>MU158703.1:1668396-1901265 GCA_015888305.1 Antheraea pernyi
GGAACGTCTTAACTATATTTCACATATAATATTATTATTAAAAAATAAGAATTATTCTTTTTATGATGTTATTATTATCTGAAACTATTAATCCGATTTTTAAAATTTGATTTCATTGCAAGCCACGTCTGGGTTACATGTTATATATATTTATATGTTTAAAAAACTCGTTTGATTGTTCTCACCCACAGACCGTCTGTATTATAACTTCATTCTTTTTAATTACAATTAGTTCATATTATTAGTGCAGTACAATTAATTAACAATTAGTAAAGATTTTATCTAATCTTATTGTTATTTCGAAAGGTCGAAGTTTTCAAACAAATATAATCTATTTTGTATAGTAATTCTTGATATATTTTTATGAATATGGAGTTGCGGTTGGTTCGTAGTGGATTATAAAAATATTATCACGGCTCGGGACTCATTTGCTTGATAAATTTCGTAAAAAGGACAGCAGCCTGTTGTGTTTTAATAGCGTACTTTATTATACAGCTCAAAAATAATTTTTGTATAAAATAATAACTTTCTAAAGTGTTATGTTGACGAAAAATCGATTTAAAACGAGATAATTGAAGTATCTGAAAATAATAAATTAGTGGAACGATGTAGACTTGTTTGTTTGTGAAAAGAAACATTGTGAAAATCTAACTTTTGATAATGTTTTTGTTATTATTTTTACTATACTGATTATTTTAATTGAAAGTTTTGACACATTCTTAAATGAATTGGTTGAAGTATCTTGCGGGGAGAAGACGGTGGGGGATGAGGTATGCCGACGTCATAGAGTGGAGCGATTTTCGGCCTGACTCGAAAAATATTATTCTAATAAAGATATAGATAGATAGAGGGATATACTTGTGTCCTATTCATTTAGACAAATCACGGTAAGATTATTGAAATCACTTGAATTTAAACAATGCATTAAGCATATTAACAGGCGTTTCCTATTTGAGACTTCGTTATTTTTGTCAGTTAGTTGATAGAATGGTTAGTTAATCCATAGTCCATAGAATTATAGTAGATATGATTGAGACTGCACGGTCTTTTCTGCAATAAATTATGTCCACGTTTTTGATAAATTGTTTAGGTGTGTTATGTTTGTGTGTGAGCCCGGTTGGATTTCTGCATAAAAGTCAATATTTCATAGATATTAAGAGCTTATATTGTTGTTACACATTCATTGCATATTACTCACTATAACTAATTAGACATAAACACGGATTGTGTAAATGTATTGTATATATGTAATAAATGTATTATTGACAATTTAGTTATCAGCTCCGTTATTAAATATAGCTGCAGTACGTCCAGAGTAGGTACATTGGTAGTTGGTAACTTCAGTGAATGCGTTTGAACTCACTCGACTATAATCTTTCCTCAGATAATTTGTACCCAGAAGCTATTTGCCAATATACAACATTTAATGTTTTTATGGATTGTCTGTAAATCCGTTTCTCTATAAACCTGTGGTCACCCTTTGATAATATTATGAGTCAATACGACTGTCATCGATTTGCCGTTTCGGTTTCTACCTACGCTTTTACCGAGGTATAAGTCACTGACGTTAGCAATTACATTATGCCTTTTTATTATTAAAATTCTGTAGGGTGAACCTTTGTACACAATATTACGATGTGTTATTGTATGATATGACTTAAGACCTATATTAAACCGTGTAGAACTAGCTTTCTAAGTTAGTTGATGAACTTACTCACCTGTAGGTGCTGGCGGCATGTTTTCAAATAGTTTAGGCTCATTGTACGACTTTGGTTGAGGCTTATTATTTCGCTACACCTTTTATAATCTTGCTTCGTATTACAGGGTAGGGCGTGATATTTATCTCAGTAGAAATACTTTTTAACGGTTGAACAGGCATTTGCGCTGACATAATGATATATGTATTTGGAATGAGTGATAACGCAATGGAATTTGGAGAAATAATCTTTAATTCGATTTATCACAGTTTACAACTTGTAGTCTACATAGTAATCTTTTTTCTTAAAGCTGACATCTAACAGAAATGCTTCCACTCTGGTTTTTTAATGAAACTACAATGCAAACGAATACAAGTCATTTGAGCCATCTTTTACTGTAATATCGGTTCATAAATAGACACAAATATGTAAAATATTCATTTAAATTTGTTTTTATTTGTTTATTCATTCCCACATATACAAATATAGATCTTAAATGAATGTTCTTGATATATCGGTCATATCGAGGCACGTTTATACCTTGCGTCCGAACTATGTTAAGCCGGAGGACCCGACCCGCTTTCCGACCTTTTGATCTAATATTATTCTGTGATAAATTAAAGGCTTAATAGCTTCTACAACTACGTTCTCTGTTCCTTCTGATTTCATTAAGTCCCATGTATACTAAAGTTTGATGCATATTCTTGAGATATGACAATCAATTGAATCGAACCATCGAAGTAAATGATTATTTTATCTTGTAGGTACTTAGAAACGTATTTTCGACTTTGGAAATGCTAAATTTAAATTGTTAAATTAAAGTTAGTCAACAGGCTTATCCGCTGTATACAATATTAACTATATTATAAAACTACTATTCATGTTTTCTCTTCAATTTCCCATAAAATTTATCCCTTTGCTTCGTTGCTTAATGCAACATTAAGCATGCGATAGTGTTAGGGACAGATCATTCCGCCGTGGCCTGGTTATCAATTTCGATCCCACACACTCACCGCGCCCACTCCTTGGCAATTACTGAAGCCTAGGTTTGATATCCGGAGTGAAGATCTCGAGCACGCTACTAGCGCGATACAATAACTTTCCATACTTCACAACTTGCATATTGATCGGTTGAGTAGGTGCGGCTTAAAAATATAACAAACAAACTTACGTTCGCATTTATTAGTTAGGATTACTTGCCCAATTGTCCTGAGATATATTCATATATTTAAAATGTTAATACAAAACTTCTTACAACAGACGGAACGGTTTCATTTTTGTAATGTAATTTTTATCATTTCCACGTGCATTTCAAACTGAGCACAAAGTTCTGATTACGTTCACGAGTTTGGAAGTTTGAACGTTAGCTGACGGTCCATGTCGGTCCCGGGAACAGGGTTCTGATAAAAATACAGTGCTATATTAAAAGTCACGTCTTAACGTGAACCAGTGGAAAAAAG
Source organism: Antheraea pernyi (assembly GCA_015888305.1). Taxonomy (NCBI): domain Eukaryota; kingdom Metazoa; phylum Arthropoda; class Insecta; order Lepidoptera; family Saturniidae; genus Antheraea; species Antheraea pernyi. The sequence continues at coordinate 1,671,554 of MU158703.1, forward strand.
GAAGGGTTTAAAGTTCCCGTAGCCGACGCCGGGCTACGATTAGGGTTGTTCTATTAACATGTTACTGATTACTAATGCCGTTTTTTTTAAATCAAATAAGTGATATGTATTTTGTAATTTTATACTAATCAATGATTATTTTCAAACTTCTTCCTTTAACTGTTGCAAATTTCGAAACAGATTTGATATAGTTTACACTTGACTATTTCTTTTGGAAGGTTCGTATGCATAATACATGCATGTTATATTTATAGAAAGTAAAAAACAAATTAACTAATTAACGTTGGCCTATGAGATATATCAAAATAATGTACTACAAAATTGAATATCTTAAAAGTTTTACTAGGAAAGTCTCTGTCTAGCCACAATAACCATTTTTGTATTTTACATAATATGTAAATGAAGTTGGATATATTATAATGTGGATTAAAATTATCTTTGACAGCATATAATTATCAAGATATCACAGACTATAAATCACGTACAAAATATTTATATGAAATACTTACGATACTTATTTGAGTTTAATGAACTGTAAATATAAAATCCTCAAAAATCGATTCAAATCGTTTATAATAGGTCTTTACCTATGAAATTGCCGTTCTGCAGTACTGGCCATTTCAAATCAAAATAATTTTTGTTTGGCTAAGAATTCTAATTTCAAATTAATTTTATTTTAAAAAGATAGAATTCTTTTTCCAAAAGTAGTCATTTGTTTATTGATTATTGTTACATTTTCATCGCATTTCAATCTTTTTTGTCATCATGGATACGTTAAAAATTCGAGTAATTATGGAATATGAGTACCATCGTGGCAGCGACGTGGCACAAGCGGCACGCAACATCAACGACGTTTACGGAGCTAACACTACAAACCAACGCACCACCTGTTATTGGTTTGCTCACTTCCGTTCTGGGAATTTCGACCTGAAAAATGAACCTCGCGGTCGTCCGAAGACTTTGGTCGACAATGACGAATTAAAGGCGATTGTGGAAGCTGATGATACACAATCTACGGCTGAATTAGCAGCAGCTTTCGATGTTAGCGTCAAAACAATATTGGTCCATTTGCGTCAAATTGGCAAGGTAAAAAAGCTTGACAAATGGGTGCCCCACGAACTCAATGATCGCCAGCGCGAAGTAAACGTCGAGACGTGCCTTGCACTGCTCAACAGACACACAAATGAAGGAATTTTGAACCGCATTGTTACTTGCGATGAAAAATGGATTTTATTTGATAACCGCAAGCGCTCAGCAAGTTGGTTGGATCCTGGTTCAGCACCTAAACAATGCCCTAAACGAAAACTTACCCCTAGAAAAGAGATGGTCACTGTTTGGTGGTCTAGCGCCGGTGTGATTCATCAGAGCTTCTTACCAAACGGGGTGAGCATTACTGCAGATATGTACTGCGAAGAACTGAACACAATGATTGAGAAGCTGGCACATCTCCAACCAGCATTGGTCAATCTCCGCTGCTCCTGCACGACAACGCGCAACCTCATACTGCACAGTAGACGGTCTCCAAGTTGCAAGAACTGGGGTTGGAAGTTCTCCGTCATCCACCCTACTCACCAGAGTCTTGCGCCTACAGACTACTACTTTTTCCAGAATTTGGATAACTCCATGGCGGGAAAAAAATTCAATACCCGAGAGGCAGTACAAAATGCCTTTGAAGAATTTGTTGCCTCCCGTCCAGCTGATTTCTTTAAGAAGGGCATCAACAAACTGCCACTGCGTTGGCAAAGACGTATTGATTGCATGGGTGATTACTTCGATTAATACAAATAAAAAATACATGAAAAAAATTCGTTTAAATTTCTTCATACAAAACGGCAATTTCATAGGTAAAGACCTAATATTTACGAAGGTCATCATATTCCTAACTAGCTGGTACCTGTTAAGTTCAAGTGAGTATACTTTTATTTTTCTCACGAGATCTACTCGTTCCATTCGGATTAAGTGTTGACTGTCTTTTCTATTTTATTTTATTGTAATTTAACCGATAATCTCTACAGCATACTACAACTGTATGCAGAGGTAGTCATAACAATATATACCGAAACGCATTATTCCTGCGCAATGCATCACTAGTTATTGAAAACATTATTATTCTGCTGTTAATTAACAATTGTTCGTTATTATCAAATCGTGGGAAAAAGTAAGCATTATTCAATAATGAGTACGTGTGGAGCTTCACGTTACTGCCACTCAAAGTCACGATACAAATAACAGTATTTATATCATTATCGTATAATTGTTACATACCACAATATTATAAAATTATCACACAGCGTTACTTAGAAGCTGTGAAGGCCCGTCAGGCAAATAGCGTAGTCAACCCGAAAAAAAAACAACGCAATAATTGGTAACATTTTACAATGATAAATAGTCGTTATTGCAATATGTAGCTCAGGTCCTTCCTTGGATTTTGATCAATGTTAAAACTACATTTAAATCGGATTAGTAATTATATAGGTTTATATATATAATTTGTAAAGTTTTTTTTTATTATCAGGGCGAATCGACGTCCGCCGGGCCCGCTAGTTAACAATAAAATAATTCCTATTCGTAATATGTAGTTTTAAGAACTATTTACATAAATTATTGAAACAGATGACAGCCCTATTCGCGACATAAAATATTCCCTGGAACATATTATGTCGAGCGTCGACTTGTGATTTCCACTGTGAAATTAAACAAGTTATGAATGCAAAACTCCCAACCCGATTTTGCAGTAAGGAGATCCTTATAACCAGGTTTTGCTTACTGCTTTAAGTCTATTTATTGTTCAATTTATCTATGTGATGATTCATGTATTACTGATATTTATACGTAATTCTGTTAATTACTGTGAAACTTTTTTCCATCGCATTTTTTCATATACATCTAACACATGTCGCATTACAGCCAACGCGTGCCAATGGGGTAGGAGTAAGGTCAAAGGCACTTGGCAGAGCAGCTAAAGCCAATATGGCGGCGTCCATGGCTCAATTCAAAGTGATTAAATGACTTAAATAAATATTGTGCTCAGTTTTTAACATGTAACTATCGTCTGAATGATTGTATTTATTATGTATTCCGTACTCTAATACGTAGATTGAAATTAAAACGTATAGTTGGATATCCTTTTTACTATTGATTTCCCATTATCATTCCCATCTTCCAGTTATTAGGTTAAGATTAAAAAAGATTTTAATACCCGAAATCGAATAATTTTAAGTTAAATACTTTCGATCCGACAAAAAGTTTCACTTGCACGGTGGTTTCATAAAACCACACAGTGTTTTTTTCCTTTTGTTTTATTTAATTTGAAACATAATTATTACACTTATTACGTTACTTCTTTTTGTTATATGTAAATTTATATAGTGAAGTAAAATATTATTACGGTTTTCTAGGGGCTAAGCAGTAATGATGAAATGCGACATAGGTTCCTATAAATCTGTAAAATACTTATAGTGAGTGCGATATTTTATTTTTTATTTATCATATGAAGCAAACGTACTGGTGGGTCAGATCTGGTATTAAGTGATCACCACCTTCCATGGACACTTGCAACACCAGGGGGTCAGGAGTGCGTTGTCATCCTGTGTTTGGGGGAGGGGAGGAAGGGCAGGGCGGAGGAGAGGAGAGGTGTGTATCCGGCGCCCTAACTGACCGAACGAAACACAACAATGCAAGCACTGTTACTTCATGTCGGTTTGTGGTTACGTAATACATAAATGAATATTTCGAATATAATTTTCTCATTAAGTATGAACGGAGAGTAGCTATTCACAGATATCACTCTTATTGCTTTAAGCCTCCTTAAATTTATTATTTGCTAAATGAGTACTCGTATTCATAATAAACTTATTGTAAAATTTTATGCAATTATTTAAGTACGATCTATTCATAATTTAGTTTGAATTTTGAAAATACTAACTAATATTAAATTTCAGAATCCAAGGGTTACCGATCTACTACAGATGTTTCTTAATTTTTTAGGTTTTATTAAATGAGTTGTAAGCGCAAAATGCTTGAATTACATTATTTATCTTTTCATTGAGTGACTTGCAGAATATTATATTATAATATTAACAGGCAAGTACAATAGATATATCAACAATAACAGTGGTGAAAAATCTGTACAGGTACATCACCGCTAGCCCTAATTGTATAGCAAATAATTGTTGTGCCACTGTATTCCTTGTTTTAAGAATGTAATTCTTAATCCGATTTGATACCAGCACTGTACCAAATAAATCGTATGGTATTCCAGCGTTTTATTAACTACGGATCCTATTTGAGGTTGGTTATAAATATATACAGGCTGTAATCTCTTAACATTACATAAAATGTATACGTGTCTATTACTTAATGAGTCAAGAGGGGCTGGCTTTTAATTACAGGTGTCTGAACTTTCCTATGCTAGGCACCTATCGATAGACTTTCAACATTAAAGTGGTAGCTAAGTAGGCGGGCATTAAAATACCTAATCACATTATGGTTTCACTATGAAATTTTCCCTGAAAGGTCCGGCTCATCGCAAATATTAAATTTATTTCAACAGTCTCAGAATATTCTTTTAATGCGCTATCATCACTTGATGAATATGAGAGGCTAATAACATGCGTATGATAGCAATGATCGAGTTGGGTACGGCAGCTCCACCTCTCCTCAAATTTATTACGCGGTTGTAAAGTAAAAGTGTTCCCGTTCCCTAAGTCCAGTTGAGAAAGGTCTCGCAGTAATTCCGGATATATATCAACAGCTCCCTGACATGTCTGAGTGAAGTTAGTCCGGGACAGAGACGCGTTGCGTGACCCTCCTGCCTGACCGATGACCTGATAAAAAGGCGAACCTGGCCTGGCGCCTCGAGTTGTAAGAGTGAGCGATGTCATACGATTTATTTTTGTTATTACTACAAATATCAAAACCAAAAATACTTTATTCAATTTAGTCCCTGAGAAGGCGCTTACTATCGGTTCGGAAAACAAACCACTCAGCGCAAAGAACTGGAAACTCGACTGGTTTATCTTTTCATGATACATGATTTACAAACATACATAGTTACATTCGGATTTGGTGGATGCAGAGAGAAAGGCGTCATTTCTAGACATTACCATCATTCACATATTGATGAATTCAATTTCATTGACATTCCCTATGAAAATAGGCTTTAGCCATTAAAACCCGCATGACATGGTGCTGGAACTCACTATCCGACAAATCGGTAATGTGATTTGGGACTTTGTTATAAAACCTAATACTATTACCCAAAAAACTGTTTTTGGTCTTAGTGAGCCTGAAATATGGAATGATTAATTTGTTACTGTATCTAGTATTTAAATTATGTTAATCTTGTACTAAATCTAAGTTACTAAGTTAAATTACCAAATTCCCGAAACATAGTCTTTAGTGATTCGCAAGGCTCCATGTTATAATTCATAATATTTATAAAAAACTATCCTCTGTATCATATAACTGAATTATTTCTGGTTTCTTGAATTTTAATTTCTTTAGATCGTGAATTAAAATTACAGCGATGATAGCTCAGTAATTAACATGTTTGTATAGCACGTCGTTAGCCGTCGACTTGAATCCTTGCGCATGGGTCGGATCTTTCCGTAAGGGTATAAACATATGATTAAATTATAGCATTGTGTTGTGGATTTTTGTAAGTTAGCGGTAACTCTATTAAAAATCTGTCGCCAAATATCTACACATACATTCCAAAAGCTGCACTTCAGACTGAGTTTTTTTTTTCTTTCGAACTAACTACGCTATTGACCAAGCAAGGTCTTAACAGGTTCACCGGACTACTAAGGCGAGTGCTTAAGGCACTCAGCCGATTTTATTTTGTCCACTAGCTCAAGGGTGCGCGGTGTCTCCGCCAAAGGAGGACAGGCAGGAGGAGAAGGCGCTTCGCCCAACTCCTCCTGCCACCGTAGCCGGACCTGAGGGGATGGGCCGGGGGGCCCATCTCCTCATTGCACGGGTCCGGCGGACGAGGGGGGGCAGCCGGTGTGTACCCGGTCTGTCCCTCTATAGGTAGGAGCCCGGCGGTCACCTTCCGCCGGGCGGACCGTGGGGGCGGCTCTACAAGGTTGATTAGCTCGAACGATCCCTTGCCGCCCCCACAAAACGGTCTGTCGGTACACCGTGGGGTTTTAGTCCGTGCGACTCGGACATAACCCACCCTCTCCCCCGGTTGGGTGGCGTACCCATAAGGGATTTCCCCACGTTAAAAAAAAAAAAAGACTCACCTACATCACTCGAACACACATATGAGATCATCTCTCTCACACACGTGCACATATATAAACATGGTGGGAGGGCTTTGTTTTTTCCCTCATCGAACTGAATCGAATAGTTTTAGTTCGTTTCATTCCGATATACACGTATTCATTTGTGAATCATGCAATTTCGATTGTATGGTTCACAAATGTATATATGTATGAATAGCTTAGAATAGTTAACTAGGACAGACGCGTCTTTTTCCAGGTAACAGCCCAAGCCGAGATGTGCGTGCACCCTTATGTATGTTACCTAAAACCCAAATCGGTTGCGTGCCTTAAGCGCCAACCTTAGTAGTCCGGTGAAGCTGTGAAGACCCTGCCGGGTCAATAGCGAAGTCAGTTCGAGAAAAAAAAAGTTAAAAAAAATTTTTTTCACCAAAATCCAAAAGGTACAAACACGTTAGATTTACATTCGTATAATATGCACCTATAGATATTACAAAATAAATAAAACTTATTACTGTAGAATCAGTATAACTAAATAAGTAATTCAAATTATAAGTAACTACAGAGGAAATGATAAACAACTAGAGGTGAAAATAACCGACCCGAGTAACATAAAGCTCCCTGATTCAATCCAACAGCGTACAAATAAAAGAAACATTATAAATAACGGTTACGACATTCGAGAAAAGCAATATGTCAGCGTCTATCGGCCGCCATTAGCGACGCCATGTTTGATCTAACACAATGGGATGCGCGTACGCAGCGTCGCGGACAAATTAGTCGCCCATCCATCGGATAGCTGTGAATAATTGGTGTTAAATTATTTTTTTATGCGCCGAAGTGAATTCTCTGACCCCGTAACGAGCTTGATTTGTGTATGACGAAGTAATATTTCAATTTTGAACAGTTTGTTTATGGGTTCTATCCGTCGCTAACGACCTCCCACTAGTGCGTTAGATACGATGGTAATGTTGAAAATCTTTTTGTGTTGTACTGTTTCGTTACAGTACACTCCGATGTTTATTATCTTCATGGTTTAGTGGTTATTGCGAATGATTCAGTGTACGGACAGGTTTTTTAAATCATGATTAAACTTTATATTTGTTTTACTAGTTACTCTTGTAAATAAATATATATCTATCTTAATATTCTATATATTTAATACAATATTTAATTTATTATCTTTTTATTTATTTATCGCATAGGACGCAAACGAATATGCGGGTCACCTGATGTTAAGTGATCACCACCGTCCATAGACATTTGCGACAACAGGAGAGTCGCAAGTGCGTTGCCAGCCTATTTGGGGAGAGAGGAGAGAGGAGCGGGGAGGGGGAAAGGGAAGAGGGCCTCCGGCGCTCTCACTGACCGAACGAAACGCAACAATACAAGCACTGTTACTTCACGTCGGTTTTCTATGAGAGGGTGGTACTACGCCGGGTGAGCCGACTCATTCATGCTAAAACCAGAAAGCTTCAGTGTGGCTCTACCACCTACAAACCCACGTTTGTACGTACCCACCTAACTGAGTGAATGTCCGTATGGTATTTGGACTGCTAATGAAAATCATTAGGTACAACAGTACTGAATTACTTGGCTGAATGGACAGTTCAAATACAATTCGAGATCTGTAGTAAATGCATATATATGTTTCCATTTGTCTTATAGTGTTGTGTATAGTTTAACAATACATTTTTTTTCTTTGGATAGATAAGGTAAGCTTATAAGATTTCTAAAACCAGTTCGGGAAATTTAATATCTTGGAGTTGATAGTAAGTATACTTTGCAACAAAAGTAAAATAACAAACGCACGATATATAGCCCGATGATCATCCAGATTAAGAATATGAGCTGTGAAGAGTTCGAAATACGAGTCGAATGTACAAATAAGAGATAGATACGATGAAGAAGGTCAATATGAGATATTTGTCATCACCTATATATGAAAATTCATAAAATTTTCGGAAACGTTCCCAGAGTATGTTGTATTTAAAATTAACATTTAAAAAGTCAACGAAAACATAAAGGTGATTTGGGAAATTTCTCGAAAAGGTACATTTCTATGTAAGCTAACCTAAGCTTAGCTAACTATTCATACATATATGAGTTGTTGAAACATATATGTGTACCAAGCATACATAACTCAACAACTCTTATATATATTTCGTATCGGATAATATTCTAAACTATTTCAGTTTGATAAGGGAAAAAAGATAAAACCCTTCCACTTGCATGTGTAAGCGTGTATGCGTGCACGTGTGTGGAGGTGACATGAGTAATGTTGTCGCAGTGATGTAAGATTTTGTGTCACTGTATCGCGCGAGCAGCGGACTCAAGGGCTCCACGCCGAGGGAACGGACCTAGGCTTGAGCAGTTGCCGAGGGGGGCCTAGTCTGGTGTGCGGGAGCGAAATTTATCCCTAGACCACGGTGGCGTGATCTGTGGTTACGCGGGCGTGGGCGTGAGCACGCTCTGTTTGGAGAGACAGGCTGGTACTGATCGTTCACTGCCGTTATTTCATCGGGAGGGTCGGCAAAAATATGTCGCGGACGTCTTTTACAACGCGCAGCGTTTGGTACGGGTTCGTATATTGCGGCGGATACCACTAACGGACTGGGACTTCAGACTGAGTCTCTCGTCTATGTTTGTGTTTACCATCTTGGATCACTCGTCAGATCACATCTTATGTGGTAAGATTGTGGACAAACATTAAAACCTATAAAACTTAATATTAAAGAATACCATCTAATAAACCTAATAGAGAAACTGAAATTGAATAATTTATGATGTGTATAATAATATGATCATAATATGAGCATGGGGTCCGCTATGCGATTGTAATAGATACAATATTTATTATCTACATACATAAAATATATAAATTTGGATATACATAATGTTCTAAATCGTTTTATAGTTATATTTCATAAGACCATTATCATTTTATCGTAAACAATAAAATCCAAATTATTGCTAATATCGTTTTATAATATACCTGAAATGTAAGTTAAATCTCTCGACGGTGTTACCACGGTCCACCGCCGAAGGTCCGCTCACGCAGCAATAGAAGCGATTTCGACAGGGTCAGTGTAGCTCGCACACTCGCTATCTCGCGCCACACTCGGCTCGCACGAATGAACGATTTCTTGATATTCTCTGACTTGTTCACCTTCATGCTTGTCTTCACGCTATGTCGCTGTCTCCTTTAACTCTTTGCCTTCAAGCCACGTTACCTCGATATAGGAGTTTTGCGTGTATAAAAATACCTGAATACTTTTTAACGAAAAACTCCATTAGATAAATATCAACTTTTTTGTGAATATGTTAATACCTATTCTCTTATACCTATGAGTTCTGAAAACAAACATTGAAAATTCATCAAAACTCACTCTACTGTATTGTAAACACCACACAGATAATGGATAATTCAATACAGTAACTCATATTAGATTTACAAATGTCAGCTTAACAACGATCAGTTAATTTCTAACTAACGCTGATTTATATACATTATACATAAGTGGGCGATCGTAATTAAAAATACTTTTCTATTTATCATAATATGGTGTAGGAAACAGACATTCCAGTTCATCTCACGTTAAGTGATTACTGCTACCTATAAATATTTATAATTCACTTAAAAAAGAACCAACCTGAATGAGAAGAAAGGTCCAAACTGAGACTAGTCAATGAATAATAAGAAGCAACTTTTAAGAAATTACTGCCCATAAATGTAATTAAACACACTTTTTTAAAAACTATATGCTATTAGCCTAATGAGTCTTCAAAGCTTCACCGGGTTAATGGGGCGAGCGCTTATGGTGTTCTGTCGCTTAGACATCAAGCCCAAAGAAAGGTGCCAAAGTGGTCCTACCTGGTCGAATCTAGGCTTGACCTGTTGGCTTAGATGCACCAACGCACACCTTACTATTAAACTAGCTAAGCAAATTATACATATATGAATTACTAAAGCACAGTTTTCCCTTCTAAACATACTTCCTACACTAGAATATAGGAGTCCCGAGCACTTGTGTAATGATTCCGTAAACAAAACCATATTTTAGACTTTGTAACATAAATATAGGTTACTGAGGGGGCATTATATGAATTGTGAATAATAGTGATGTATGGAAATAAATGCCTCCCCTTATATTTATTAAAAATCTGTATTATATGACTGTGAAACATATTTGTGTGGTAAAAGATATATAATGACAAAAGCTCATCCCAGTTTACTGTCGACTCTTACCTATTGACTGCGATGTTTTCCTATCCTACTTAGACCATTCACTACATACAGGCCAATGTTTAATATTTACATTATATAGTAAAAACCAATTAGGTATAGATAATAAATTTGTTAAGTTGCTTACAGTTCGAAAGTCCGGTAATATGCAGGAGAGGTAGTGATTACGTTCGCGCATCAGCACGTCGCCACGTCGCGTCGCGTCGCGTCCTCGTATCTCACTCAATTTATCAACATCCACGATAAAGTAAAATACATGTCAAAATTGAGTTTGCGCCTAAAAACCAATTTGGATTATCTGATTTGTGAGTTTGTGTACAAAAATGGGGATTCCTTTTTGTGTGTGTTGTAATTTATTATCTACAATATTTTGTTTATTAACATCTATAAACGCTTACGACAATGTATTCATACCATAAATTATGTAAGCTAGTACGTGTAGCGGTGGGTAATTTTGTGTATCGTTTATAGGCATCTCCTATTTCTCTAACGTAATTTAAATATAATATTTAAACGGGTTGATATGACGATAATTTCTGGAGATGAATCTTCGAGTCTTGTTTTTCTAATTTACTTATATTATTCTTGAAACAATGTGAACTCAGCAATAATACATGGACTCTTCGCCGATCGAAATATGTACGTGTTTTTATTGTACTCTATTTTTCTGAGAAGGAAATTAATATGATGATATTATTATTCGTAAACAATTATTCAACTTGGAAATCTGTTACTATGTTCGATAAGTGACAGCATTTGAAAGCTAGACCGTTTTCTATATCTAGCATATTATTTACAACTACATTTTCAAATAAGGCCAGTTATTTGTCAACAAAAAGGTAAAAACTTAGTAAGACAGAAATAATTATTTCATTGATTCTCATACAATCCTTTAGACGAGGCTTAAGTAGGGATTGAACAGGTCGAAATAACCACATCACGATGGATCTCCAGTTTCTTTGTTGTTACCGTTGCTTTAGCGTTCTCCATATATATGTCAGAAGCAGGAAAAGCACCGTTCAGAACTTGGATAAAAAAGGCAAATTCTCTAAGGATGGCATATTTTATGCAAACAACAATGTGATCCATTTTGGAGAAAAAAAAAACGCATATACAGTTTTAAGTTAAGCAAATACAAAATAGTATCAAATTATTAACTAATTTCGTTCAAACTATACAGTGTTACTTGTATGTGGTGATGCAAGAGCTAAAAAAACAGAAATAAATATCTTAACTTACGAAAGGTTTTGTTTAGTTGCAGTTTATTGTCGTTTGTTGTGCGTCCTTAATAAATACTATTCTCCAAATCGGTAAAAGGACTATACTTATCTAGACATTAAATGAATCTCACACATACAATATATCCGTAGCTTACCAGAAATGTGTCCAAATAAATGAAACTTTCGCTCGAATAAATCTATGTCACATAATTCAAAGAGAGAAAAATCAAAGAACGGTTTCGTAACAAAATTACTGTCCAAAATCCAATCCAAAGGCAACAAACTATTAGGGAAACGTAATCTGAGCCGGCCGGTGTCCACCTCGAGGCCCATTAAAGCGAACAAACAATAAATTCCGCTACGAGAGTAGGTAAATCCTACTGGAGGCAGTCGATCCCCGATCCCGAAGCTCGGGTCTCTGATAAACATCTAGTATACCGGGCCGCTTGAGATGGGTTGGTGTTATTTTTTGCTTAAGTAACCATGTAAGTTAGGTTGTATCTTCTCGTAACTGTCAAGATCTAAAAGAAGCAGATATGACATACACTGGATTCGAATGCATAACATGTTTAGACTAAATATCTATTTTACGTTGTAAGAGGCATTAGATCAAAGTTTAATATTAAGAGTTCAAATAATCAAATGCGATGTACTCTGTATAGTTGAACTGAAGTTATGTGCTTAGACGTTTTTCAATGTCAGAAATAGGACTACCTTGACTGTAAACTCAAATACACTAAGTAGCATACAGCTATGTTGCACGCTCTTGTATATAATTCCTTTAATTTGGTAGAGATTCGCTTGTATACTCGACATTTATATATCAAATATAAAACAATCTATTTATAGTCCTAATTATGTTCAAAGTATAAAATACTACAAACGCTTTGTTATGTATAACATGATAAATAAAAAAAAGATCAAAGATACTAAAACCAATGGTAATCCCTCGTTAATAGGTAACAAGTTAAAAAATGTCATACATAACTCATAACAATTTATAAAATTCAAAGGTAAAAAGAAACGAATAGATTCGCATTGTCCGCCCAAATATGCCATGATAACAGCAATGATGTTCGACAAGGGAACACGACGAACCCAACAAAAGAGCACGCAGCTACAAAGCCTGCGAGGAAAATAAACAACAAACTCAACGAAACGGAAAAGGCTTTGCTGGAAAAGTCAACATTACGCTCGAAACGATTATTGTCGTGTTTTGCCGGTTAAATGAGTTCTTTTCGCTAAATTATTATTTTTATTCAGATCTTTTCACCCTCGTATTTAGCATGAACCTACAACTTTTACTCGGATTAGTGTTTAATCCGGATTACTAGATGGCTGAATTTTCATGGAGTTAGAACAAAACTTGTTGTTGTTTTTTCCATCCCTTATTACTAATTAATTTTATTTCGTGCAGGTTCTACTAGTTTTATTAGAAGGATATATTATCATATATGACCCAAAGTAACGAGAGTGTATTAAACTAATCCATTCCCAGATTCCGCTGTTTAGTCGGCTTGCAATACCTGGAGTATATCTCTCGGCAGTTAGGCACACACTACCTGGTCATAATGGGACAACCTAAAAAGGTGCTCTGGCGGGCTTATGATGGTTACGATCTAGTTGGGAACAGATATCCTACCATGCGTACTTAAATGCTGGATATATACCAGTTGTTCATGAAACGCGAACGCATAAGCTATCCACTATGCCAACTGATGTATGAAGGTAACTGTATAGTTGGACATAATCGTCGTGTCCTCTTTCACATTTGACATTAATGTTACGGTGTATAACTGAAACGAAACAAACATTAAAATCAATAGAATCGTTTCCAATCGACTCGCTACAATTATTAGTTAACAGCGACTTGTTAAGTTGAAAAGGGGTTTTGTTAAGTTTCCAGTCGAGATGGTTACGAGCACTTTTGAATGGATGAGAATAATTTTCCTTCAACCAAACGTTCAACTTCGAAGTATTGTCTTTATTTGAGAGTTAATAAAAGTTAAACGACTTCTTTTTAGTTATATTTCATGAAACAATAAAAGGCCTTGACACGGACAATTTTCTCCAGAGAATTTTACACCAAAATACAACAACATAAGAGAACTTGCCTCATTGTATTTGAAACATTAATAAGTTTTAAAACAGCTAAAATTATCTGAATTAGATACTAACGAACTGCTACTATGACTTAATCCAAGCGTGTGATTTAATTGTTGAATTGTAATGTGCCAGTGTTACAAAATTGTTGGAATATTATACGAAAGTGAAGAACATAAGATTGCTATAATTCAGAAATTTAAGGGAGACGAAAAGAATATACAACATATACAATACAACATAACCGTGCAAATTAAATAAATATCTTTCAGCTTTTAGCAAGATACTATTTTCGATGCAGCAAAAGATTTATCAGTAAGTGGTATTAGAAACATGGCGAATAAATAAGCAAATTGTAACCAATCTTAATGAATAGAAATAAAAAGAGAAATCTTAAAAGTGAAAAAACTCAAGACAGAAATCTATTCAAGTGAGGAAGGTTCTAAATGGAAAAATGTAAAGGACCTTTCACCGTCCACGGACGCTGTCGCCGCGCGGTTTTTGTTTCATTCGCCATTCGTAATCTTCACAATTATTACGCTTGTGCTAGTCGGTTCACTGAGCCGTTCAATTTTACTGGAGAAAAATGCACGTTCTTTTTGAGTTTTATAAATAGCCAAAAGACATGTTTCAGGAACAAGACAGACGTGTGAATATAAAGTTATTACAAAAGTATCTTTTTAAGTATTCTCCAAACAGATCTACTAAAAATGTAGCATAACAAATATAATGAAGCCCAAAAAATAGTGTAATCTTCACGTAAACTTTAGTGTATCGGAGTCAAAGTAATTAAGAAGTAAGATTACTATGTGTGATAATTTTAACAATTTTATTTGAATCCGTCGATAGAGATATGTTTGGATATAGAGTTACGAGTAAGGTTTTAGAAAGATTGTCAACTCAATTTCCATAAATGTGAACTAAGTATGTTATCAAAATATTCGATTGGGTAAAGACATATCCCTGACTCAGTTGACATGTGTTTTTGGTATGTTGTATATGAATAACGAGGTTTTGTTTTTATTTTCTTTTATCTTTTTTATTAAGTTTAAAGAAATGTGTAAACATATGAAACCTTGATTCTTCCTCGAGCTTAGTTCTATATTATCATGGAGGCATACGAACTCTTGCTAAACTATATGAATTACGTTAATTTGTTGGAACAGACTCGTGCGCCATCTGATTATATGTTAAGGGTACTATAGGGTATATTAGAGACATAGAAGACGAACGTGCAAATAATACTTCTTCACACTTTAATATTACTGTAAGTGTAAGTCTGACTATTATTTACCTTTTCACGAGCAAGTCTCTGAACCAATTTTAATGACATTTGGCGTAGACGTATATACCGCAATATGCGGAAACGAAGTGGCGCCAATAACTGGTTTCTACATATAAGAGATGTAGTATATCATTGTAAACGGAATAAGGGCAACAAATATGTCACGTGAAATGTCTGGTTTGCCAGTTAACTTAGTGAACTTATATCTGGTTTATTTTTGCTTTTTGATCTACCGTTTTTCCCGCGAGATTGAAAATCATATACTTGAATGTCACTGTTATAAATGCACAACTATAATACAAAATGAAATATTAACAAAGTTCTATAAAATGATTAACGCGGTAATGTGACTCGTCTCCGAAACGGCTTAACCAATTTTGATGTGACATAACGGCAAATAGGAATATCCTACATAACACTACACTTCTCCATAAGAGGTAAGCATGCAGTAATTTAGGAAAAGTAAGTTAAGGCCGCAAAAAAAAACAAAGCAATCGCCATCAGAACGAAGTTTTGATAGGTGGTAAGATATGAGAGTTTTTTTAGCACAATCTTATCTTATGTTAAATGACGATGTGGGCTAAGATGGATACATACCAAGAATAGAGGAGGCTGACTCTCAAATGCAAATACCGGAACACACCAAGGGGTGTTTGGCGACAGATTTTCAACTTGATGGTGGTACCTAATTAGGCGGACTAAGAAAGAACCTCATCAGCATGCTATTATTATCGTTTATATTACTATCGCAATGCTTGTAAACTAAAGGTTTTGCATACAATTTGAGTTGCATATATATTTTAGTTACGCCTGCAATTGCTTCTCTTGTATGTTTTTTTATGTATCCTACTTTTTTATTTCATTGATTTCCCCTATATATAGTATTATCTCTTTATGTACCGTATTATTTTTTGTACATTACTTACTTTCCCTATATATATTATATTTTATAATTTTAATTCATATTTTAATTAGTTTTTTACGCACCGTGACTTGCATTGGGTTCCAGCTGAAAATCAGCGCTTAGTGTATCTCATAACGCTAGCATATGCTGAGCTGGACACCATTTCATAATGCACAGATATGCATATTTTTGTCCATTCTTGTATACTTGTATTTTATGTTGTGCTTTATGAATTTCTTTCTTTCTTTCTATGGTTTCATCAGGTGGTTTTCCTTGACCGGAAGCCAACCAACCGCGCTGCATCGTATGCTAAATATCATAACCACTATAATGACCTATTAGTCAATCAACCCTTTATGTATCCTTAGCAACAGGTACAGTGCAGTCACTGTTTTTTTATTTAATCCTATGGTTGTGGCACTGTCACTGTCACGGTCAATGTGTCGAAGTTTTATGATAGAAAAAAAAAAAAAAAATAGGTAACAAGATAGCTGTATCGGTTAGCAGTTATCGTGCAATCCATTACCAAGCTATTCTCAAATACAACAACGAGCGTCTGTCTCAGTTTGATTATTTAAAAAAACACCAGCAACAAATATTGGAATTTGAAATTTTAAATAGAATTTTGATTCGATTTCTTGCCTCAGAATTATAATTTCAAATAAGTTGTGGAATGAAAAATTCGAGATCGGACCATCAAAGTTATGGACTCGCACGAGGGTGGAGGGACGAGAGCGCGGAAGGTGATGGCGTAGGGCGGGCGAGACGAGGGGGATGTTTCGTAGATAATTCTTGTTTGGATCGTTTTATTTAACTGACTTTTAATGTTGAAAGTTTTTATTTATTTCTTTAACAAGAATCGTGTTGTTGCGATGAGCGATTTAATAATAATATTTAAAATATTCCGGGGCTGTGGAATTTTTCTGAGTGAAATATTTAGCCAACGTTTACGATTTATCAAGTATGATATGATTCACAACATTTTTAATATACGACTTTGTTCAAGATTGTATCGTTATAAATATTATTACCACTTAATAATTTTAAGGGTGTGTATGCCACGCCAATATAGATCTCATATGACAGAATATTTTTCAAGTCAGTTGACATTTCTCGTTATATTTTGGCCAATTTAAATAATAACTTTAAAAATATAACATCTGATATCTGATATACAAGTATACTGTAAAGTTTTGTTAAAATTCGTTTAGTAGTTTTTACTTGGAAGCGTAACAAACAAACAAATCCTAAACATCATTATCATTATTTCATTACATAGTATAAAACAATATGGCAATATAACAAGCACACCATAATCTTCAAGAACTTCGTTTTTAACCGGAACGAACAATTGTAAGGCTAAAAGAGCCCAACAGACTTCGCAACTATATAATAATAATCACAAATACAGTGGTACAACAAAATAATCCCAAGGAGGGTTGATGTCAGGCAGGCGGCCGATCGTAAAATTAAGCCAAATCATATACCACAAGATGAGAAACATGTTGTACCGACCCTACTTATGTGGGATAAGGGTAAGAAGAAGAAGAAGTATAAAACAATGTCCCCAACCGCGTTTGTCTGTCTGTCTGTTCGCGATAAACTCAAAAACTACTAAACGGATTTTCGTGCGGTTTTCACCAGTGGACAAAGTGATTAATGAGGAACGTTTTAGTATATAATTTGTCAAGGTTTTTTTATAATCAGGGCGGGACAACGTCTGCCGGGCCCACTAGTTTATAATATTAGTAAGATAAAAATCAGTACTATCACAGTCATTTTTACCGGATGTATAGAGTCGTATGTTAGTTCTAGACTTTTAGACGTCACTCTCAATCTCTTGAAATGGTGCTTGAACTTACTATCCGGCAAAACGGTAATGTCTTTTAGACTTTGTTATAAAACTTGTAAAACATGGGATAGCTAATGTATATTTATTTCTAGTATTTAAATTATGCAGGTGTTTTGCAAAATCTAATATATCTTAATTTTTGTGGATATACACTAAATTATCAAAGATGTATTATATTAAACTAGTTTTTTGTGATTCAAAGATTCCATGAGGTATAAGAGTACTTACCACGTCATCAAATAATGTTTCAAGCCTCAAGAAAAACATAGACAACATGTGTTTAGTTAGAATTATCGTAAGACAAATAAAAGACACTTAAATGTTATATGTATAGATACTTGGCATTTATAAAAGAGTTTTTTAGTCAAATGAGAAATAGAAAGAAAAGAAGTAAGAAATGATTGGATGGAAATCAGGCATTTGGAAAAGCAAAACACAAGCACACAACCGCGTGAATTCACAAATATGCGTGTTCCGATTTCGTGACCCTTACGGAAATTATTGTTGGTGGTGTGTCGCCGGGAGGGCGCGAGAGGGCGCGCGAATCGAGGTGTGAGGGTTGGGAGGGTCACATATACCTCATAGCTGATGGAAGTGCGAAGGTATTTGATGAATGGCTTTCTGTTTACGGTATTGTTACGTTCCGCGTCATTCTTACCGACGTACATAAACGAAAACAACTTGAATTCGTGGTGTTATTTCGTTCCCTTTTTATGGGAAATTATGGCACTGTGCTAATGTTGAGAAGAGTGTTAAAATCAAAAACAACAGAGACCACCTATAAAATTATCACCATCACGATCATTATTCTGATCGCTGCACAGACGTAAGCAGGTCCTTACCTTTCCCCATATTTACTGAATAAGCACCAGCAGTTTTTTTCTTTATTTCTGCAGACTTGACCCCCACATTTTTCTACTTTATTTTATTGATAATGTTAAAAATCAACTATTTAAAAGCAACTATTTTTATTATTTTACTTAACTGTTATGCTATTCGGATTGTTATTTGAGATTATTGTCTTTTAAGGCGACTTCATTCTTATCTTTTATAGCCACTTTTAAAGTATAACCCACAATGTCCCGCGCCGGAGCGTTCACAGCCCGATGGATGAACGTACTAATTGCGTCGTCAGTCACGTCGGTATAGTAGACACAGGTGTTGCTGTGTCTGGATATTGCTACAATAGCATGTGAAATGGCGAATTTGCAACCTACTGCGCTTTCTTTGCAGGGGACCAGCTGTTACTCCTGCTATGTTTAATGTATGGTAGTAGCAATTTAGTTAATGCGATAACCATATCCTAACCAATGAGCTTTGACAGAATTCGATGAGAAGAATTTGACAGAGATATGATGTTTATGAAATCAAACAGTATTTAAACAGTTTATTGGTTTCAGCATGAATGTGTCGGCTCGGCCAGGGTAGTACCACCCTTTCATAGAAAACCGACGTGAAGTAACAGTGCTTGCATTGTTGCGTTTCGTTCGGTCAGTGAAAGCGCCGGAGACCCACCCCCTCTCCACTCTCCTGTCTCCTCTCCCTTTCCCTCCCCTAACCCTTCCCTCCAAAAGATGGCAACGCACTTGCGACTCCTCTGGTGTTGTTAGTGTGCATGGACGGTGGTAATCACTTAACAGCAGGTAACCCATCTGTTCGTTTGCCACCTATGACATAAAAAAAACATCTGTTTTGAATTTGATATTGTAGACGTCAGTTGACACTTTGACTATATGGTCAAAGAGTTGACAATGAGCTCAACGAAATATATCAATGAAGTACAATATAATTTTTACAGTCATAAAGTTGCGTAATATACGAGCTTGTTAACAATAGAAATGTTAAATATATCAATTATTTGCTCCGGTGAAGCTGTTAAGACCTTGCTTGATCAATAGCGTAGTCAGTTCGAAAAAAAAATCAATTATTTGTATTTTATTTATTATTCAGGTTATAATAAACAGTTTTTCATATATTTTGCATTATTTGCAATAATTTACCCTAAACTTTTTTAATATCAATCTACACTAAAATTGTTTGTTTGAACTCAATAATCTCTCGTAACTACCATTCAATTGCTATTCATACTAATTGCTTTGACTATTTATTGAGGAAGATTATGGACTATATATACTGCTATATATAGCATTACATTACGTAGTTTAGGAACGGATTAAAACACAGACAAACTATAGATCAGAAAGCACGTTGTGTGAGAACGAAAGAATTAGAGGTATCAAAGGCTGAGAAAAAGTTGAGCAGTTGGCTGTCTGACGAGTATAGAGAGAGATTGCTGACAAAAGCCGAAATGTGAACAAGGTACAGTGTTGCACAGCTTAGTCTCAAGGTTGGCTGCATTTGTTATGATCGTGCAATATATGTGAAAATGAAATGCGAAGCAAACCGCAATCACAGCTAGCTTATAATAAGAGCAAACTCTGAGGAAAGAGATACAAACTGCTCAATTACACACGATGCTTCATTTTAGGATGGTCTAGAGTAAATGAAATAATTAATCGGCTAACTCTGGCTAATGATAATTTACGAGTTTTATTTATTATAAAATTATATGAATGGTGAAATATTTTTATGTCTGTATAGGCGTAGAAGCCCTAGCAAGATGGAAAAGTCTGTTTATCACAGAGCAAAACACTAAAGTAAATGCAAATATTACAAGTAAGCGAAATGAATGATTAGTGTAATTAAAATAACATCATATAAAATACTCCAGTTATTCAATTTAGAATAAATAAAGTCGAACGTTGTACACATCAGATACGTAAGTATTCAGAGCATAAACAAAACGCGCGCACACGAACGAGCGGAATAATAAAACGTAACCCTTGGACCGGCGAGGCACTCCTACCACTTACATATTGTATGAGGGAGTGTTGGAGATCGCCTTGAATTAACAGTAATGTAAAACACTGATTTAATTGTAAAAAAATGCTCTGAGAAATATTTCGTAACATTTATCATGGCCTTCTGAGGTTATTCTCGGTGTATATTTATTTCTCTGCGCTAAACTAACTAAGCACCCATCTTTATCTTGCTCCTTAAATCTTTCCTTGTCTGTAGATTTGCTTCGCTCTTCAAGCGATTTTTCTTAATCTATACATATAAAACGAAGTCGGTTTAGTTACACCAGTTGTAACGGAAAAACGGCTAAAGCTATTTTTATGATTTTTGAATTGTTGAAACTGTCTCTGCCTCAAATAACAGAATAATTATAAAGACATTAGAAAAATCGCCAAATAATGATGAATGTTCATTTTCTTATACATTTTGTAGCGAAAGGTATTTTTTTGTTTTTGTAACACAAGACTGGTCAGAAAGAATCGACCACAGCAAATAGTTTAACAGAAAGTAGTTTAACAATAGTACGCGAATCGTTTTAATATGCTTCAATAAAACAAATACCTTCCTGCCACGTGAACTACATTCATTTCAATTTGATTAAATGACTTGTTATTTCGATTTCTGTACTTTTATTGAACTTATATATACTTTTCACGCAATAACTTATAAATCGATGAACGCCGGCTGCGCGCACGAAAAAGCACGATTCATTGTCACATTCCGGCTGAGCCGAGCGTGCAAGCGAGAGCGCGGAACAAGCGATAGAAAAGCGCGAGCTGCCTAAGGGTTCGCGTGGGGTTCCGATCGGGCCGCCGTGGTGAACAGTCGTGTTTGCGCTCCGCGCTCTCCGTTCGTCCGTCCGACCCGCTGACTCGCTCTCGCGCTCGTGCTATCTCGCTCGTTTTCGTGTCTGGACTTTAAAAATGAGATTAATCGCGGGTTCGCTCCGAGAGGAGCGGTTTGCTACGCTCTAAAATCGAGCGCCTACGATTGACACTATTGTTACTTCTTAGCAACAGAATAGCAATGAACGCGGCGGACTCGCTCAACTACGTACGCGCGCTCCGTTGTTTACGTTGTGTGCGCCGCGTCTCCGCCAGTCTACAAGCGCCGTGTTTACATCGTGCCCCGCACCGATTCGTCGCCGCGTTTCGCGTACGCTACGTAGTTGAGCGAGTCCGCCGCGTTCATTGCTATTCTGTTGCTAAGAAGTAACAATAGTGTCAATCGTAGGCGCTCGATTTTAGAGCGTAGCAAACCGCTCCTCTAGGAGCGAACCCGCGATTAATTTCATTTTTAAAGTCCAGTCGTCTGGCCAGCTCATGGATACCTAACGGTGTAGCCAACGAAGTGAGTTGGAGCGACCTGTCCGCTCGCCGTAGGCCCCGCGGCCTACTGCACTGACAGACGGGCCTGGGTAGCTTAGCCTTGGCGGTGATCGCCTAGTTAAGTCCAGTGTGTCTCCCTCCCACCTACCTAATCCCCTCATTCCATCCTCGGGTGTCTGTTTGGGCGTAGCCCGGTTTACCGGTCTGCGTTCTCTGCCCCGGGATTGCTAGGGCTTCCCTCTAGGCTCTGTAGGTTCGTTTCCGTGCGGCATTGCACTTTGCCCACAGGTCTCTTGGCCCGGACTCGGGATAGTCCCATAACTTTCCGTTCAGGCGTGCCCCCCTGCCCCTAAGGCAGGGAGGTTTGTTTCGCGGCCCCAAGCCATCGAAATGGCTTCCCCAGAACAAATAGTCAGGATTATAGAATCCTTTAACGCGAACTACCCCGCAGTAGATGCCGCGGCTATCATTAGCTCGGTTCTAGTCCCGTCCTCGGAGGACGAAACATGTGAGGCCCGCGTGCCTACCGCGAACTCGTTCGCGGTATTAGATTCGCCCCTGTCGCCGCTCAACGGCAACAACGAGTTAGAAGATAACATGGAGGTCGACATCGCGACACCCGCCGCGTCAAACACACCGCCCGCGACCGCCGCGCCCGCGCCCGATAACGACGGATTCATTACCGTAACTAAGATACCGAAGCGGAAACAACCCACGCAGCCGACGCAATCAGACCCAGATTCGGGACCCGAATGTCCCGCACTTAAAGTTCCATGCCGCGAAAGCAAAATAGACGGCACCCGGGTGCCTACCGCGACACCGTCCACAAACGCGAGATCGCGATCGGGCAGATCAAGCTAGCTTTTGACGTCATAGCCCCTTCGGAACCCACTCACTTTCAGGACAACTGTCGCCCGACAGTGTTAGATGTAGCTCTCTTTAAAAACGTCTCGCTTCGGTTACGACTCATACAAGTCGTACACGAACTTGACTCAGATCACCGCCCCGTAGTATTACTATTAGGTTCGAGCTCGGACACCACCCCGCCGTCGGTCAGGGTGGCCGACTACGCGAAATTACAACGCTACTTTAAAGACAACCCGACGTCAGTAGGTTTAGACAGAATCCCGGACGTGTTAGTGTCGAAAGCTGACGCGGATTCGGCCATCGATTCCCTGGTCGACTATCTCCAGACCGCCGTCAGGGAGACCTCGAAAGAGGTACAAGCGGCGAACGATCGCCGCTTCATACTCCCGGACGACGCGAGAGCGTTGATCACGGAAAAGAACGCCGCGACTCGAGCCCACGACACCTACCCGTCCGTAGAGAATCGCGTTCGTTTAAAGACTTTACGTAAGCAAGTTAGGACTCGTATCGCCGAGATCCGGGCCGACAGGTGGGACAGGGTGCTCGAGGACATCGAGCCGTCCCACCTGGCGTACTGGAAACTCGTACAGAAATTCAAATCAGACATAGTCATTCCGATGCCCCCTCTCGATAGAGGCCCCGGGTTGCCTCCCGCGTTCGATAGTATAGACAAGGCGGAGTGTCTCGCCGCGAGCTTAGAGAAACAATGTTCACCTAACACAGCAAACACTGACCCTTCGCATATTGAATCGATCGAGTCCTCGGTAGAGCGCGCGCTCGCGTCACCGCCGGCGGATACCCTAACCCCTATCACGTTTGTCGAAGTATCGGACGCCATCAAGCGCTTAAAACTTAGAAAGTCCCCAGGTCCCGATGGGATCAGGAACGAGGTACTGAAACTCCTTCCTGACCACATCATAGCTCTACTGGTCTGCATCTTCAATGCGGCCATGTCCCAGGGTCATTTTCCAGCCGCCTGGAAGAAGGCCGTAGTGATAGGGATTCACAAGCCCGGCAAAAAAGCTTCGCTTCCCGACAGCTATCGCCCTATTAGCTTACTAGACACGATAGGCAAACTATACGAGCGGCTCCTTCTGAACCGTCTCCAGACCGCTATATCAGAACTGAATCTGTTACCACCCGAGCAGTTCGGCTTTCGCGCCGCTCACTCTTGTACGCATCAAGTACACCGCCTCACGGAGTACATCCACGCCGGATGGAATAGCGATCCCGATCGTAACCCGGATCCGGTAAAACCTAAACCGAAACGCACAATGGCAGTCTTCTTCGACGTCGCCAAGGCCTTCGATAAGGTCTGGCACGCAGGGCTCATACACAAGTTAATTAGTTTTCGCATCCCCGATAGATTAGTATTCTTAATCCGCGAATATTTATCAGATAGGACTTTCCACTATAGAGTGGAAGGTGAGCTGTCCTCAGCCCACCCCGTACGTTCAGGTGTACCCCAAGGGTCCATTCTGGCACCCTCCCTCTTCAATCTGTTCGTCAGCGACCTACCTCGGCTCCCGGGGGTAGAGGTAGGTTGTTATGCTGACGATACAGTAATCTTCGCTTCCGATTGGTTTCCGATACAACTTAGGAAACGCATAGAAGAAGCCGTCAGCACACTCGGTCGCTGGTTTCTTCTATGGCGTATAGAAGTAAATCCCGACAAAAGCGCCGCGATATTTTTCGACCCTAAATGCCGCAATTACGAGCGCAAACTCGAACCGATTAGATTATACGGAGTCGGGATTCCGTGGACCAAACAGATTAAATACTTAGGAGTTACACTAGATAGACACCTCTCCTTCAGAGCTCACACTAAGATAGTTCGAAACAAGGCCGCTATGGTCATGACTCGCCTACATCCGTTAGTTTGCCACAAGAGCAAGATGTCCCTCAGACACAAGCTCACGTTGTATAAAACTTGCATCCGACCCGTTCTGACATATAGCTGTCCCGTTTTCGCACATATGTCACCGTATAGCTTCAATAGAATTCAAATAATACAGAACCGCTTTTTACGTAAGGCGACCGGCGCCCCGTGGTACGCCCGGAACGAGGATCTCCACAGGGACCTGGAGATGCCCTCGATCTGGACGTATGTAAAATCACTCACTACTAGCTACTTTGAAAAAGCCGCGAATCATCCCAGTCCGTTAGTGGTATCCGCCACGGATTACGAAACCGTACCGAACGCCGCGCGATACAAAAGACGTCCGCGAAACATTTTCACCGATCCTCCCGACAAAATAACGGCAGCGAACGATCAGTACCAGCCTGTCTCTCAAAACAGAGCGTGTTCACGCCCACGCCCGCGTAACCACAGATCACGCCGCCGTGGTCTGGGGGTAAACTTCGCTCCCGCACACTTGATTAGGCCCCCCTCGGCAGCGGCTCAAGACTAGGTCCGATCCCTCGGAGTGGAGCCCTTGAGTACGCTGCTCGCGCGATACAGTGAACTCACCAACCAATACATCACTGCAACAACACTACACATATCACCTCCACACACGTGCACGCTCACACGCTTACACATAAAAAGTGGATGGGTTTTTTCTTTTTGTTTTTACCCGTATCGAACTGAAATAGTTCAGAAAATTTTCCGACACAAAAATACACATAAGAGTTATTGAGACACGCATGCCTGGTACACATGCATGTTTCAATAACTCATATCTGTATGAATAGTTTAGCTTAACTTAGGTTAGCTAAGATAGATCGCGAATTGCATGCAACAGGTAACGGCCAAGCCGAGGTGTGCCGTGCACCCTTGAGCTAGTTACCAGAATAAAATCGGCTGAGTGCCTTAAGCGCTCGCCTTAGTAGTCCGGTGAAGCTGTAGAGGCCTCCAAAAAGGCCAATAGCGTAGTCAGTTCGAGAAAAAAAAAAAAAAAAAAAGGGTCCTCGTAGGGAAGCTTAATAAAAAACTGAACTGAATCAGATGCATGTTTTTCTTTAGGCTTATTATTTATTTCTTTAGTAACATAAAAAGATCCCGGCATGAGTTTTAAGGCTGCTGTAATAACAATAACTGACATAAAATCCGGTTCTGTTTACAAACACCGCTATTCCTGGACTGAGCTATAATAAAAATAATTTGTAAATTTGAACGTAATACCCCATTTAATTAAACAAGCCTCTCGTTAAATCAAGTCCTTCGCAAACAAAACAATTAACAAATTGACTTTTCGAACTTTAAACTCCAAATCGACTTCCTCGATTCTTTAAAACAATTACAAATTCCCGGAGTTTATTTTAAAATTCCAGGTAATCAATTGAGATCGATTAACCTTAACTGGAGTTCGTAAATACTTATAAATCTCTGTTGGGAATGTTTAGTTTTTTACTACACGACACACAGAAAGTGATAATCTTTAGAGTAATCTTTATACACTGTATCGGTTATATCTTCACTGGGTTAAGAAGCATTTCCACGACATTCATGTCTGGTAGACAAGTGAGACAGTGATAAGACAGTGACAGACAAGCGCATCTGTACCCGCTATCCGCTTTATCGGTACACGACGATAAATAAATAACTATTTGACATTGATTTGATTTTTTTTTCTTTATATGTTTTTAGCGTTTGACCATAATCTCTTCTGATGTTAAATGACGAGTGCTCTAAGATGGTAAATACGCCAAGACTAGAGGAGGCTGGCTCAGGTGTGCAGCTGCCGGAGCACACCAACAGGTGCTTGGCGACAAATCATCAACTTGAGTGTGGTAGCTAGCGGGCGGCGGACTTAGAGAAGGCCCTACTACTGCTATGGTATCATCACGTTGCTTTGTAAACTGTAGCACGTGCTCCGATTAAGTTGAAAGGATTGGAACCTACGTCCATTGAAGCGGTATCCGAACACGGTATCAACTAAGTCATCATTGCTTGAATCAAATATACAATACAACAAATATCTGAGCGTTTTTATATACATACTAGCTTTTGTTCATGACTTCACTCGTGTTAATGTAGATTTAAGCTATCCATGATATCATGTGTGTGTCATGGAACAGAACATTTTAATGGATGATGGGAACCTTATATCCTTTTCTGTGGCCCTAATTACGTTTATGCAAATTTTGATGATAGCGTAACAAGCAAACTCATTCGAATTTATAATATTAGTAAGGAAGTAAGGATTAATAAATTTGTAGGTCAGTCAGGCGTATTGTTTTTTCCATTTCGTGATACAATATCTCTAATCTGTCATAAATCGATTGATCTCGAGGTGGACATTAAAAATAATGTCGTTTGTCTTTTACACGTCTGTCTGTTTGTAGGTCTAGATTTAATAATAAAACGGTTTGACCGATTTTAATAGAATCTTTCTCACGGGAAGTATATTTCATGCTATTCATTATTCACAATACTTTAAAAATTCATGAGACGACATTCAAAACAGTACTTTTTTATTTTCTTGCAGCTAATTCCGTAATGAGTCAGTTATACAAATTATTAATATTACTTTTAGAAATCATAAAATATAAGTGAAAATATATTTACGAGAGCAAAATAATTACTATGTAGTAACTACGTGTAAAACCGCAGGTACAGCTAGTAATATCATAATTTCTTCAAAAGTCAAAATCAAATCAAAAGTCTTTTTGATTTTGCAGAGATATTTCCGTATTAACAATATTTCTATTTTTAAATTTGTATATACAAATCTGTCCATTTCCTACGCAAGTTCCTTATATTTTAATTTCAGATCAACATTCCTGCAGGCTACTTCCTTATTTTGGCTTAAGGGCATTAATTTTATTTTTATTTTAGTTATTTCCTTTGATGGTTTTTCGTTGGACAGATCTTTGTATATTTCATTGTAATATAAGTTTCCTGTTTGTACATTGAAAGAGTTACAGATTCTGCCATAGCTTTCAAGAATATCAGAATATAAATAATAAAATAAAAGAATATAAGAATCCTATTGATTTTATATGATAATTATTTAATTTTTATATATTTAACTCACACAAATCACTTTGATTCAACTATATATCATACAAACTGTGCCCGCGACTCCGTCCGAGTGAAACCTAATGTAAAAGAAACAGTGACTAATAAAATCATTTGAATGTATTAAGTCTCTTTTCTCTCGTACATAAGTTGCGTTGTCATTTAAATTACAATAACTTTTGATAGACCGAACCGATTTTAATGATACCAAGACGAAACGTTACTTGAAATTATTCTTTACGATTTTATGGGTTTCATCATGAACAAAGTACTATATCAGTGATTATTATAAAATTACCATACAATTTGACCAGTTAAATACAAGGAGCATGTACGGTGTGGAACGTAAATAATTTTAAAAGTATTGAAAGTATGGAAAAAAGCATGGAAAAAGGTAATTGGAAAGTAAGTGTAAAATGACGGATGGCGAAACATCTTTTTCATTTACATGTGTGTATATGTTGTGTGTCATTCAAGAAGTAGTGTGCGTAATGTCTATTTTTATGAATTTAATGTATTTTTAATGCATTTTATATTAAATATATGCACTTCTCCTCCGTATAAACTTTAACTATGCCAAATTTCACGTTCATCCGTTCACGCAATTCGCTTAAAAGGGGGTACAAAGTTTCCGCTTCACGTATTAATATTTCTTAATATAAATAAACAATTACGTGTGTAAAGCAGACATGTAAGTTCAGTTCATTCAGATGTTTATGCGAACTGTCGTCCTATATATCATATTACCAAGTAATTATGCATAAATCGAATCATATATGTTGCGTGTAACGTATACCGTCGTTTGGACGAGCCCTCTCCTAAATAACACCCAATAAACTGGACCTGACGATGAACTGAAGTATTATTACGATTTATTGAGGTTATATGAACCCTCGGCGAAACATTCGTGATAAGAATTATTTACGAATCGATATATTATCACTAGCAATCGCCTGCGACTTTGTCTACGATTACTACTTTATAAATGTTAACACTCTTCAGGTAACTAATAGGTCTTTACCTATGAAATTGCCGTTCTGCAGTACTGGCCATTTCAAACAAAAATAATTTTTGTTTAGCTAAGAATTCTAATTTCATATTAATTTTATTTTAAAAACATGGAATTCTTTTTCCTAAAGTAGTCATTTGTTTATAGATTAGTGTTACATTTTCATCGCATTTCAATCTTTTCATCATGGATACGTTAAAAATTCGAGTAATTATGGAATATGAGTACCGTCGTGGCAGCAACGCGGCACAAGCGGCACGCAACATCAACGACGTTTACGGAGCTAATACTACAAACCAACGCACCACCTGTTATTGGTTTGCTCGCTTCCGATCTGGGAATTTCAACCTGAAAAATGAACCTCGCGGTCGTCCTAAGACTTTGGTCGACAATAACGAATTAAAGGCGATTGTGGAAGCTGATGACACACAATCTACGGCTCAATTAGCAGCAGCTTTCGACGTTAGCGTCAAAACAATATTGGTCCATTTTTGTCAAATTGGCAAGGTAAAGAAGCTTGACAAATGGGTGTCCCACGAACTCAATGATCACCAGCGCGAAGTACGTGTCGAGACGTGCCTTGCACTGCTTAACAGACACACAAATGAAGGAATTTTGAACCGCATTGTTACCTGCGATGAAAAATGGATTTTGTTTGACAACCGCAAGCGCTCAGCAAGTTGGTTGGATCTTGGTTCAGCACTTAAATAATGCCCTAAACGAAAACTTACCCCTAGAAAAGTGATGGTCACTGTTTGGTGGTCTAGCGCCGGTGTGATTCATCACAGCTTCTTACCAAACAGGATGAGCATTATGCAGATGTGTTCTGTGAAGAACTGAACACAATGGTGGAGAAGCTGGCACATTTCCAACCAGCATTGGTCAATCGCTCGTGTCCGTTGCTCCTGCTCCTGCTTCACAGCAGACGGACTCCAAGTTCCAAGAACTGGGGTTGGAAGTTCTCCGTAATCCGCCCTACTCACCAGACCTTTTGCCTACAGACTACTACTTTTTCCAGAATTTGGATAACTCCTTGGCGGGAAAAAAATTCAATACCCGAGAGGCAGTACAAAATGCCTTTGAAGAATTGGTTGCCTCCCGTCCAGTTGATTTCTTTCAGAAGGGCATCAATAAAATGCCACTGCGTTGGCAAAGATGCATTGATTGCATGGGTGATTACTAAGATGAATACAAAAAAAAAACAAAAAAAAAATTCGTTTAAATTTTTTCATACAAAACGGCAATTTCATAGGTAAAGACCTAATATTTATACAGCGTACACCGAAATAGATGGTAGGATTTTTTCAAACGTGCATGATGTTTATTGTTATATTTTGGCTAATTTAAAAAAAATGTCATATTTAGACATGCCCTGTTCCCTGATCAGACAGTGTACATTTAGCCACAGTGTTCGTTTGCAAACATGACAGCGATCATAGCAGATGGATTGCAGATCACACAATGGTCGCCATCACTTGTGTATCGCACAATACTCACCATCAAATACAGTTATAAGGAACTATACCGTCAATAAAATACCAACAAAATATTTTTATAAATGATATCTTCTTTATTTCTCCGTCACATATTTTAACATAAAAGCCATTACAAAAGCGAATAGTAATACAGAGAAAATATATGAAATGAATGAAAACGTTCGAGGCATAACCGAAAATAAATACAAACGACTTGTGCGAGAGTGTTCCGCTAAATTGTAGTGTGTACGGGAAATAAGAACCTAACGGTCGGAGATACAGCGCGTATCGCGTCTCATTGTTATTTCTTCTATTTCCTACGACGATATATAGAAACGTACAATCTTAATAATGAGAAATTCTTTTGCCACGTCCTTTAAAAGCAATGCTTTTTGTCAGTTCAATAATAATACGAGGAGAAATATCACGTTCCTCGCGGAATTTCATTTATTGTATCTTCAGCAATACGAGAACCATAATTGTATTTCTGATAAAATACTTTATGTGATAAACTAACTCATACTCGCGAGTTCGTCTGCATTGTTTATTATTTTAAAAGTATATATCTTGTCTTTATGGTTTGCTTACAAAATTTCTTTGTGAACAATACATTTCGTATACTTCTGCCCGCGACAAGAAAAGAACACTGAAAGTGTAGCTCACAAGAAACTTTAATAATCTTATATTAAAAGACGATATCGTGGTAATGTATTTTCGATACGGGCCAAGCATCTAATAGCAGATCTCTTTTATTTTATTTATATAGAACATCTTCTACACCATAATAACACTGTAACAAGGCCAAATCTGTACATTAAATATTTTTTGAAAATTATAATCGGGGTAGATAGACTTTGTTATCGATATAGAAGCCAAAAATAACCCTTTTAAAATTTTTGTCTGTCTGTCTATCTGTCTGTCCCTGTGAACACGCATCGCTCTGAAAGTACTGAATCAATTTTGACGAAACTTGGCACAGTGTTAACTAATATTACAAGATTACATCTAGGATACTTTTTGTCTCATAAATCGCTAGGGATTCTACAAAATAACGGATGAAAGTCAAAAAATTGTAGTTAATGAAATTCTTGAGGGATTTTGGTAAGATAAGCTATATTTCCATAAGCTACTTTAAAAAAAATATCAAAAAAAAATATCACTGGGTTCCGAAGCGTCGACTCTGTCGGACCATTTAATGTCTAGTTTTTTTTTTTTTGTATTTACTGCAACTATTCCTCTGACATAGTGTCGGAGACTTTGTGTTGGTAGTCAATGGTGTGGCGACGTGTTAATGTTTACCTTAATCTAGGATTTAAAATATATCGCGTCTATTTTTAAACGCAACAACATTTATATCCAGGGGTGTATCAGCGGCGATATTACGTGTGTAATAAATGTGTATGGATTTATGTGGTGTGTTTATTTATTTTATTTTTTTAATTATTTTATCTTTGTTTCCTTTTTCTTTTAGTTTTTTTTTTCTTTTTTTTTTATATATACATTTTTTTTTTTATATTCTCTTAAGAAATCTTATTCTAGTAATTCTCTTACCTTATACCTATGTTACATATTTGTGCAATGCAATTACTTGCAAGTAATTGAGACACAAACTAAATAACTAACTAAACACAAACTAAACTAAATAACTAAATTATTAATTATTTTGTCACAATAATCCCTAAACATTATATTTATTGACTTATTGTTTAAAATTGTATGCAAATTTTCTATAACTAATTCAACTCCTGTTACCAATTCAAATTCTTTTCTTATTTTATCATACATACAACAATCCAGCAGTACATGCAATGCCGTTTGAGCCGATAGATCATCGCACACACAGGCGGGACTGTCTTTTATTTTACACTTGTGTAAATAACTCGCAAAGGCACCATGGCCTGTTAATATTTGTACCAACATCGGTGACAACTCTATTCGTCGAATAGTTTGGTATGCCAGCACTGCATCTGGTAAGAATATCTTTGTATTTGCAGCTGTTTCTTCACTGTTATATCTTGTATTCCAATCCATTGCAGTTTTATGTCTTATTGAATTCTTAATGAATGAAATTGGACATTGGTCATAGTCTGCGTTACAATTGGAATATAAAGCTGCCTCCTTGGCTAGTTCATCTGCTCTTTCGTTTCCAGCCTCGCCTACGTGTGCTTTGATCCATATCAGCTCAACTTCCCCTCCCTTACTCCGCAATACTGCAATTTCACGCCTTGCGGCAAATGCCAAATAATGCTTATTATCGTGATTACTCAACGTCTCCAGGGCAGACCTGGAGTCACTGAGTATCCTCGCACCTCCTAATTCTTTGGCCATCAATATTGCCTTGTATATTGCAAATATCTCCGCTTGATATACAGTGCAGAAGGGCTCCAATTTAAACTTTTGAAAATCTACCTCTTTACCATCTTCCCAGATCGATAGAGCGGCTCCCACTTTTCCTGCTATTTTACTACCATCAGTGTAAATATCTATAGCATGTTTTCTTTGGTGCCCTTTTGCCTTCAGGTTCTCATCATATCTAATTTCTATTTCTATTTCTTCTGTTGGATGTGAGGCCTCCGTATAACTTGCTTTTTTCTCTATTATTATGTTCTGTGGTAGATGGTCAAGAGGCTTGCCCTTTTTCATTTCATATATTTTAGCTGCTTCTATCACTCTCATATCGAGGGGAAGCAGTCCGGCCAAAATGAGAGCCGCATTTAATGATACAGTTTTATATGGTTTGCAAATTTTTAGGGCAAAGCCCCTCTGCACTGTATTCAGCTGTTTCTTTGACATTTGTTTTGTCTATCGGTCTGTAGGATCTCGGATTGGTATAATCGGTTCTGCCAAATTTTCTTAACGTGATTAACATTGCCTGTTTCCATTGTATGGGGAAGTAAGATAATTCAAGACATTTGTTGATTAAATGTAGGAAGGTCTGTTCTTCTGCAGTTACAACCGCGGCACAGATATCTGCTGTAAAGCCATCTGCCCCTGGCGCTTTGCTGGGATTTAGAGATTTTATTATTTGTCTTATTTCTGTTTTAGTAAAGGGTGGGTCTATTATATCTTCTGCTGTCTCTACATCAATTTTGTTTGCTAATTCTCGTACTCGTTGATGATGAGATGTATCATTCTCCATTTTATCGTCTGGAAAGAATGTTTCCGCCAATAACTTTACTGAGTCTTCCGGATTTTGTATGACTCCCTCATAGATAAGGAGCTGATCCTCGTACCTGGGGGAGGTCCTTCTAATTACCCTATAAATTCCATCCCAGAATTTTTCTCTTTCCTGTTTTGCGCAATAATCTTTCCAGCTATTTACCTGAGCTTTTTTTACCGCTAATTCATACTTATCCTTTTCTTCCAAATACTTTTGTATTACATACGATCGCCTTCGGGGTGCTGCACAGGATATTCTTCGCTTCATAGTTACTGTCATTCTCTTCATCTGCGCCAGCTCGTTCGACCACCAGGGTAGGTTCTTGTTTTTAGTTTTTTCAGAGAGTTTAGGGATACATGAATCACATGTTGATGTTATACTAATTATAAATTTATCTACTATGTCCATTAGTTTATCTTTATTATCAATGTTATCTATATTTTCCACATTAATTCCATTACATTGAAATTCCTTACTTATTTTTTCTTTAAATAAAATCCAATTTACTTTTCTAGTATTATATTTCCTGGTTGTTTTTGATTGTCTATTGCTTCCTGCCCTATCTAGTAATATTGTAAACTTTATACAATTATGATCAGATGTTGTTATTCCTGGGTCTACAACCCAGTCATTCACCAGTTCAATCATCTCTTCACTGCAGGCTGTTAGGTCTACACAGCTTTGATAGACTTTTCCCCCTCTAATTGTGTAAAAAGTTGGAGTGCTTCCTTGGTTTAGGATGTGTAACCCTTCTTCCTCCAGTGCACCCAATAATTCCTTCCCCCTGTCATCTTCTCTCGCACTTCCCCACCATGTACTCCAGGCATTGACATCTCCTCCTACCAAGATCTTTTTAGTTTTTAATTTTGGTATGATATTTTTCATCTTGTTAAGATAGGGTGTTATAGATACAGAGTCCTCAAAATATACAGATATTAGTCCTAATTTCCAATTCTTAGTGGTTATTGTTGCCACCGCAATATTTTCTGTTGTTAACGTTGGGTCTTCAATTACTTCTAGTTGTTCGTCAAATATTGCAATAGCAGCCTTAACCGGTTTTACCCTATTATTAGAGCACTGTATCACCCTAACTCCCCTTTCCGTTTTCATCTCTCCTACTGATCCGATGTACGGTTCTTGTAAAAGAGCCAAAGCTATACCATTTTTTTTGGCTTCTAGTATTATTTCTTTTGTTGCCAGCTGCTTTTTTTGGAGGTTAGCCTGGTAACATCTTAGATGACGTATTTTAATTGTTTTATCAACTGCTACCACTCCTCCCTGTGATACCTTAGCAATACTCTACGCTTGACCGGGCAATGATATCCCACTTGCGTCTGATTGGGCAAGCATTGTCGAAGGCGTTGTGGTCCATTCGTTCCGCCTTTACATGTAGACAGTTCCGACATGTGGGAGTTTCTCCATTTTTCCATAGTTGACAGTCCGACTTGTGATGTTTCCCGCCACAGTGACTACATGCGTCCATGACCTCTTTACAAGCTTTCTTCCCGTGACCGTAACCGAGACAGCGTGTACACTGAACTAAAGGTGATTGGTCCATCACCGTCACTCTCTGTAGGTCGATGTAAATCCGTCCCGCGGTAGTTAGTTTGCTCCAAACCTTTGGTGATACCTGTAATATAACGTGATTTATTTGGTCATTACGAGCCTTTCTCCTATATTTTACCAGCGCTCTATAATCCTCCTCTGGTATATCTCTGAAAAGTTGTTTGTTTTGATTTCGTAATGCCTCTAGTATATCTTCATTATTATTTATTGTAAGTACATCTTTAACTATTACTAATGGATCTTTATTCCGCGCTTCCTCCACATTTAGCATTGGAGCTGTATCTTTTATGCGCTGCTTTATCTGTATTACTTCCTCCCTTGTTCCACAACCCAAGATCACTTTTTGATCGCGCGCTTTACGCAATCGGTCAACCCTCAAACCTGTTTTACTTGCATTGATTGCATTCCTCACTTGTTCTATTACGTCGCCACTACTATCGTTTTCTGACATGGATGATATTATGACTGAGTGTGTTGAAACATTTTTTGCTGGAGCTTGTTTAACTGCATTTGAGTAATTTGAACTAATGTTAATTTTTTCTATTGCTTCTTTCATTTCGTCCATTTTTTCGTTAAGTATGATTACCGTATCATTGGTTTCTTGCACTATCTGTAATAAACGTTTGTCGTGTTTTCCATTGTTTATTTCTTTTCCTAGTTCCTTCAGGTCATCTTTGGTGATATACCCCTTCCCAGTTTCTTTAAGAACTTCCGCCAACCTTTCTGAGTGAATACTTTCTTGTTTATGCACTTCGTCAGAGTGCTTT
Organism: Antheraea pernyi; assembly: GCA_015888305.1. Lineage (NCBI taxonomy): Eukaryota > Metazoa > Arthropoda > Insecta > Lepidoptera > Saturniidae > Antheraea > Antheraea pernyi. The sequence goes on from MU158703.1 coordinate 1,707,385, forward strand.
CTCTGAGCTTCTGAGACTTGAGCCTCAAGGTCTTTTATCCTCTCATTAAGGATAAAATGATTTGGTACATTTCACCCAGGTTACTGAGTACTGTTTCTTTAATTGCGGTCTTTGTATTGTTCGATAGCTCGAGCTGTTGTTTTGCATCATGATAAAGTATCGTTGCTTTGCTTTTCGGATTAACTGGACTTTCCATTATTTTATTGGTTTTTGTTGCCTCTTGTTTATCTTTCGATGCAGGAAATTTTTTACGCTCCGCTGAGCGGGTCAACACTTGTCCTGTGGTAGAACTCATACTCTGCCTTATATGTATAATTACAAAACAAGACTTAAGTTCTAAATATATGCAATAAATATGTATATATAAATGTTATTTTGTTTAATTAATCCTATTTGTTAACTATTACTGTCAGGAGTAATGATAAAAACAAGGTAAACTACATAAAGAACGTCAGCAGCGACAAACCAGTCATTTCCTTAACTAATCTTTTTTTCTTTTTTTTTTACTATCTATTTAATTACAATGATATTGTCAAAATTATGCTAGGATTTACAGTTTTACAACTTACGGAACAAGCTTAGCATTATACGATAATTTTTGTTATTACTATTACAAATTCTCGGGGCTATTGCGGTTTATTGAAAATCATAGTGTTTTAGATCTACCCCATACATACAACTCGAAATGGTTATAATTAAAATGTGTTGATAATTATCTACGTATCTTGATATTGTACTTTTACACACAGTTTGATGTTATTATGATAAATCGGTCACCGGGTTTGCCACTCCGTTAATTGTCGTGGGTCCAAAACAAGTACCACGTAGTTCACAGAGATATGTACATATATTTTCTGGATTTGTTGTCGAAAATTTCAAAAACTTGTCGGGAGTTGTTCCTTGTGTTTCCAAGCGGGATGGATTCATAAAATGGTAAATTTTCGATATCAACCAGACGCCGCACTCGATTTCGTTTTTGAAAGCATGTGTGTATTCTATAGGTTATAATAGTTTTCCTTGAATAATTTATCTTTGCTTGATTCGATTTCCACGATTAAAAATCCAATGGGAGCTCACACTTATCTGCACTGACTAACGTATAGCACTTGGATGTACCTCAATCGTTTCTTTAATTACTCAAATTCCGAGCGCAGAGCTACTTAAAACGATGCGCTTACAACAACAACCAAAACGTCACTTCTTAATGTCTAGTACGTTATAACTGAGCTACGGCTCCATGACATTTCTATGCGTTCAATAATATTATCAACCACATATGAAAAATATGTGTAAACGAAACTGTCACTTATGTTGTTACAATAATCAAGTTGTGATAAAAAATTATTACTTCACAGCATTTTAGTAGTGTTTAACAAAATATCCGTGACTATTTTTCTGTATTAATTTTAAATCTATTTCTATAAATATTTTTACGTAAAATAACGTAGTAAAAGTTATTCTGAAGATAACATACCCTAAGTAAAAATTTACTCAAATTTGAATAGCTGCAGTGTAGGTTTATTATTAATATAGTCATTGGATAATTTTAATTGCTTAATAAATCAGTTTCTATATAGCGGGCCCGGCAGATATTATTACGCCTTGATAATAAAAAGAACCTTGACAAATTATATACCTAAAGCTTCCACATAAATCGCTTTATCTACTAGTAAAACCGCATGAAAATCCGTTTAATAGTTTTTAAGTTTATCGCGAATAGACAGACAGACAGACGTGGCAGAGGACTTTGTTTTATAATATGTAGTGATTAGATAATGTTATTAAAAATCACATACATTCGACATTAAAAATGTAAATCTAAATATGTTTTTGTCGAGATTTATTCGGAGAAAGTTATGAATTTTTAATTTATTTATATATCAGTCCATTACAACTCTTAAATAGAAAGAGAGAAGTCAATAATAGAATCTCAAAAGGCTTACTGGTCAAAGGATGTAGGAAATAGCTTGGTATAGGTATATCATAAAGAGATTTTTTTATTTAATCGTATGGATAAAATTGAGTAATCAGTTGAATTGCACTATAATTGGAGATTTAATACTTTCAGCTATTTTTGGGCGTCCTCAGTAAAAAATGTCAGGTCATCAGGAGAATCAGAACCATAAAGAGGTATAAGTTATATAATGTATAAAAAGTGTGAATACTGAGATGACACCTGATAGAGTAGAGTGAACGAGGAGAATACACAAAGAAATTTAATCCCAATTATTATAAACAATAAAGTACCAATTACATTCATTTATATTTATAACAGGACACGTACCAATATTAAGATGGGTCTTATGAACTTAATCCTTAACGCTGTTAGTTAAAGACTAATATCGAACGTAACTATTTCTATAGGTTAGTAATAAAGTGCATTTTTCCCGTCAGCTACAATCTCCTGATTAGCTCGTCAACTCCAGTTAACAAGTGCTCGAGAAAATTCAAATTTGCTTCGACTGTAAAAAGTGTTTCAAGTAATTATAGTTCGTTTACATAAATTTGCCTTTGTCACACATATAGTAGTAACGATAGTGCATTCATAGAAAATATGTAGAAAAAAACAGTGCGTGTAGTGTATTGTGATCTATATTACAGTAATGGATGACCAACACGTCTAAATTGTTGTGGTCTTACTTATTTGTGTACCTAACATTACATGTCTAACTGTAGTTTCACTATGTTCCAATTCCATTTTTTTAAAAGCGAGCACATTATATGTCTATCTTACAACATGAAACTTTAGTAACTGCACAGATAGCGTAGTGCTTTAAGGGTCCTGGTATACCCCTGATTCCCTCCTGCACTTATGGTGACCAAGCCTGACTCCACTCCTCACTATTCCAAGTCTGCTTTCAGTTCAGTCCGTCTCCGTTACCCATTCGCGCCGGTCGTATCATTTTTTTATAATATTTTATTAAAATCGTTACAGTATTAACTAAATCTTTTTTTAAAGCTTTTTCCTAGACCCAGTATAACAGTCCGTTCAGAGAGAATTGTTCAGAACCACAATAGTTTAATTAAAAAGCAAATGGGATAAAAATCAATTCTTCAGTTCTTCACTGTCTATGTTGATAGCGTAACCAGCAAACTTATCTATAAAAAGTCTGAACATTGAGCTTACGTGATTAAATCTTTACGTGATTATGTATCAGACATAAAAATTTGTACATAAACCCTAATACAAGTGTTACTGCTCAATCTCGGATGGAATGCTAAATGCATTTGGCATTGAACAATATATATATATATATTGTTATATATGCCCTTCTGCAGTACTGGCCATTTCAAATCTAAATAATTTTGGTTTAGCTAAGAACTCTAATTTCAAATTAATTTTATTTTAAAAACATGGAATTCTTTTTCCAAAAGTAGTCATTTATTTATTGATTAGTGTTACATTTTTATCGCATTTCAATCTTTTTTGTCATCATGGATACGTTAAAAATTCGAGTAATTATGGAATATGAGTACCATCGTAGCAGCAACGCGGCACAAGCGGCACGCAACATCAACGACGTTTACGGAGTTAACACTACAAACCAACGCACCACCTGTTATTGGTTTGCTCGCTTCCGTTCTGGAAATTTCGACCTGAAAAATGAACCTCGCGGTCGTCCGAAAACTTTGGTCGACAATGACATGCAAGCTGATGATACACAATCTACGGCTGAATTAGAAGCAGCTTTCGACATTAGCGTCAAAACAATATTGGTCCATTTGCGTCAAATTGGCAAGGTAAAAAAGCTTGACAAATGGGTGCCCCACGAACTCAATGATCGCCAGCGCGAAGTACGCGTCGAGACGTGCCTTGCACTGCTCAACAGACACACAAATGAAGGAATTTTTAACCGCATTGTTACCTGCGATGAAAAATGGATTCTGTTTGATAACCGCAAGTGCTCAGCAAGATGGTTGGATCCTGATTCAGCACCTAAACAATACCCTAAACGAAAACTTACCCCTAGAAAAGGGATGGTTACTGTTTGGTGGTCTAGCGCCGGTGTGATTCATCACAGCTTCTTACCAAACGGGGTGAGCATTACTGCAGATGTGTACTGTGAAGAACTGAACACAATGATGGAGAAACTGGCACATGTCCAACCAGCATTGGTCAATCGCTCGTCTCCGCTGCTCCTGCACGACAACGCGCGACCTCATACTGCAAAGCAGACGGTCTCCAAGTTACAAGAACTGGGGTTGGAAGTTCTCCGTCATCCACCCTACTCACTAGTCCTTGCGCTTACAGACTACTACTTTTTCCAGAATTTGGATAACTCCTTGGCGGGAAAAAAATTCAATACCCGAGAGGCAGTACAAAATGCTTTTGAAGAATTTGCTGCCTCCCACCCAGCTGATTTCTTTAAGAAGGGCATCAATAAACTGCCACTGCGTTGGCAAATATGCATTGATTGCATGGGTGATTACTTCGATTAATACAAATAAAAAATACATGAAAAAAAATCCTTAAATTTTTTTCATACAAAACGGCCATTTCATAGGTAAAGACCTAATATTTGCTTATTCCCTTTTCCCCATAGTCTATGGATTAGCGTTTAACAGTAGTATTGTTAAGTTCTTGTCTAAATAAAAATTACATGCATTGTTATGAGAGTACAAACTCAAACATAAATTCTATTTTATATGCACTATTTATAGTCTACTTATCTTTAATTCTACTATACAAAACTTAATACTAGAATACTGTTCACAGATCACACACTGACACAGTCGTAGTATTCTCCTAGATGACTTTCAGTTGCCACTTGTTATTCGATTCGCGTAAAACTAAGCTAAAGATCTGCGAACTGGTCTTATGTCCGTTTTAAATAAAATCGAAAAGCGTTTACTTGTCACGTCTATATAATTTTAGTAGTTTTATGACTTTGTTCTTGCTTCCATAAAATAATTAAACAAACAACTAAAGGTTGTTGTACTCTCGAACCTCCTTCATTATTTTAGGTAATAATATTATTATTGTTCGTTGTTATTGAGTGACAATACAGCTGAAATTCACTGAAATTATGCTATTTAAGCTTAGGATTAGGCTAACAATCCGATGAAACTCACAAGAAATGACGCGATGACATTGGCTGATGTTCTAATTAAATTCTTCACAAGTATATAATTACATGGTTAAGTAAGTAATGGCCATTACATTATATCGTTTACAGTTTTATAACAAAGTCCTTGGTATAATTTGTTAGCTGGTTAACTTGTAATTGACGCCGTAAACAGAGCCTTTCTAATTAGAAGCCATTTGAATGCTTTGCAAATTTTACGAGTTGAAGTTCAACGCGATATTATGTAAGCGATGTCCAGACTCGTACGTGCGTTCCCAAATTCATCTTATCTATTTAAATAAACATATACTCACGCTGACGAGTTTGAAGAAATTTTAAAATAATAACGCGAAAAAAATATAATTCTATCCTTCTATATTTCTAGATTTAAATAAAAACTTTATTAGAAATGTAGGAGGTCCTCGTGTAAAACAGATCCTATCAAAAACATAAATGTGAAATGAGTGCCAAGTTCAATGGTCAGCCCTGACATTTATTTATAACAAAATAAAATATGTTATAACAACTTAAAATATCACTTCTGCTTATAACTTGGGATAATATTGAAGCACTAGGTCTGACTTGGCTAGTTTTTTTCTTTGTATTCACCCAACTACATACCTGGATGCCACATTTGAACTTTCTAGGTCACCTCGTTAGAATTTTGGTCTATAAGTCAGTTAGTGATAAAAATGTCGATTTTTGGACGTTAATATTTAAATAACTGTTTGGTGTATATTTATAAAATTTGGAGCACATGTACATATATCTCGCAAGTCTCAATACATGAGCCAATTTTGACTTGCTGCTGTGAAATAGTTTATGAGATATAAGGGGGTGAAAAGTGGCTCCAAATGGTTCGTGTTATTACACGAAAAAAAAACACAGTTATTCCATTGTTTTGAGTTTTCACTTTTGTTGGCAGTCCTTATGACTGCCGAGACTTTGTATACTTTATAGGTTTTATCATTCGAACACAATTTCATCTTATGTTAAAAGACGATGTGGTCCAAGATGGTAAACAAGCTAAGCCACAAGTGCGGCTCCCGGAACACACTCATAGGTGCTTGGCGACATATTTGCAACGTGAGAGTGGTAGCTACCCTACCTACCACTATGCTATGATTTCATCACGATATTTTACGTCATCAAAAGATCCGGCTCATTTGCAAGGGTTTGTACCTACCTACGTCGATCGACACGGTGTCCGAAAATCCTAACCACTAAGCCATCATTGTTTTGAAAGTATTGCTTTGAAAGTTTCTTTATTATGTCATTTCAATATCGTTCTCCCGCACATGTAGAATGTAAATCTAGTATGTCTGTACTTTTTGGGGTGTAAGGGGTGTCGAATAACATCGAAGACTTGAGACATCCAAGCCAACTTCACATGCACGTGGTGCATCCTACTGAATAACGAACGAGGCAATGGCGAAAGCGGGGTGGTAGGGGTTTACAGCCTGACTGGGTCGCAACCACAATGTATATGGCAAAAAAGCCCGTCATAGTGATTCGCTTCTGCAGCTCGCGTTTCGGGATCAGCCTGTGCATATCCAGCTTTTCGCAGGCCGGCAGGACAGCGGCGACCGGCGATGGATACTGTGTCACTCGGTGGTCGCCATTGTTTTTGAATTGTACTGTGCTTACCATCAGGCTCAGTGCAGTCATTTTGCCGTGCTACTATAAAAAAAAAATGATTTTTGTGCGACAAATTGTTGTAGGAGTCTTGGAATAAGTAATAAAATACATTTCAACCATTTTTAGAAATCTCTGTCTGTCTGTATTATCACGCATCACTACTAAAGTAATGCGTTCACGATAAGGCCTCAACAAGAAAATCATAAAGCATATCTTCGAGTCGTAGTCTAGGTTTCATTAAAATCGGTTCATTCTATCAAAAGTTATTGTAATTTTAATGACAACGCGACTTAAGTACGAGAGAGAAGTAGATAAGTAAATGGACTTAATACATTCAGATGATTTTTTTAATGAATGTTTTTTTTACATTACGGTCCACGCGGACAGAGTCGCGGGCATAGCTATTAATACATATGAGTAGTCTAAAAAACAACAAATAGCGTCCTTTCTCAACGAAACTTGGCGTGCTGCATAACGCATAGGATGGATGTGATTACGTCACGATCCAACCACATAAAACCAAACCTTAACAAGATCTATTAATAATCAGTCTGTTTAACAAGCATTTAGCGTAAATACTTTTGGTACAACGAGGTACAAAGTACTCGCTGAAGTTTTCTCATCAATTTTAATCAACCTTCGCTCAGTTTAAGTGTTTACGGAAATTCGACCTGATTGATTCATAGTTTACGAATAATTATTTCTCCTTTTGATTTATTGTGCCGGGAAATTAATTAATTAACCTTTATCGCCGGTTGGTAATCGCGAGTTTATTCGAGATTAAGATGTGTATAACTTGTATAAAAGTTCTATACTTTTTTGCCCTTCTAAAATTTTCGCCGGGCTATGTTTTCTTGTATTGGAGTTTTTTTTTTTCTCAAACTGACTACGCTATTTGCCTAGCAAGGCCTTAACAGCTTCATTGGACTACTAAGGCGAGCGCTTAAGGCACGCAGCTGATTTTATTTTGACAACTAGCTCAAGGGTGCGCCGCACACCTCGGCTTGAGCTGTTGCCTGATTCATGCAATTTGCGACCTATCTTTTTATTTTTTTTACGTGGGGAAATCCTTATGGTTTATCGGGGGAGAGAGTGGGTTATGTCCGACTCGCACGGACTAAAACCCCATGGTGTACGTCTGCCACTATAGTTGGGGCGACACGAGATCTCTATAAACTTCATCGTGCCGCCCCAGCGGTTGACCCAGCAGCAAAAGCGCAGCCGGGCCCTGTCTTGTTAGAAGACAGCCGTGTATACACCGGCCGTCTCCTCCGTCCGCCGGACCTGTGCAATGGGAAAATGGACCCCCCGGCCCATCTTCCCTAGACTAGTTACGGTGGGATGAGGTGGATAAACTACCGCCTCCACTTGCCTGTCCTCCATTGGCGGAGACGGCCACTTTGAGGGTCGTCCTCACAGGCCCTCTCCGCCGCCTCTTACTGCGAGACGACTTCCTCGCAGAAGGAGGCCACAGCAGTCCACACATCCTCGCCATCGAGCATGACCGCAATAACGCTCGGCAGCGAGCGACCCTGTCCTACCACCGCAGCCAGAGCGCGACGCTGCTCCTCCCACGCAGCACACTCTGTCTGAGTGTGCTGCGCGATATCCGGGTCAACGCCGCACTGATGGCATACGGCGATCGGCATCCTGCGTGTTATCCGGCGCAGGTACCAACCGAAGCACCCGTGCCCGGCCAGCACCTGCACCAGACGAAACGTCAGAGAGCTCCCCTTCCTCTGATACCATTCCGGCAGGACCGGGCGAACGGCGACGATCGTGTATCGACCGTAACGCGCGTCTGCCAGGTCCTGCCTCTACCTCTCCAACATCTCCTTCCTCACACTTCTCCTTCATTCCTCTATTTCTCTGGGAGCTAGAGGCTCCCAAATTCGTTTCTTAGCCGCCGTATACTCATATATGGGAGCTGACCAACACCATGGCCGCCGCCGAGGACACCGTTCGGTACCCTTAAATCACCCTCAACGCCACAGTACGCTGCGCAGCTCGCAGCGCACGCATGTTGGTATCGCTGAGGGCGTCGACCAACAACGGCGCCCCGTAGGTGGCCATGGACCAAACGACCCCCATGTAGAGGCAGCGGCAGACGACACCCGGCCCCCCCGTATTGATACAGATACTTCATACTTCATCTGGGTCCCCACCCTGACACGGACGCCCTCCATATAAATGTGGGTCTCTGGAGGCGGCCCTCGCCGAGGCCCATGGAACATTAGGCGAGGCACAGTCTTCTGATACGCCCGACCACGAGGGTGACGGCCTCCGTGGCCAGGCGCATCAGGCTGTTGATTTCCCCTCCCCGAGCTACGACTAGGGTGTCATCCGCGTAGAAAATTTGCGACCTATCTGAGCTAACGTAAACTAAGCTACATATTCATACTTATATGAGTTATTGAAACATATACCAAAGCTGAGGTGTGCCGCGCACCCTAGAGCTATTTGTCAAAATAAAATCGGCTGAGTGCCTTTAGCGCTCGCCGTAGTCGTCCGGTGAAGCTATTAAGACCTTGATTGGTCAATAGCGTAGTCAGTTCGAAAAAAAAAAACATATATGTGTACCAAGCATAAATACTTCAATAACTTTTATATGTATTTTGTGTCGGAAAATTTTCTAAACTATTTCGGTTCGATGAGGGAAAAAACAAAACCCTTCAACTTTCATGGGTAAGCATGTGTGCGTGCACCTGTGTAGAGGTGACATGTATAATGTTGTTACAATGATGTAAGACTTTGTGTGACTGTTATCGCGCGAGCAACGCACTCAAGGGCTCCACGCCGAGGGAACGGAACTAGGCTTGAGCCGCTACCGAGGGCGGCCTAGACACCAGACTGCGAGAGCGAATTTCCCCCCAAACCACGGCGACGTTATCTGTGGTTATGCGGGCGTGGGCGTGAGCATGCTCTGTTCGGAGAGACAGGCTGGTTCTGATCGTTCACTGCCGTTATTTCATCGGGAGGGTTTGATGTTTTGTATTGTAACTTAGCACAAACAGAGTTGTCGCTTTTTGCTAACATAATATAAAATACATGTAAAATAATCCTTTGAGTTTTAATACACTGTCTTTCAAAGAAATGTATTTCAATATTTATGAGACACATTATATTCAAGAAATGAGATTGAATATTATAACAACTTTTAAATTAACCTATAACATATTTATCAAGATGGCTATTAAAAAACACTTACCGACACCGAAAATAATAAACGACTATTTACAGAACTACAATTTTACAGAAGATCGTTTTTAGCGCAGAGCTGTGATAATAGAAAAGTAAAGCTCTTTTATTTAGTTTTTTCTACAACGTGTACTTCATTAGTCATTTGTAAGAAATAAACATAAAAAGAGGCTTATGCCAAAACAAAGAATAATCAGCTGAATTGTATATAAAAGTGATTTCTATGAAATCACAGTTGACGTTTTGTTATTTGCTGCCCTCGAAATTTTTATTTTTTATTTTAGTAATGTATCGTGTCACTAGAAATACTCCTGATGTTGAATAATTAGGAAAAGAAAAATGCCGCTAATTTATCATAAAGGAGACAAATTCAAATGTATAGTTTCTGACACTATCTTGGTGACAGAGTTTCAGCTTAAAGATAGTAAATAACTTGACTGATAGTAATTAGTGTACTACCATTATAATAGGTCTTTACCTGTGAAATTGCCGTTCTGCAGTACTGGCCATTTCAAATCAAAATAATTTTTGTTTGGCTAAGAATTCTAATATCAAATTAATTTTGTTTTAAAAACATGGAATTCTTTTTCCAAAAGTAGTCATTTGTTTATTGATTAGTGTTAAATTTTCATCGCATTTCAATCTTTTTTGTCATCATGGATACGTTAAAAATTCGAGTAATTATGGAATATGAGTACCGTCGTGGCAGTAACCCGACACAAGCGGCACGCAACATCAACGACGTTTACGGAGCTAACACTACAAACCAACGCATAACCTGTTATTGGTTTGCTCGCTTCCGTTCTGGGAATTTTGACCTGAAAAATTAACCTCGCGGTTGTCCGAAGACTTTGGTCGACAATGACGAATTACAGGCGATTGTGGAAGCTGATGATACACAATCTACGGCTGAATTAGCAGCAGCTTTCGACGTTGGCGTCAAAACAATATTGGCCCATTTGTGTGACATTGGCAAGGTAAAAAAGCTTGACAAATGCGTGCCCCACGAACTCAATGATCGCCAGCGCGAAGTACGCGTCGAGACGTGCCTTGCACTTTTTTTTTTGTGTCATAAGTGGCAAACGAACAGGTGGGTCACCTGCTTATAAGTGATCACCACCGTCCATGGACACTAACAACACCAGAGGAATCGCAAGTGCGTTGCCACCCTTTGGGGGGAAAGGATTAGGGGGGGGGGGGAGGGAGAGGAGGAGAGGGGAGGGGAGGTGAGCCTCCTGCTCTCTCACTGACCGAACGAAACGCAACAATAGCAAGCACTGTTACTTCACGTCGGTTTTCAAGAGAGGGTGATATTACCCCGAACAAGCCGACCCATTCATGCTGAAACCAGTAAGTTTCAGCGTGGCTCTACCACCATAACAGACAGCACTGCTCAACCGACACACAAATTAAGAAATTTTTAACCGCAAGCGCTCAGCAAGTTGGTTGGATCCTGGTTCAGCACCTAAACAATGCCCTAAACGAAAACTTACCCCTAGAAAATGATGGTCACTGTTTGGTGGTTTAGCACCGGTGTGGTTAATCACAGCTCCTTACCAAACGGGGTGAGCATTACTGCAGATGTGTACTGTGAAGAACTGAACACAATGATGGAGAAGCTGGCACATCTCCACGCAGCATTGGTCAATCGCTCGTCTCCTCTGCTCTTGCACGACCTCACACTGCACAGTAGACGGTCTCCAAGTTACAAGAACTGGGATTGGAAGTTCTCCGTCATCCGCCCTACTCGCCAGACCTTGCGCCTACAGACTACTACCTTGTCCAGAATTTGGATAACTCCTTGGCGGGAAAAGAATTCAATACCCGAGACGCAGTACAAAATGCCTTTGAAGAATTTGGTGCCTGCCGTCCAGCTGATTTCTTTAAGAAGGACATCAATAAACTGCCACTGCGTTGGCAAAGATGCATTGATTGCATGGGTGATTAATTCGATTAATACAAATAAAAAATACATGAAAAAAATTCGTTTACATTTTTTCGTACAAACGGCAATTTCATAGGTAAAGACCTAATATAACTAGTATAAATAAAATGAAATAAAAAAGGATATACGATATTTTTTTCTTTGGCCGGCAGTATACTCAATAACAATAGAACAAACGTGTAGTATCAAATTCACAATATACGTTGTCGAATACAATTTACTTCAAAGGCGCCATTTTCTAATTGTTTTCGTTGATTCGCAGAGCCACGTATTACAATCGTTGTCAACGCTGACATGTGTTTAATAATTCTTTGTGAACAACAAAATCAATATCAGAATGTTTGTGATTGGAAAATATAGGTACAAAAGTAGAATACAGAATGTCAACTCAAAAATATTACACGAATGTAGAAGTGATTTTAGAACAATTTCGACTCAATTAATAGCGTCTATTTAGCTATATTATTGTTGTGATATACGAATAACCATTTGCGTAATAAATTCAATATAGAAATGACCATATAACATAATAATAAAATTAATACTTTTTCACGTAAAAACTAATGAAATAATTTTAATGAAACTTTACAATAATGTGGTTTATTCATCGGAATAAAACAAAGGCTACAACTTATACAGATATATATTATTTAAGTTGGCTAAAATATAACTATAAGTTTCAAGTAAATTTGAAGGAATCCAGTCATCTATGAGTAATTTCGTTCTCCACCTGTATAAGCTTTAGAATTACATAAAGATAATGTATAATGTCAACCTTACTAATATTATAAATGCGAATATAAATTAACACGAATGAAGCCAAGAGTAAAAACTATTCATTTATAAAGACATAAATGCAGCCGATGTTGCGGGCGGCTGCTAGTTATTGCATATTGTTTATTCATCGATTGAAGTAATTCATACCTTCTGTAGCTATCGATTCTATAATATAGAAGCGTTATCATATATCAAAAATATTCATGTTACTGAGACGTACCTCACTTGAGACACCGTCAGAGAGTATTATTTGATAAGAGTTATTTAAAAGTAAAAAAATATATATTATATATTACGGTGCTTGGTGGTGGTTCTGTTCAAATTTTTTACTTATTTGTGGCAGTCATTGATGAAATAAATTGAAATTTATACTCCTTTTGGATTTTCTTATAATTAAATATGTTTTGTGAATAGAATAACAAATCAGAACAGAACCCAACAGAAGCGTGGTTGGCTCAGTGCTACCGTTTTCAGTCATTACATCAATCGACGTGTTTGAATCTTTCAATAAGGCTAGAACTGGAGTAAGTGAAAATACTGATATGAGAACGTAATAAGGCGGTAGAGCTTTTTCTAATCCCCGCCTCGTTAGGTACCATCCTCAAGTTGAAAATATACTGCAAAGCAGCTGCATTTGAGAGCCAGTTCTCATTTAGGTTTGTATAAACATGTTTTAATTGAAATTCAAAAATACTTCATTCAATTTACGGCCTGAGAAGACGTCTATAAACGTCAAAGCTACCACCGGTTCGGAAAACAACGCAGTCATCGAGAAGAACCGGCAAGAAACGATGTGGTTTATTTTTCATAATACATATTTTTACAAAACATAGATAGTTACATTCGTTTTTGGTGAATGTACAGAGAGAGGCGTCGCTTCCAGACGTGACTAATAAAATTTGAATGTATTAAGTCCATTTACTTATCTACTTTTCTTTCGTAATTATATCGCATCGTCATTAAAATGACAATAACTTATGATAGTGTGAACAGATTTTAATAAAACAAAAACGAATACTCGAGGATTTTCTTGGTGAGGTTTTATCGTGTACGTTTCTAAAAATGATTAAAATCTATTTTATAACTCGTTCCTATATAGCTGCAACGATTCTCTTCACAAAAATCTGAAAAGTACAGGCACATTACATTTGCACTCTTATTATATGTATAGAGATAGAAGAAGATAATCAAAACTAGTTTAATTAAATATGGTTCCGGAACCTCAGTTGAATGTAACACAGTGATTATTCTGCCGGACTAATCTAGTACTGCGGCACACAAATATCTTTGATAAAAGGATATGAAGGTCTTACTAGTTTTTCTTCCTCATCGAACAACTTATAAATTTTGTGCGGTCCGTTGAACTTAAAGGGCCTGTGTGATGTAATTTTATTTACCTATTTTAGAAAATTCTAGAAACCGTGTTTTTTCAACCGTGTCTCAGTTCGGGAAGCCTTTGTTTTGTTGCTTAAAATGATATTTGTTAATTTCCTTTGTTCAATATTCTTAATCATTTTTACAATTTTATTTCAATGTATATTACTATTATAATTCAATATTAAAATTACAGTCTCAGTATAGGAAAACAGGTGTCATAGAAATAGTCGACGAAGTCATAAGGACTTCTGACAGAAGTGAAAACTCAAAACAATGGAATAAATGTGTTCTCTTTTGAATTCGCATATTAATTATAGTGTGAATGACAATATTTAAATTTCAGGATTTGTTTATTGAAATTAGTGTGGATTTCATGTCTATCGGCACTCGGAGCAATAATTATATACATTTTAATTAAGTTTATTAATCAATCAAACGTATGATGAGATGCAAAATATCAATATTAAATGTACAAAGGCCCCTATACTATGCGTCGTTAGTGTGACGCAAGTCGCGCAAGCGTAATACGGCCGGTCATGTTTATGTAGCATGTCATGACGTATAATTATAAATTTATCTCCTGCCAAAAATACCGCTTAATACGCCTGAAGAAGTTTTCTCATGAAAAATTATTCCAAGTACCAACTTTTACATTAATTGTTCATACAGTGTTGAGAGTTCATGAATCTCACGTATACCGACAAACAATTTTATATATGTATGTACATATCATATTATTCAAGTTTAAAAAGCCTTTTCAGAAAGTAAATTGAATGCAATTTGTTTGATTTCAATTTATGAATTCTTATGTGTAGAGTGGTCTTAAACAAATACACTTATTTAAACTTGTATTTACGCGTATCATATTTGCCGTCTGCGATGTTTGTCTCAGTTTTTTATAGAATTATTTGTTTATGTAAAATAATAGAATAATTTATTTATGAAGAATCACATAAAAGTGTTACATGCTAGTCCTTTGAGAAATTGGCGAATGAAAATAGTGATAAAGATAGTGAAAAATGTATAATAACGTAATTACATTACGTCGATTCTTAAAAATTCTTCTAACATGGAACTAAGTATTATATTCACTATAAACTATATAAGATAAAAAATAAAGAGGAAGTTACATAAAAACAGTAGTTCGATGGATAATCTCTATTTGGGTATAGACACACGGGCCCGGCCTTGCCGACTATTCGGCTAGCTGGCTAGGCCGTTATGTCCAACACATTAAAGCGTGCTACTATCTCAGCGAGCAAATGACGCGAGCCGCCCCGACAGCGCCGCCCTCATACCGGTCTCTTGTCTCTCGTTTCATGTTAGTGATGCCCTCTCTTATCGATGCTACGTTTATGGACAAAAATGTTTATTAACAATATTTTTTTTATATTTTAAAGTGAAACTTTCTTTCATCGACTTAATTATTTTCGTCCATTTATCGCATGTCGCATTACAGCCGGCCGCGTAGTGGGGGTAAAGTGAAATGCGCTCGACAGAGCGGCCAAGAATAATATGGCGACACCCATGGCACAATTCAAAACGATTAAGTGATTTAAATGAATATTGTGCTCAGTTTTTAAGTTGCGTCTATCACCTGAATGATTGTATTTATTATGTATCTCGTACTCTAGTACGCAGATTAAAATTAAAATGTATAGTAGTCTACTAAAAGATATGATCTTGTTTACTATTGATTCTCCTTTTCCGTAATAAGTTAAGATTAAAAACCCGATTTTAATACCCTAAATAGAATAACTTTCCGAAAATTTTCAGTTAAATGTATACGGTCCGAAAAAAAGTTAAATTTGCATCGTGGTATCGTAAAACTACAGAATGTTAAATTTCACTTAGTTTTTCTAATCTATATAACAGATTTTGATACGGTTTTAACTATCATTAAGACAATATCCTTCCAAAGGTATATTTATATAGTACATGTATATATTTATACAAAGTAGAGAAAACACGACGTATTCGAATGATATTGTAAGAAGGAGTTTTTGGACGCTTATGATAATTGATATGCTATGATAATGCCACCTAAAACTTATGTGGTACATCAACATATTGTGCTACAGAATTGTAATACCTATAGATTACTATGTGATGGTGTATCTTTACCTCCTCAGGATAACCCGCTGGAGTCTTTTTTCTCTTTTACATATTATTAAAAAATAATTAGATATTTGTGACGTTATTTTGAGAAATATAATGTTAATTCTTATATAATTAGAAACGTTGAGCATCTAATTTTGGTTTAAATTTTGGTTTTGCTCTTTACAGCATATCATTTTAAATTAATGTATTAGAAGTTATCCTAGATTGAGGATTAAACTGAATAAAAAATAACTTTTCATGTGAAGACTCCTACGTACCTTCTATGACTCTGGTGAATTGTAAATATTAAAGTGGTAAAAATCCTTTAGGTACTTATGACACATTAGTATATTGTCATAATGTAGATGTAGATAATATAAAAAATATAACTCTTCTTTTTATTCGTGAACAATATTGCTATCCTTTTTAAAGGCTATCTATGAACATTTTTGAAAAAAATAAATTGTACAGGTTTACTGATTTAGATAATATATGTATTGAGAAAGTACTATATATAGTATATATATAATACTTGTTCATAATTAATAAAAATTAAAAACTGCTAAGAAAGGTAAATATTTTTTGTTAAAGATTTTCTACGGTTTTTACAAACAATTCTTTTATAAAAATTATGTACGGCTTTTTATATTAGAAGCTATCTTTTTGTATATATTTTAGAAACGATAAAAAAAACCATCGACATATGTCCGCTCTAGTACATCGTCGCTTCATTAGTCACCTTAGCCGTAAAATTGTGTAGTTGTACGCCTGCAATATAAACTACTGACGATGCATTCTGTTAACGGTAAGCGCTACCATTAGCACTGCTCGCTTGCAGCCTGTGTTACGATAAACAACCTGACAAACTACTAAATTTTCAATAACTCCCTGTAAGCAATAGACTTGTATGTATATAGTTGCTAGCACTGTATATTTATACAATATATTAAGATACTAGCTGTACATGCAGCTGCGCACGCGTTTTTTAAAATTGTATTAAAGAAATATAAAATTACGAGACCATGTACAATTATAGAAATGCTCTTTAAAAACAACTGTAAGAACGACACGCACGTCATCTACAGTGACATGTAACTTATACATTAGATATATAAATACTAACCGTATCAAATCAAAAGGTTTATCATCAGCAACATATTTGGAACTTTAACCTACCATGTAACTACCTGAGTGCTCAATTACACTGTATAAGGAACTAATGAAACAATGACTTATGAATGAATGAATGAAAGATGTTATTATGATGATATAATATGCCTGTATGCATATTGAAATTAGGAGAAGCGGGGGAGGCCAGGGTGCTCTGGGCATCACCCTCCCGGCGACGGCAGCTAAAGAGCTCGTCCAAGCCGGCAAGATCTTGGTCGGCTGGAGTGTGGCTCAGTTGGTCCTGTTAAGCGAGAAGCCCATGCGCTGTTACAAAGTGCATGGGCTTGGGGCACACCCGCCCCATGTACCCTTCGTCGTCCAACAGAGGAGCGGACTGTTACCGATGTGGTGCGTCGAGGCACAAGGGGCCGCCTGCACATCGGCTGCTGTGAAGAGCGCCATATGTCCATATCCGCATATCCAAATGAATATCCATTATTGCTTTTCTTTTTGGTTCATTAGCGGATGTTACAAATACGTTTTATTTTTTTAAATTTTGATAAGCAATTAGGTTAACTTAGACAAATTCCTTATAAAACAATACTCTTGTGGTAGTAACGATCATACAACTTAACCGCACTATATGGTACCACATAAGCATTCACAGATCGTTAAACTTAGATTCTCGTTCGGCGCCTAATTCATCCTCGACCCCCCATAACCCGTGCCACGGCTAAGTCCGCTAGGCTTTATTACTCCGTTCTCATGGAGCGTACTTTCTGACCTACACTTTGTATGACTATTGCACCACTCCTAAGAGTTAAAGCGTGACCTTAGATTATTTATATACTACTAGCTGACCCGTGCCCACTTCGTTGGACGGTAATAGGCATTATCAAGCTAATACTTTTTTCTAGAACTCAATCATATATTTTTCTATCGTTAAGGCAGCGTTCGTAAGAAACGTTTTCATTCGACCATTTTTATCACCCCCTACCAGATATTACCCCCTACAACCTCACAAACTTTACCTGTTTATGATATTAGTATAGATAATATAATTAGTTAATAGTTTCTGCCTGCGACTTCGTACGCGTGGAATGGTTATTTTGGGCTAAGACGCAGCAGAAGCTCTGAAAAGGAAAAAATACCCCGATTATATAACATTTTTCATTGCTGCTCATGTCCCATGGGTCTTAGCGTGATGATATAACGCGTGCCTATAACCTTCCCCAATAAATGATCTATATAAAACTGAAAGAATTTTTCAAATCGGACCAGTAGTTCCTGAGATTATTATTTTACTTATCTACTAGCGGGTCCGGCGGATTTTGATTATAAAAAAATCAAAACGCCACCTACCGTGTCCATTGTAAATCGAAAGCATTCTTGAATCCACCTGAACACACACAAAAATTTTCCTCAATATTTGTCCAGTCGTTTAGGACGAGTCCCGTCACTAGTATATATATAAAAATTATATTTCGAAGTTTTAATTGAGATTACCTTTATGACGGCTTCATTATCATCTTTTATAGCCACCACTATGTTAGGACATCATAATATATCTAATTTAAACAATATATTAATACTAACTAAATATTACTATGCCTGCGAGATATAGATAGGACCAGGATTAAAACTGGTGACCTGCTCGATTACAGTATCAAAAGGAATTAACCGAGCGCCGCCGCCGCACCGTTCCCTGGACAACGACAGATTTTATTACCTTCATGAATATATTCCACCCTGGGATTATATGTTTTCACTGTTGGCACATCAGGAGTTAAATGCTGGATTCGCTTGACACTGACGCTTTTGTTTAATATTTTCTATGTTCTTGCGGTCTACAGCATTCGATGGATGATGGAGTTTTTGAATTGTTGAAATTTAAAAGTTTTGTTGTAGCTTTTGAGTTCATACAATAAGATAAGAGTTGAGATTGTTGTTTTACGTTTTATGTCGTTAACTGCGGACGATGTCTGAAGGTAGTTTATGAAAATACTTACAAAATGACACGGATAATTAATTTATAAGAAATATTATATAATGCGCGTAATAAACATAGTAGTGTGGATAATGTCGACTGATAGTAGACAACCTAAGTCTAGCGTAGAAATAGCTCATAGTACTTGTATGATTTTTATAACACCAAATTCGCCTCCTCCTTTATGTATATTATAAGTAGACCTGTATTACATATAAATGCTGCCTGGCTTAGTTACATGATATATTCTCTTTAATAATACATTACACTGGTGCGTAGTAGGTACAGTATAAGAAAAGACTATAATGCTTTTCATCCGCTCCAAAAACTGTGCAGCGAAAAATATGTACGATATAGATAATAATACCAGAACTGAGAACATCTTACCTAAAGAGAATCTTAAGTCCTTAAAATTTGGATATTCTAACTTTAACTCAGTTCCATAGTTCCAAGTTCATAGTACTTCCATTAGAGCACTTGTCCCGAGCACATCTTTAGAGTTCGGCGGAGAAATTAATTTGTGATTTAAGTTTACTCACTTAAAAGTCCGAATATAACTTAATTAATAAAAGTCGGCTTCATCTGTTCTTTCGGAACTTATAAATAATTCAGAACTTTAGATATTATTTTTATAAGTATACTGGCTGACCCGGACACGCGTTGCTGTGGCTCAGTTATTATATGTTGAATTGAATAAACATGTGAACCATAAAATAAACTGGAGTTGAAAAATAAATTCAAAATTAAAACATTGCGTCATCTATGAGACATCTGTAACAGTCGGTCCTACAGTTTTCTTTCAACAAAGTAATTTAAAGCGCCGTCTGTTCGAGACCGTTAAAATTTACAATTAATAATAATAATCAACATTGACAGTCATTTAATTTATAATTAAAAAATATTGAGGTCATTTATCGAAATATAAATCTCAAATTGGACCAAATTATACATACATGCAAACTTTCATAAAGACCGGTTAAGTAGTTTTGGAGTACATCGTGGACAAATACCATGACGCTGGATTTTTATATATTTAGGATATTATGCGCCTATATTTTTTAATAAAAAAAGTTTTTTTTTCTTCTTAGTCAACTTATGCCCATCGTATGCTAGGTCTATTAACATGTATCATTATAGTATAACCCCATATGAAAATCGGTAATAAGTTCTATATGATTCTGAAGACCTATTCATCCGCCAGTTAAAGTTTCATTACAATCGATTCAGACGTTTCGGAGATTTATCCGAGCAAAGGGCACTACAATGTATATGTATATACATTTGATCCATCGTTTGTGTAATCGGAAATTTTCGCCCAATCTTGCCTTATATTTTATTTCATCGTTTGTTACTTCCTTACATGGATAAAGGCAAATATAATGGATGATTTTGCAACAATCGAACGGGTATGTCAAAAATCAGTCAGCGAAACGTTTGATAAGGGTACAATGCGAACAGACGACCAGAGAGCAGAGGATCGATCCTTAAAACCAAAGCTTGAAGTGCGGGTTAAATATGTCAGGGTTATTGTTATCAGATCTAATGTCATGCACGACAACGTTAAAGAATGGCTTTCTATGTGCTATTATCGGTGAATTGAAATTAATAACATTAATACGGGTTACTTCTATCTTAAAAATACGACACATCAATTTCTATTTTATTTCAAATAATTGTTGTAATAGATTGTTGACTGATAAATGGATATTGTGTAAATATGTTTGATTATATATATTTAGGTATATTTAGGTTTAGATGTTTATGACGTCATCTATCTTATTATTTACTGGCTATGTACAAAACAGTGACTAATAAAGTCATTTGAATGTGATAAATCTAATTACTTTTCTCTCCGTCTCCCTACTTAAGTCGCGTCGTCATTAAAATTACAATAATGTTTGGTAGACCGAACCGATTTTAATGAAACAAAGACTAAATGTTACTCGAAAATATGCTTTACGATGTGCTGCGTGTTCACATAAACTAACAGACAGGTTGTTCTAAAAATGATTAATTATATTTTATTACTTATACCTAGACACCTGTAGATGTATATATTATTTTATTCTAGTAATTTATTTTTTCGCTAGTTTACAGTATCATGCCGAACCTGATATATTTGTTGAAAATAAGTACAATTATTAGAATCCTATTCATATTACAAATTTTTGTTACTCTTTCGCGTAATAATTATTGAACGGATTATTATGCACCTCTTTACAATAGCTCATACCTCAGCATAACAGATAGGTTAATTTATATATACTAGTGGGTGCCCAGTGGTCGACATTCGACCGTTAATTATTGTTTTTCTAAAGTTTAAACTTTATTAGGGTTCTTTTGTCAAGGAGTATATACTTCTATAATGAAATGTTTTCATCATGGCTACTCAGTTATTAGCTACGTTTTTTTAAATTATATAGACATAAAAACAATCTATGTCTAAACGAATATTGCAATTAATTATAAATTTTTATCGCAACTCGTGACACAATTTTTTCAATTAATTTTATACGGCACCATGAGTGAGGAGTATTTCTGGGTGATATTGAATTAAACGTAGTCTGTACATAATGAGGAATAGTGATATGTGTATCGTCGTTTGGAATAATAATGGATACACAATAGAATCAAATCATGAATCCAAAACAAAGATGTTTTTAATACTAGCATTAACTTATGAAAATGAATTCATTTTTGTTCAAAATTCATTAACAACTGTACTAAATATAATTGCTACATCAGATGGAACTGCATCATTGTAACCGCGGAGATCTAAGTCATGGATTACTTTCATGAGCATACAAATTTTCTTATTTTAATTTTACAAAGTATTTTTTGGCTCATTTTTTAGTGAATCATCATTTGAAGTGAGTTAACCATTAAAAAATACTAAACAAAATATTGACATTGACTTTGGTAATATTGATTTACTCTTATGATAACACGCAGTGAAAGCTGTCCTGTCACCTAAAAATTTTGACAATCAATAAAACCAAACAGAATGATAATTATTTCAGTGGTTCCATAAATTTACTAAAGATAAATTATTTATCAATTAATTATTAATGTATATTATGAATTTACATATTATACTATTATAAAATTAACCTACAATTTGACCAGTTGATTTCAAAGGGCATGGTAGGCATGCAACGTAAGTCATGTTAAAAATATTGAAAACGTAATTGGAATGTAAGAGTAAAATGACGGATGTCAAAACGTCTTTTTCATTTACATGTGTGTATATGTTGTGTAAAATTCAAACAGTAGTGTGAGTAATGTATATTTTAATTAATTTAATATGCTTGTAATGCATTTTGCCCTTCTCTTCCATATAAACTTTAAGTATGCCAAATTTCACATTCACCCGTTCGCGCAATTCGCTTAAAAAGGGGTACAAAGTTTTGGCTTCAAGTATTAATATCTAGATAAGTATTAGTAACTTTGAAAAAAAAAACACTACATAAAAACCGTTTGAATTACACGAATATGATATATGATGCCATCACCTACATAATAATAATATTTACAATAAAATAACCGCTCTCCGAGATTTTGTACTTCTTACTATATCAATCATCAAATTTAATAATATACAACCGTCAGTTTTACAGTAGCTTTCTATCTTTAGTAACGAATCGATAGTTCCAGAGTTCAACTCCAACGCCCAAAGTTACTATCTTAATTTATTTATAATATCAAAAATATAAGAGAACATTTAATGAATCCGACACTTACCGACTGAAAATAGAAAGCGATTTCGCGAATATTGAAATTAATTCAAGGTTTGGTTTCAAGGTTTCTCGTTTCGATATTTCAAAAGGTTGTTATAAAAACGTTTTATAGACGAAACAAAGTATTTATTTTTTATAAATTGTTAATAAAGGCATCTCTTTCTTAACAGTTAATCTCGAGGGATGAGTTCATCGGTGTCCGGAGAGATAGCGCCACTCGTATCACCTGAGTCGTGACAGAAGGGGCGCGCCGCCATGACGCCACACGTGGCACTGTTCCTCATCCTTTGCTTCGTCCACTGCGACACTAAAACAGTTATGCAAGACAAACTTGGTGAGTAATCTTTAAAAAATATATATGTATTACAGAGTTCTAAACGCGCGTTCATTGTATGACATATGAACGTTCCATAATGGAAACAGGTTTTCGATTCTTGATAAATCATTGAATTATAAGAGAGAATCGTTTATACTATTGCGTCCGTTGGTGACTAAATTGACATGCATTGCGGTGAAAGGACTTGGATTTTAAAATATGAACAGTACTCCTGTAGTATCAATGATATTGTAAGTAAAAAGCTTTAGATAATAAATGTCATAAGCGCTTCGACAGGGCCTTGTTAAAACTTGGCTTGCTAGCTTATAATCGATGGCCGCCACGTCATTCCGTCAAGCGTAAGTCGTCAAGCAACATATACCTATTTAGTTTTCACGATCAATATTAGGAATATGCCATCTTACTTCCACATTTTATCTAAGACAGTATGGCGTTACAATATTAATTTATGTATGTGTGCGTTATCGTGCTATTTGTTCTGTCAAAATATCATGTAGGTAACGTATCTACAGCTTTTTAGATATACTATAATTGTATAGTATTGTTTTTATAGATCGCACCATTGTTATCACTTCCATGAAACTCTGGTTCATTTAAACTGCTGGTAGTCTGTTTACGGTCGCTTCTATAGCCGTTTTGAATACAGTTGTATTGTATTGTTTGTCTAATCTCCATAATTGTATTGCTTGTTCATTTCGTTCAATTTAATAATTAATTACACGTCTTATCGGCATCGGCTTGTATATTGTATTGTATTCGAAAAGCTTCGTATAGTAATTTAATTTTTTAAATTAAATTTAACAAAACAATAAGAAACGCAAAAATGAGATTCTAAAAACATCCAAGTACCTGTATTGTTTTATATTTTTTAGCAATTTACAACATGTACGTGATGTTCGAGCGACTTGAAGGTGAAGGAAAACATTATGAGGAAATCTAAATCTGTAAAATATTCTTATAGAATGTGGGAAAATAGGAAACTATGGATTTTTCCGAGTATGAAATAGTCAATACGTGATGGGTTGGCGTGGTACTTGTAACCCATATCGTCGAGAAGAGGCCTATGGCACCACAGTAGGTCTCTTACGGGGTGATGTCATGTGACGAACTATATGTACATATAAAATACGGCATTATTTTAGGCATCGAGTTCATTTTAAATTTAACATCAAATGGAATCTTAAATTTAAAACGGAAAAATCGTAGAGAAAGAACGGAATAAGCGAAAGAAAAATAATGTACAAAAGAAGGTCGTTAAGGCATCCAAAGGCGGTTAGTCCTTTGCACTCGGAGTCTAACTGATTTACTTTTGTTTTCAATGGAATACTGAGAATTTAAAACGAATTTCACCCCTTTAAGGAGAATACCGTTTCGTTTCAAATGTTAGCCGTTTTTAATTTTCTCCTAGTTTAATTAAAACAGAATGCATTTAACTTTTTTATTTATTTCATTGTAGCGTAATTATTGTACGTTCGTCTTGGAAACTGAATTTTAGTTTTTATATTGAGCTTTTTATAAAAATCTTATAATTTCTAGTTCTTTATATTGTTTCAGTGACATAAGAGAAGTCAACGAAAATGAGTGTCTTACAATTAGTAAATTCATTAGAAATTAATTTGTTTGATATAAGAATTAGACTGGGACAATTCATTACACGCCGTTGGAAAGAATTACTCTAAACAAGTGCAATTTCAATAAAAACTATTTACTGCTCATTGCATGTTGTGACCAAGTAACATAATTAAAAGATTATAAAACAAAAAAAAAATATATGTAATATCCAATTTTTTAAAGTGTAAGTTCTTATAGTACGGTGTCGAAAAATTTTCAATACGCGTTACGCGTTAGACGTAAGGTAGGCATGTATTTGTATATGCGTAAATATGTATGTGTCTGTCTGGGTCTAGTAGTATACAAAAATAAATAAAAAGTTAAATATTTATACTACGGGACTTTGTATAAATCATGAGCATTCCCATATATATAATTTAATACATATAAGTCAAAGAAGTTTCACTTCCTCCGCGTGTACACACTGATACACGCACTGTTTTTTTTTAAAATAATATTTACTTATTTAGGTATACTACTTTATATTTTCCGAGACTATTCATCGAAAATAAAGGTTCAAATTCGTTGGGTAATAATCTATAGCAAAAATATTAAAACACGAAATCCTAAGCAGCTTTACAGGAAATGTTACTTAGTAGTTCAGGTGTATCCAAAATTACGTTCCTTAACTCCTACGTAAAGAGTGAGATTAAATAACTCTCCGATTTTTTAAGCAGCTTCCATTAAAATCTAAAGTCTGTCCTGGTATGAACAGAGTTTTGTAATACAACTAGTTAATGTCCGCGTATTTGTTTTCCTGGAGATTTTTTTGTTGGTTGACAGTAGTACGTATTTTATAGGGATTCATTTGGATCATCTTTTACTATTTTAATTATAATTGCGTATGTACCATATAAATCCTAAAACCCGGTTACCCATTTCAAGTTATCTTCGTCAAACTGTATAATTACTTCTTAGCGTATGAATAAAGCTAATAATAATAAATCTTTTCAAAATCGGTTCAGCCGATAATTCTACTGTCCGAGTGTATGTGACTGAATTCCTCAAGAATGGCTTAGATTTATAGCTGGACCCGGTAGGTGGCGCTGTAGTTGACTTTTGTACTTTTATTTATTATTGAGGCAGAACAACGTCCGCCGGGCCCGCTAGTCATTACATAGTATAAAACAAAGTACCCTAGCGCGTCTGTCTTTTCTCGATAAACTCAAAAACTACTGAACGGAGTTTTTTGCGGTTCTCACCAGTAGGTAGTGATTCATGAGAAAGCTGTAGGTATATAATAAAGTTTTTTTATTATCAGGGTGGGACAACGTCTGCCGGTCCCGCTAGTTACATTATATATGTGTTAGTATATATATCTGAGTTCGATAAACTCTAACAATATTTGAATGAACAAGGAGAAGACTGTGCATTTAAGTCTTGTATATGGAGACGGTTACTTTACATTTTTCCATTACTCGTCACCAGGGAGCGCAGCAACGCATAAACTTTTATAACATTCAGCTTATAATAATGAAAATGTTTATGCAGATATATCAACACGGAGAACATTTGCACAATATTCATTTTTTTATAAATATATAACAGAAAAAATAGTTATTAAAATAAATATTAAAAAACATTAAATAAAAAGAAAACATTTATTTCCTATCTAACCTCTTTGATATTACATGCGTTTTCAAAATAAATTGAATTTTTACCGGTACAGTTAGCTTATAATTATTTTACTTTTATTACGATATGTTGTGATAAAAAATATTGAAAATCACTTAAATTTAATTTAATTGTCGTTGTTTTTTTCATTACCATTGGTGGGAATTCCTTCCCGGAAAAAGCCTTTTTTTTATTAAAGTGGCCAAATTTTCAAGCTGGAGGTTCCCCCGCCCGTTTCTTTGCCGTCGTGTAATAGCCATCACTTCAACCTCCAGCTCCCAGGGCAGAGTGTTGGCAAGTGCAAAGGGCGCCGCCGAGGACATGGTGCGGTATGCCTGGATCGCCCTCAGTGTCCCGGAAAAATACCTCTTGACCCTTGGCTTTCTGGCTTTCTTTATTCATTCGTTTCTTGTTATTGCTTCTATATCTTCTATCCGCCTTTATCAAACCAGCCATAAACAGACAATTTGAATGGTGCTTCGTTGCCCAAAGCAGTTTAAATAAGAGCAATATTGTGTTAAGGCGTCAAACTACATTTAAAATCGTACTAAAACATACTACGAAAATGTTCATTGGCTTAGCTCCGTGGTAAGGTAGACACGTAATACTTGAAATTAAATCAACATGTAAAAATGCATTTTAAAGCCAAAGAGAATTCTATTGTGAAATATCGCAACTAGTTTTTAATAATTCTTATTGTAAGTGGCCAGTTCTGAATATTTTTTGTGTGTCCTAGATATAAAGAAATGAATTCGACCCTAGATAAAGCTACGGCTAATTAGCTCACATTAGAACGCGTTCGACGTTTTTCCTTAATCGACCCATTGAGTGTTCACGTTGGCTAACAAATCTAATAATGATGGCGATTTGTATTAAGTTCCAGGGTATAGCTGCAGTCGAATACTTCTACCGAGTAACAGAGTATTACAAATTGAACTATCTACTTTGATTAAAGTTATTTGGTTTTGGAAATGTATTCACATAAATTGTAGTGTATCGCAAATAATAAAATTATTATATATCGTTATCCAAATCTTAAGTATTAAATAAATCTTAGCTAAACTATTTCATGAATTACCAAAAGATTTAAGTGAAATTGAATCCCTTAATGTATATAAAATAAAAATATATCTAAAAGATATCTTATATAGAAGACTTTCATATATATTTTATCTATATTTTCCGTTGTTTATAGCGTGACATCTTCTGTTTTTCTATCGTCAATATACTTACAATAGCAATATTTTATAATTCTTTTTTGTTTTTATAGCACTGGATGATGTTAACGATTACTAATTAAAATTAATGTTTTAATTCTCATTTAGTGAACCATGTTCTGTTTGAATAAATAAACATTTTTTAAACCGAATTTGGTAGTAATTACTCTGTCGAAAATAAAATATTGCCAGCAGGTTCATGTTGATTATAATGCAATTAATTAATTTTTGGATAATAAAATAAACAGGTTAATGTTTTAAATAAAGGGACTTAAAAATGCTTGCTCTTGAAAAGGACCTCTAGTATATGATAACTATAATGGTGACGTTGTTTCATTTAACTACAGCTTACTATTATGTAAACCTTTATCCTATACCAATATCGGTGTATCTACTTATTGGCATAAAAAATGATCGTTTTCTCTCAAAATACGTCCATGTATGTAGGGTCACAGTAGGGTCACAGTGTTAAGGTTGCGACTACACACCTAGTAGTACGTTTAGAGGTAATATCACTTGGGTTAACATTTCAATTGGGTGCCGTATCTTACATTTGTCAAGTTCTCACACCAAATATCATATGCGGAGTAGATTTACTTATTTCTATTTTCCCTTGTGAACCTACATATACTATTGTTGAGTGTTTTCTTTATTATTTTTTTCTAATGAAAGAATTCAATACCTAATTACACTTTTAGGTTCGTATCCAGGTGAGCTTAACGCCTGTATTTTTTTCTATATAAATTTTGATATAAAAAAAATCACATAAAAGTAAGAAAAAAGCTTCGGTGACCCTCAATAGGTATGTATTAGAGAGTGCGTATGGCGTGTCCCATGTTTCATAAGTTTTTAGGTATTTTTATTGTATTTATCAAAGTTTGAATAAGTCAGCGCAGTATGTTTTTCATTCATCAACTGAGATTCGCGCTGTACGTACGTACGTACGCTGTTCGTTGTGTACTTGGGATCTTGTTGTTTTTGTATAGCCGAGAAGATAGCTAAATAGCCATTAAAGAGACCTCACGACATCCTTTAATTATAACTAATTTGTAAGAGTGTTACCTGTAGTGTAGCCTCATCCTTACAGTGAATGCACCATGGGCTCTTTGATCGGTGGCTCGGAACTGGCTCGCAACGCCAGACTTTTTACGGCTTTTAAACGTTTTATGTCGGCAACTTTTTTATTATTAGAAACGGCAGTCGAACGATCAAACTGTCGGTCGTTTACTGCGATGTCCCTTTATCCAGAAAACTCGTTAATGTAATGAGACAACTTTGCCGAATTTGCGTTTAGTTCGACGACAGACTCAATGAGGTCGGTTTCAAAATTATCCATTCAATTACGCATTCCTTCTATCGGAAGTTATTGATTCCGATTTTCATTATATTTTACTTCTGACACGTTTAAATTATTTATAAAGTTCTCATTCTCGAAATCCATTATATTACTCCGATGACCACTTATAACTCTTTTAGTATAAAAGCGATAAGTATGTTCTTGAAAACTTTCCTAAATTAGTCACCAACTTGACAACCAAATTGACTCGAGATTAACAGCAGTATATGCTATCATTCACTCGCTAACTGATTTCTGAAAAAGCTTTTTTTTTATGTCCTTGGAGGTAAACGATCAGGTGGGTCACCTGATGTTAGATGATCACCACCGTCCATAAATACCAACATCAGTAGATACGCAAGTGCGTTGCCAGCCTGTGTTTGTGAGGAGGAGGGAGAGGGGACGGGGAGAGGGAGGGGAAAGTGGGCCTCCAACACTTTAACTAACCGAACGAAACGCAACAATGCAAGCATTCTTACTTCACGTTGCTTTTCTATGATAGGGCAGTACCCCGGGCGAGCCAACCCATTCGTGCTGAAACCAGTAATAGCTTCAGCGTGGCTCTACCACCTTGTAAACGCTTAAAAGCAGGACTTATATTTAACTACAAAAGTGCATTTAAATATTTATAAAGTTGGTGAAAGTCGAGTTAAAGTTGTTTAAAAATATATGGGATTAATTAGAAATATGCTCTCAACAGACGATTGTAATTTTATGGCATGAATCAAACAATGTAATATAAGAAAAATAAGGTAATCTTAAGATAAGGTTGTGGTGGAATTCTCGATCGTTTTTACTGCAGTGTAATGCGTTGCCAGCAATAAC
This sequence comes from Antheraea pernyi, assembly GCA_015888305.1. Classification (NCBI taxonomy): domain Eukaryota; kingdom Metazoa; phylum Arthropoda; class Insecta; order Lepidoptera; family Saturniidae; genus Antheraea; species Antheraea pernyi. Next base: position 1,737,260 of record MU158703.1, read on the forward strand.
TCCATATTTTTACGACTATTGCTGTATCTGTTCACAAATTTGCAATTTATACTTCACTCATCTCCTCGTAAAAAATGTTTTTATTACTTTACAATGAACGTAAACATTTTTTGATCCAATACCAACGTAAGAAAAGAAGGATTTTCTTATGATTGTTGAATTTACACCACGTAAAATTACTTTAAAAGGTCGCTATGACATGTTGAAATCAGTTTTATGTAAGTCTATTGTTGCGTTTTCCTTTAAAATCTAGTTTATAAGAACAGAAACAATAGTTAATGTAAGTTATATTGTTTAACTAGCGCGCCCGGCGGATGTTATCCCGCCCTGATAATAAAAAAAACCTTGGCAAATTATATACTTAAACCTTTCTCACGGATCACTTCATCTAGTGGGGTGAAAACCGCACGAAAATCCGTTCAGTAGTTTTTCAGTTTATCGCGAACATATAGACAGACAGACAGGCGTGGCAGAGGACTTTGTTTTATAATATGTAGTGACAATATGTTAACGAATAACACGTGACAATAGCTTAAGTACCAACTAATGTGTATTAATAATTCTACGTGTTTATCATCAAATCAGCTTCATTTAGAGTTTCGATATATTATAGAATTAACAAAAATGAACGCTCCACCAACACTTAAAGCTCAATATTCCACTATCGAATCCCAAACTCCATATTCACCTGCGAATATAATAAATAGCAAAGGGAAAAATAAATTTTATTGGCTTATAAAAAAGAACCGTTCGTATTTCAAAATCTATTTACCGTTTCGAACCGTCTGTAACCAGTTCGGACCGGTTTATTGCGAATAAAACTGAAATTAACCGGTACTTATCGATAACGGTAAAACTTTACCGACAAACTATCTTGTGTGTGTGTAAAGTACACAGATAAATAAGCAATACACGTATTGTACACGCATAGAAATGTTCTTGTTTTGAGAGAACTGTTCACTGTATGTGGGAAATCATAGAACTGTAGATTTCTACTAATCCCGATACACGACAAATTAAAAGTGATTGGTCTATCAACATGGATATGGTGGCAAACATCCAGTCCAGTACACATAAACTGCCCTATTTGTGTATACATAGACTGATTTCGGAATGTAATATGAAAAAGGCGGATATTATATCTGATGTATGGTATTATGAGAGTGCACCTAACATGTTACATTTAAAGACAATATTTCTTACTTGCTCCCATATTTAAGTACTAGCTGTACCCGCAGCTCCGCACGCGTTTTTTTTTTAATCGTATTAAAGAATTATAGTATTGTGAGACTATGTACAATTACAGAAACGCTCTTTAAAGACAATTGTAAGTACGACGCGCACGCCACTAAAAGTAACATGTAACGTGTACATTAGATATATAAATACAAAAAGCGTGCCAAATGAGGTTTGTCATCAACATCACATTTGGAACCTTAACCCACCATATAACTACCTCAGTGCTCACTTACACTGTATAAGGAACTAACGAAACAAAAACTTAAAATATTATTATTAAGATTTACATTTACATTATATTTAATATACATTGCCATTATTATAATTAAGATTTTGTGACTATACAAAAAATAAACGCTTGTCTGTTCCTGCACGCACTCCTATGTGGAAGTTACTGTAAGGCGAAGCTCTGCCCGGATAAATAGTTACAGTGCCTTCAGAGTGTTTATTGCCATTCCTGACTGCATTGACTCTATACGTGATTAGTGTAACATCTAAGATCTTTTTAGGAAAACCTCTATATCATTAATGTTATTAATAATTATAATGCCGAATTGTAAACAATAGGCTGATAATTATTTCTCTTATTAAAAATAAAGAATGAGTTGAAATCTTGCTAAATTTCATGCAGACAAAGTCGCGGGTAACAGCTAGTCTAAAATAGAATAACCCCAATTACTTTTTATTAGGTTCGCTATCTACCAGTGAAAATACCGTGAAAATCGATATAACCGTTTTGGTGACAGCACAGTGGGCGAAGCCACGGTTAACAGCTAGTCTAAATTAAAATAAACTAAATTACTTGAAATGATGTCTGCTATCTGCTGGTGAAAGTTTGGTGAAAATCGGTCCAATCATTTTGTAGATAGCATTGCAGACGAAGCTGCGGTTAATACTTAGTCTAATTTAGAGTAACCTAAGAAACCCGCTGTAATTTCAACTATGTGTCAGTGAAATTCCCGTCAAAATCGGTTCAGCCGTTTCGAAGATTACCCGGATCAAACAGACAGACAGACAGACAAAAATTTGAAAAATTGCATTTTTGTTATCAGAAGCGTGTATAGTTTCATACCCAATCAGTGAAAAAAATTTATTTTGATATTACATACAGACACTTCATTTTTATTATATGTATAGATAATCGTAATTTTATATAGACCATTATTTTTATTATGAAATTTAGTAAAGTTTCAGTCAATGCTACTGAACAGAGAAAGAATAGTAGATAGTTTAACAAATGTTCGACGTGATTCTTTAAATTGACATAACTTTTTTATTTATGAACCGATTGACATAAAACAAACACTAAATGTTAAGTAAAGCTTACTACGATATATCAGTGAAAACACACACACAAATCACATCTAAATCGGATAAGGCATTTCTGAGATTAGCGTGCACAAACGCACAGACAAACAGACAAAAATTCTAAAAATCATTGTTTTGGGTTCTATTGTATTTATAAAGATCCCTTATAATAGTTTTTCTCATATATACTTCATGTACAGACAGCGGTCAGTTACATTTTTATTATATGTAATATGTATATAGATCAAATAAGACGTGTATATTAATCTACGAAAAATCAGAGCGAATTGTAAGATTTCTACAGATGATAGCGCACCCCAGTGTGTCGTCAACACAGAGTTGTTAGTTCATGAAATCGCAACGGAGTGACCCGCGGCGACTGACATATCATCTGAGACAATAAACCTTGCCAAGCAAATATTTCGCTTACGTCATCAATACGAGAACTCAATTTGCAATAAAACTGAGTGACTCCCCTGAAACGGTTCTTTCAGGGGCATTTGGTACTCTTTGCGAGCGTTTTTCAAACAGTATAGTGTGAAATAGTTTTGACGTTGTACTGCACGTTCATTCTATTTACCAGTTACTGGTTCATTTTACGATTACATACTGCCCAAATAATAATGATCTTATGTTTTGAAAAATTATAATTACCGAGTTTGGTGTATCACATCACCTGTTTCTAGTTTAATTCCCGAAATTAACATAATTGTACTTGACCTTAAAGGGTATAGTTAAGCCTATATCTTAATATAGGTGTATACTGGCATCTTGGAATGCCTAAATCGGTTTGATATGGTGGTGAACATAAACAAATATGTAACAGAAACGATGAGGTCCAAAAGCCTATATCACAACTATATATTTTTATAAGTAGTAATTTTTTATATTAACCTAATTTTACGATTTGACCATAATCTCATATGATATAAAAAAATACATTATGGCCTATGATTGTAATAGGTTAAACTATAAGAACGATCTGTTTATCAAGTGCTACTGTTGAAACAATAAAAAAACCTACACCAAAATGTATTTGTTATCAGAAATAATTAGAAATTAACCATGTTTTGTTTCAGATTCAGTAAAATCAATAATCTTTTTTATGTATAATGGTGTTAGATTGTGAAATAAAGTAGTCTTCTTATACTTTATCACTTTACAGGTTTTACCTTTTGATCACAATCTCTTCTGTTGTTAAATGACGATGTAAACCAAAATGGTAGACACGCTAAACCAAGAGCGACTGACTTTCAAGTACCGCTACCGAGTAACACTCATAGATACTTGACGACAGATTTTCAACTTGAGGGTGATGGATAATCAAGCTGGTTTAAAAAAATCCCCACCACAATGCTATGATTTCATCATGATGTTTTCCTTCACCGAAATCTTTGACTCGCAACACATCATTGCTTCTAAATACATTATCGATTTACTGGAAAGAAAGTATAAGCACTATAGATTTTAATGCCAAAAGGCTATTATATGGTAGGTCATTACACCAAACATCGTGCCATCTCTATACATCTACGAGAGTACGAGTGTCAACAATTATTACTATAGTAAAAAATTAAATAAACAAAACAAGGTAAACCAAATCAAGTTTCTTGTCAGGTCTTTTCGACGACTGTATTGTTTTCCGAACTGATAACATACATAAATGTTTTTCCAAGGTCCAAATATAATAAAGTTACAATTGATTTATATGACTTGATAACACATTTCTAACTGCTATTATTTCTTCAGGATGGCTTCTTTTACCGAAAGCTCAGACGAGTTGCAATATTGTAACGTACGTTGGTCGATGTGGTGACCATATAAACTGCTATTAAGTTATCACTGTTCCTCCGACTTTTTATAACGATCTGTCGCTCTCCCTAGAATATTCTATTTATTCTTTACTTTCTTTATCTTAAATTAGTTTATTATATAATTCAATAAATAGGGCACTGTATTTAGAGACGTATCATCTAAACCGAAATAATGCTGGTGTAGTCTGTAAATTGTTTAAGTGCTTTTTCGTAACATTAATAAAGCGACGAAACAGGCAATAAAACGCTTAGAGTTATAATATATAGCTTCATTCGAAACCATTTATTTCACATTACGAGTTATACTCGAATCGTTTTTTTAACCGTAAACAATTAAACTAAATCACCGGGTTCGTATAGATTTCGTAATATACTTTAATAGGTTTTTAAAACGCTTCGTTCGTTATACAAGTGTGTAAATCTAAAATTAATTACTAGTTAATCGTTTTTACTGCCAAAGTAGCAAGATTATTAAAAACAGCGGAATATATATATGTTGTCCTAAGTACGATCATTGGTTTGTATGAACTTCTCTTTCGGAATTGTAATACTTTTACTTGTATATAAAAATGACTTCTATCAAGAAATATACATTATTTGTGTAGTGAAAACTTCTTTAAGCGCGTTGAAGGGCATTTTTAGCAGGAGATTAATTTATAATTTTACGTCATGACATGCTACGTAAACGACGTGTAGAATAGAGGCATGTGTACGTGTATTATTGATATTTTGCAGCTCATAATATGTTTGATTGATTAATAGACTTTAGAAAAATGTATACAATTGTTTCGAATGCCAATATATATAAAAACCGCACTAATGTTAATAATTTCATTAAACAAATTCTGAAATTTAAATATTCTCATTCACACTGTAATTAACATGAATATTCAAAAGAGAGCATATTTATTTCATTGTTTTGAGTTTTCACTTCCGTCGACTTTTTTTATTGTATCTCACAATAAATGTCGCATGATGTATGTGTTTAAGCATTGCATTAATAAATAGTTATTGGCAGTATTTATTGTCAGAGTAAATACAAATTGTACGTATTGCGACCGGATTCCGGACCGGATCGAATGCCAGAATAACAAACAATAAAGGAAAGATATATCGACAATTATCAAAGATACAAGAATATAAAATAAAATATTGGTCGTCCGATAAACATGACGTATAAAGCAATATATAATCTACTGAATTTTGGTAATAAGTATAATAAGAATCTATTTGTCAATAAAAACATTAATTAAATTTTCACAAACAACCTACTCATGGCTCGATCATAACTTGTCAAGTTTTTGAAGGCCGACAAATAAGCAATTCACTTTCATTGTTCGAAAGCCTCCGAAATTTCCAACGGACCATTAATCATACTCCGAGACTTATAGACAGCTGTTCTGTATACACTGTATTATTATTTTAAAATACCAATTTGGTATTAATTGGTTGTATGTAACAACAATCGATTGATAATTGATACAGGGTCGATAAACGACTTAGTAAACAGGACTATCGTACAATCTTACAATTTATATTTTACGTCAAAAACAGTGAAAGAATTTTTCAAATCAGATTAATAGCACCGGAAATTACCCCCAAACAACACAACAAATTGTGTCTCTTTATCGTAGATTTATTTTCAAATCAGTCATGTTCTCTTTATTTATTCATATATTACTTTATTGCCACGTCAGCGACACTCGCAAAATATTATGTAAATGTTCAAAAGTTCAGAACAGTGTGAAGTGTCTTCTTGTATATCTTATATCATATTTAATATTGCACTACCTCGACAAGAAAAATCGAACGCAAATTATAAGCTCAGGCATATAGAAAGAGGCACATAATTTAAATAAGTTTGAACGATATTTCCGGAAAGAGCACTTAACTAACTAATTAACATTCTACTGGTTTTTTGTTTCGTATTGCAAAAATTAATTTAGTTCGAGCTGAAAAATAGTGTATTTAGTTTATCAGGTTTCGACAACAAGTATATATATGGCAGAATCCATGACGGCAGCTACATCTGACGGATTCTTGGTGAGCGTTGTGTGTGTTTTTTTAAATTGGTTTTATCGTTTGACCATAATTTAATCTGATGTTAAATAATGATGTATGATCCAAGATGGCAAACACGCTAAGCCTAGAGGCGCTGGTACTGAAATGCAGCTGCTGGAACACACTTATGGCTACTTAGCGACAGATTTGTAGTTGAAGGTGGTAACGGTAGGCAGGCTGAGAAAAAGTCCTACCACCACGTTATGCTTTCATCACGATGTTTTCCTTCACCGAAAACTCCTGTTCATTGGCGAGGATTTGAACTTACGTCCACCTTCGCATTATCTGAACACGCTATCACTGAGAAATCCTCGCTTCACGTGATACTATGCTTACTATCAGGCACACATGACTCTGACGTGCTAGTATTTAAAAAAATACTTGTATTCACCTTGATATGCAATCTGAAATGTACAATAATTAGCTCATATACTTATTATTGTTCTATCATTGAAACTTTACAACATTTTTTTGAACCTCATTACCAAATATTCTAGATTCGTGTCTCTTCTTGTATCCAGCACGAGGTCGTTACGTATTATAGATTATAATCGGTTAATCGGTTCGCCCTTTCATGTTTCCAACTTTCATGTACTTTGAAGACTATAAAATTTGCCGTCTCGGCTCCGGACTGATGAATCTACGGGTAATATTAATTTTATTTCGTAAAACAAGTAAAACTCTATCATTCATTACTGATACTATTATTTTTATTGAATTTAAAAAATAATCTCCTTGTTTTTAATTTTCATGAATGAAATTAACTATATCCCATCATGTTTACCGTCAACCAATTTAACGCTCATTCTTAATTGGTTTGACCGGTGGGATATCGATTCGACATCGCAGCTACAAACTGTGGCATATACAGACAATTTTTTGGAATTTGCGTACATGTACTTTTTGTTAATAGTATCGGTGAAGGAAACATAAGGAAATCCGAAACTGGAAAATGTGGAAACATTATAGAACTGTGGATTTCTTGGTGTCGAAATCACCTATACGTTGTCGGCTGGTATTGTGGTTATGCTTGTCCCTTACAGGAAGAAATCTTTGGTCCATCTGTAGAACTCTTATAGTCTTGCCTTTTTTTTTGGTAGTTCGCAAAACACATTTCACAATACAAGATTTATTATTATATCTTATATATTAATACGTGAAGCCAAAACTTTGTACCTCTTTTTAAGCGAATTGCGCGAACGGATGAACGTGAAATTTGGCATAGTTAAAGTTTATATGGAAGAGAAGGGCAAAATGCATTACCAAGCATATTAAATTAATTAAAATATACATTACTCACACTACTGCTAGAATTTTACACAACATATACACACATGTAAATGAAAGAGACGTTTTGACATCCGTCACTTTACTCTTACGTTCCAATTATTAATTACCTTATCTATTATTATTATATATATTTTTAACATGAATGACGTTGCATGCCTTACATGCCCTTTCAAATGAACTGGTCAAATTGTAGGTTTTAATTTTATAACAATATAATATGTAAATTCATAATATATATACATTAATAATTAATTGATAAACAATTTATCTTTAGTAAATTTAAGGAACCACTGAAATAGTTATTATTCTCTTTGGTCTTATTGGATATCAACATTTTTAGGTGATAGGACTGCTTTCACTTCATGTTACTTGGCTTCATGTTGTCATAAGAGTAAAGCAATATTACCAAAGTCAACGTCAATATTATAATGTTTAGTATTTTTATAGTGAACTGACTTCAAATGATAGTTTAATAAAAATACGTTGTAAAATCAAAATAGGAAAATTTGTTTGCTCATGAAAGTAATCCATGATCCTTGGATCTTCGCGGTTACAATGATGTATTTTAACCTGATGTAGTAATTATATTTAGTACAGTTGATGATGAATTTTGAACAAAGATGAATTCATTTTCAAATGTTTTTTAATTTAATAGTAGTATTAAAAACAACTTTGTTTTGGATTCGTCATTTGATTCTATTGTGTATCCATTATTTTTCCAAACGATGATACTGGGCATATCACTATTCCTCATAATATACAGACTACATTTAACACACATGGTGTTGTATAAAATTAATTGAAAATTGTGTCATGAGTTGCGATAAATTTCTTTATTTCCGTAAGTTATGTTTACTTATAATTTTAGAGCCTTACCATCCTATGTAGCTGACTGTTTTTGTTTCAAATTTATAATTAATTTCAATTTTCATTTAGGCATAGATTTCTAAAACAGGGGCAAATAACTGAGTAGCCATGATGAAAAGCTTTGATTATAAATTTGACAAAATGACCCTAATAAAGTTCAAACTTTAAATAATCAATGAACTATGGTCGAATGTCGACCACTGGGTGCCCACTAGTAGTGATAAATGTGTAGTAAATATTAAATTTTAAAATGAAACTGGTGATAATAATCGTAGAAATAGAAATATATAGAAATAAAAAACTTTTTATTACTTCTTCTTGAATATTACATAATACAACATAACAACAGTAAGAAATTTAACAAATTGAAAACGTAGCGTTCGGAAATATGTTTCCGCTCCAAACAGCACGGGTCTCGGAGATTGAAGCAAAAAACACAATTGGGGTGAGAGCACAAAATTGTCCCGGACAATGCATATTGCTGGGAAGAAAGCCGCGGGACGTCCGGCGCGGTGGCCGCGAGCGGAATCCGTTTGCCGCGACCTCGACACAGTTGTGCTCTAACAGTAATGCAGCTGTAAAATAATGTTTAATTTAAGCAAGAATACTCGTTGTTGTATAAAGAATTGCTGGTTCTTAGGAAGCGTTATGGGAATTAACGGACTTACCGGACTGGGTGTTGCGTCCTTCTCAAATGCACTCTACTCGCGGAGATAATATGTATATTTTCTATACACTGTTTTATCTAAAGTCGGCAATGTTTATTTACACGAAAGTTCACTGACTGACTACGCTATTGACCAAGCAAGGTCTTAACAGCTTCACCGGACTACTAAGGCGAGCGCTTAAGGCACTCAGTCGATTTTATTTTGACAACTAGCTCAAGGGTGCGCGGCACACCTCGGCTTTGGCTGTTGCCTGATACACGCAATTCGCGACCTATTAAGCTAACCTAAGCTAAGCTAACTATTCATACATATACCTGCATGTGTAAGCGTGTATGCGTGCACGTGTGTGGAGGTGATATGTGTAATGTTGTCGCAGTGATGTAAGATTTTGTATCACTGTATCGCGCGAGCAGCGAACTCAAGGGCACCACGCCGAGGGAACGGACCTAGGCTTGAGCTGCTGCCGAGGGGGGCCTAGTCTGGTGTGTGGGAGCGAAATTTACCTCCAGACCACGGCGGCGTGATCTGTGGTTACGCGGGCGTGGGCGTGAGCACGCTCTGTTTGGAGATACAGGCTGGTACTGATCGTTCACTGCCGTTATTTCATCGGGAGGGACTTTTTTTTGTAACTCAGTGATGTATGTACGTACGTATGTACGTTTTACGTGTCGTATGCGTTGATGCGCTAGGTTGCGTCTGCGATCAGGATGCAAGCAAAGTGAATATGAAGGAAGAGGAAAGAGATGGGCGGAAGGGATCAGGTCGAGGAAATGTAACAATGTAACACGCGCCAACAATAATACACCAAAATTATAAAATATATGTTTCTTATTCTGCTCAGTTCATCTTCAGTCGGTAATCATAAGAACTATGGAAATAAAATTTTGAATTTAAGGGGATAATACCCACAGCAGCATCAACATGTGATAAAAACAAAAAACGATGATGTGGAAGACAGGTGTACCTCTTACCTAGTGAATCGCAGCAACTATATACACAGTGAAAAATCAATGGTTTTTTACTTAGTTCGCGTCATATACTACATATATACGCGTATATTTGCTTTTCATTCTCTGGTCTCGGACGTCGACTGCCGACAGACTTTCATCTCTAGGGTTAGTCACTATTGTTTTTAGAATTTTTAATTTATTAATTGTACGAAGTAAAATCTCTACTTATTGTATCATTTTCTACAAATCCTATTTGAATTGAAAAATTTCGGGTTGCGGTGAATTAAAATACATTTTTTTATTGCAGTTTTGCGTGACAATCGTTTATAGTCTATATATATTTTATTATATAATATAAACTTACCTACTGCGGAAATTCGTATACTGTATGTCTCCAATAGGGTCGCGTAGTATTGCGTCGGGTCGCGTCGTGTCGCTCGTCTCTCCCGCTAACTAAATTGCATTTTGATTCTACCTCCACCCTTATTTACACGTGGTTTGATACAATTATTTGACATTATTACATTTTATTACAGTCTGTACGTCTCGCCGCGCTCCGTGTTCCTACGATCCGCTTGCCGTGATCTCATTTCTGTGACCTCTTGAAATGTATCACGAATACTAATAATACTCTTAATATATCTCTTATTTTGTTTATTGTATTTGTTTGTTTTTACATTAGAATTGAATTTGAATATGATGTCAATATTTATATGTAAGTAAGCAGTGGGAAAATAGTTTACTTTTTGTCCTTTGTTTCTCAAACGATTTTATTTATTATTCTTGTACACTACATATCAACAACCTTTAGCATTAAAAAGTAAATAGTTAATTCGTTATTTTTTCTTAATATTGTTTAATTAACTAAATATTATTAGAAATACCAGAAGTAAATCCAATTTAAAAATAAATCTCACTTCCGATATTAGAACTCAGACAGAGTGTGCTGCGCAGTATCTTCGTCAACGCCGCACTCGTGACAGGCGGCGGTCGGCTCCCTGCGTGCGATCCGGTGCAGGTACCTCCCGAAACAACCGTGTCCGGTGAGTACCTGCACCAGTCGGAACGTCAAGGAGCCCCACTCCCTCGACATCCACTCCCACAGGACCGGGCGGACGGCGTCCACGGTAAACCGCCCGAACCGCTCGTCCGCCAGGTCCTGCTGCCATCTTTCGATGGCGTCTCCCCTACCTCCCTGGGAGCCAGAGGCTCCCCACTTCGTTTCCTGAACTCGTACACGGCGGCGAGAACTCCTGCCTCCAACTCCCAGGGCAGGAAGCCGGCGAGCGTAAAGGCCGCCGCCGAAGGTTGAAACTCCTTCCATTTCGCAGTTCAACCCCGTTCATTCCTCTCTAACTATCACATTAAATTGCTAAACGACAAATAATATTTATTCTTAGTTGGATATTTGGAATATAAAGTCCTTATTTACAGAATTCTTTTAATGCTGTAGGAAAAGCGTTTCATAAACTTCTGATCAGTTAGTTTCCATTCAACTTGTCCACAAAGTTTTTTTTTTAAATCCTTAACTACCTTTACTTACCGGTAATCATTTATGTAATTAAATGTTTGTTTTATACAATGTTATTCGTTTAAACTCATTATTGTGCTACGAACTCGTTTCTGGATAGTGTTATTGAATAGTTTACTCTAATCAACTAGTAAATGCCCGTGACGTCTTCCTTATTAATCGATTTTGTCGCTTCATATAAATGTTATTCATAACCATATAATTCTTTATACATGTTTTCATGGAACTTCACTTCGCTAGAACACAGCTATGTACCTTTGTATGTATCATTCGATATTGTGTATAATGTGTGTGATCCCGGATCAATTATTTTTGTATCAGGCTCATTGTTAAGCGGCTTATACGAGAAGTTATAATAGCTGCTAACTAACAATAACACGTGTCCCACGAGTAACAGGAAGCCTTTGAATTTTAATGGGGATTAAAAACATCGTTCAACATAAAGCCAATTATGGCCGAAAGGTACATTGCACGCGACAACGGTAATTACCCTTTACGCGAGAATGTTTCGAGGCGCTGTCGCATTGGAAGCGATGTGCGCAAACTGTAAAACATAACACAGTACTGAAATTGGGCTACATTTTAAACATATATTGATAGCAAGACCAGAAATAGCTTTTTAAAATGCAATAAATATTATTTTCTACATATTGTTTGTTATCATTATTAAATGTAGAGTAATTATATAATGAGCACAAGAAAATAGATACCTACATATAGCCTTTTTTACGCACAATATTCTGTGGCACATTAGAAAATCTTGAGATTCCCCTTTTCCGGACATAACGAATGACTTCCACATTAATTGTTAGTAAGTAGAAAATCGGACAACAAGATTAACTGCTGAGAGGTGATGAGCTAAGAACAATTATTGCCGTCCTATACTAACGCTAACTGTCACAAAGATAAAGCTAAAACACTCTGCATTGAAGTAAATCGCTGCATCGGTCGAGCGAATCATAAGATTCTGATTATTTCGTTGTTGTTCGCTTATTTTGTCATTTTGTCTTCGCGAAATAGATCTATGTATAGAACAACACATCTCTTATTGTAATAAATATGAATATTATAAAAAGTGAGACAAAACGATGCTGCCGAAAGATAAAGAAGAATACAGGCACTATTATCTATATATTAATACGTGAAGCCTAATCTTTGTACCCCTTTTTAACAGAATTGGGCGAACGGATGAACGTAAAACTTGGCTTAGTTAGAGTTTATATGGAGGAGAAGTGCAGAAAGCTATTTATTTTATATAAAATGCATTATTAATTATTATACATTAAATTAATTAAAATATGCATTACTCACACTACTGCTTCAATTTTACACAACATATACACACATGTAAATAAAAAAGACATTTTGACATCTGTCAATAAAGGACTTTAAAAAAGGTTGTGAAAGAGGTTGCTATGCTCGACTGTATGTATTATATTACTCTTACGTTCCAATTACCCTTTTCCATTCTACATTCAACAATTATATTATAACATACAACTATTATTATAATATTTATCCCTTTAAAAAATCAATGAACTATGGTCGAATGTCGACCACTGGACGCCCACTAGTAACTATTATACCTTCACCTATAATTGTATTAAAATTTAGTGAGCTTGTAAGATCGTACAACGCTAATTAAGTTAGATCATGTATTTTATTTCTTTTTTTTTCATATACACCTAGTAATACTTTATCAAAGGAATAAAGAATCACTTCTAGCTGACTGAAACATTCATGATAAAAATAGTTGAGAAATATTCCTTTTGAGAACAAATCATTGTAATCATTTTAAAATTCATCAATGTTAAAAGGCGTACAACATAAAGTAGTCATGTAGAATGAAAGAAGTTGGTACAAAGAGTATACTTATAATTATATGATAAACTTTAGCAGCTTTATAAAAAGGTGAAAGTAATTTTATACATATCTTTACATGCCGACGTAAGAACACAGATGATTCCAGTGATACAGATCAGTTTCACTAAGCATAAAATCTATCGGCCATTCTATGTAATGAAAAAACTACACGTATAACCGGATACTTAAAATCATCTATTTTTGCAAGCTATTTTAAATTTACAAAAGCAACTTTGAATGAGACCGCACCCTTAACGACACTAAGTTCATTACAAATTGCAAATTTAGTTTGAGACAAGTATTCGCTTGTAAGTATCTAAGTTTGCTGCTAGCTGATGCTAATTTCTATTAACTTTTATTACTTGGCCGGAGTTTCTCTTTGTTTTTTTATACTAATGTGGTTTCAAGAATAGATTTACCCATAACATACATTGTTATTTTCTTCACAAATTAATGTAATTTACAATTAAATCATTCTCGTATAAGAAGCCAAGTCCTTTTTCACCGCCTTATCATATATATTTATTATTATACTGAAATCCGTACTTTAGTTTATTTTAATATTATCGATCTAAATAAGCGATACGATTATTTAAAAAGAAACACAGGTTTATTGTAAATAAAACCGAGCCGATAAATCATATTTAAAACAAAACCGGCCGCAATAAAATCGGCAAGGAATTCGGAAAGCGACCCGACAATAATTTATTTACCGCTCCCACAACGGCGGACACAGTAAAATGTTACAAACAATGGCCGTACATTTGTTAGCGAGAGTGTGAATGTTCGAGAATAAATAATAAATCGCATTTGTCCTTTGTAAAAGAACGCGGGCGTCCATGAATAAGGATAAACAGATGGTGACAATGTCGTTAGGGTTCGATACGCATTTACAGTAACACGAATATACCCTTGCGGTTCAATAAATACATTCACATATTTAGTCTAATGATTCTGCTACTTATGCCATAAAATATATTTCAACCCTGCAATTTATAAACGTGAATTATATATGTCGGGGCGAAGACAAAATGGCGTCTATGTGAAAGTATGACGTCATTCATAGTGACGTGTTGGTTACGATTTGATCAATCAATCAAGGAAGACCAATCGAATAAAAACGTTAGCCGATATATAAATGCAACACTGAATATAGTTACCACGTTAATCCATACATGTAACTAGCCCAACTGTCTGAGCGAGGATGCCCAGTGTCCCGTCGTTAATTGCCTTTTAAGACATTCAGCCAAAGCTGTAAGCCAATAATAATCAAGATGCATGAACAGCCGATACCTCCAACCAATGAGGTTTCAGAAAGGGGTAAATAGTAGCCAGTCAATAGTAACTCTCCCGATATATTTTTAAATTAAAAATACTGTCTCCATAATAAAAATTTTGAGTTGTCTTTGTAAAACTGGATCTATGTTTATTACCTCGCGGAACACATGTGAAAACAGTGAAACAACCAGTTAACAATGATTCGCAGAATATTTCCATATTGTAATAACTTAGTTTGCAAGCATACAATATATAACTGCAAATAAAACTTTCATTTCGAAAGCACTTAACAAATAGTTTCAACGAAACGTTTCGTTTCAACGAAAACAGAATTGTATTTCAAATATAATATACACGATGACAGAATCCGAAGTGAAACTAAAATTGCATTGTCCTGTAGTGTCGTCTACGACGGTGCCATGGAGTGTTGTTGGCAAACTGCTTGCTTACTTTTGCAACAAATTCAAGTACATTCCTGAAATTCGTTACGATAATGACAGAACTGAACTGAACTTACTGAAGAATCAGAAATAAAATGATGAAATACATTTACAAATTATTAGCATTGTTATTAAACTAAGAACTACCAGTAATAAGAAGGAAAAGACTTGTAGTAAGAATGTAGAACATGATAATTAATGTAGAATTTCTACGTTATTATGACCTATGTTCAGATTACCATTAGCTATAACTAACGACTATTCATTGAAGTACAGTTAATTAGACAATTATTACGCGAAGTATATTTTTCTAACAAAACACTTAAATTAATAACATTAACAATATCAGTTGAATTCAATGATGCCTTTATATCATCATCATTTGTCTGGACAAAATCAATATAGTATAAACAAAGATAAGAAAAATGTTTAAATGCTTTGAAACAATACCAGGGTTTAATAGGTTCGTAGATCTAATAAGACTAGTTCTCAGAACATTGTATTTGCTATTTCGCTGTCTCAAGTATACGTTCTAGATGATTAGTTAAGGTTGTTGAATATTTAACTAGAATTTCTAAAGGCTCGGTGATGAGAATTTTACTGCGATTAATTTACATCAATAAACATTTATTATCGAAATCGTTCAATCCACCACCACCACAATAATGTACTTCCAACAATGACACAATTCACAGATCTATACTGTTATTTATGCCTATTGTTCATTATTACCGGCTTTCAAGTTTCCAAGGTTTTATTTCCGTTATTTTCATAAATAAAATTACATTATATCGATATTCTACTTCACTCACAATTCAGTAATATTGTCTTGCATCTTCGAAAATTCGAAAATATTTGTAGAAGACCTTGTTACGTGAAAATAACCATAAGGATGAATGGAATACGATTTAAATTAATATTGATATAAGTAATTGTTACCAACAGCTTTATTCCTGTGGAATTAAAAAAAAATCATTCTAAAAGTGCGTGTGGGGTGTGCACTGTCCTCAATAATGTTTCTTTAATTTAAAATGTATGTGTAAAATAGCTTTCTTAGCCTTATAACGTCAGTTTCGGAGATTACTTAGAACAAACAGGCAAACAGACAGACAGAATAAAAATAGTTTTTTTTGTTATAATGTATACTCTCGTGTCCATTTAGTAACGAGCATTGACATTACTAACATACACTTCAATTTCATTTATTTGTATATATAGATAAACAGATACATGAATATAAATACAGGTATGGGATAGATTTAACGGTCTCTGTGTATTGTGTCGTGCATAAAGGGAATTCAAGATTCGGATTAACCAAACAACACAATGGACCCAACAATAGAGTTGGGTCACACTCACACAACGGCTATCGGACGACGAGCAACGCGAGCTCTAAACTTACTCTATTTACCAATTGATTCAAAGACTACAAAGCGATTTGTACTTCAAGTTGTGGTTTAGATATGTTACTTTCTGCGTGGCTTACAAAATACAAAATAATAATGACTATAGCGTTTCTCCAACAAGCTCTCTTGCTCGACAATGCTAGGATTATTCGAAGATTTCTATCCTTACCGCACTGAACTCCAATCGAGTGACCACTTCTGTGCTGCTTAGTTCAATGCCAAGAATCAGAGATGCTTCTAGAACATACCTATATAACAATGATATAGAATAACCGATTGTTGTCTATTTTCTTTTCTTTAGAATGTATCCCACAGCTACCGGTTAATATATTTGTAAAATCATTATATTGAAACTTCATGCTTTCGCACTCTAGGCTCTTACAAATCAAATTCTTGTAATTATAAAAACTAGTGGGCGCTCAGTGGTCGACATTCGACCATAGTTCATTGAAGTTTGAACTTTATTAGGGTTCCTGTGTCAAAGGGATCCTCTAATCAAAGGTTTTCGTAATGGCTACTCAGTTATTTTTCCCTTTTTTTTCAAAGTATATAAACATAAAAAAATCTATGTCTAAATGAAAATTGAAATTAATTATAAATTTGAAACAAAAACAGGCGGTTATATAAGGTGGTAAGGCTTTCAAATTGTAAGTTTACATAACTATACGAAAATAAAGAAATTTTACACGACACCTGGGTATTTCTGGGTGGTGGTATTTCTGGGTGATATTGAATTAAATGTAGTCTCATTGCTTGGAAAAGTAATGGATATACATTAAAATCAAATGATGCATCCAAATCAAAGTAAAGTCGGCTGAGTGCCTTAAGCGCTCGCCTTAGTAGTCCGGTGAAGCTATTAAGACCTTGCTTGGTCAATAGCGTAGTAAGTTCGAAAAAAAAAACAAAATGATGCATCCTTAACAAAGATGATCCAAGTCATGGATTACTTTCATGAGCAAACTAATTTTCTTATTTTGATTTAACAACGTATTTTTAGGCTCATTTTTTTATTGAATCATCATTTGAAGTGAGTTATAGAAAAAAATACTAAACATTAAAATATTGACTTTGACTTTGGTAATATTGCTTTATTTAGTTATTGACACATTATGCGTTAGATACGCATTACTCTTATGACAACATGAAGTGAAAGCAGTCTTGTCACCTAAAAATTTTGACATTCAGTAAGACCAAAGAGAATAATAATTATTTTAGTGGTTCCATAAATTTACTAAAGATAAATTATTTATCAATTAATTATTAAAGTATATTATGAATTTACATATTATAACATTAACCTACAATTTAACCAGATTTCAAAGGGCATGTAAGGCACGCAACGTCAGTCATATAAAAAATATTGAAAATGTAATTTGAACGTAAGAGTAAAATGACGGATGTCAAAATGTTTTTTCCATTTACATGTGTGTATATGTTGTGTAAAATTCGAGCAGTGGTGTGAGCAATGTATATTTTAATTAAGTTAATATGCTTGCAATGCATTTTATATAAAAAAATAGCTTTCTGTACTTCTCCTCCATGTAAACTTTAACTATGCCAAATTTCAAGTTCATTTGTTCGAGCAATTCGCTTAAAAAGGGCTACAAAGGTTTGGCTTCACGTATAAATATATAAGATATCACACGATACTTTGTATTGAAGACAGTGTAACAATCAGGGCAAAGAAACTTTAACACCATGCTATGGTTTCATCACTAACCTTTTCTTCACCAAAATTTCGACTAATTCGTTGATATTTGAACCTACGTCGGTCGACGCGAAGTCCAAACATGCTAGTCAGTAATCACATATTATGATCTTAGTGCAATAGACTGGCCTGATGAATTACTACCACAACGCGACTAATCACGTTAAAAGGTTTAAACAAAACACAACCAACAATATTGTAATATAATTAAAATTATAATCACGTATTTTTCATAAATCACAGAGAGCGCTCTTACTGACCATCTGTGTTGCTAAAATGTATTAAAATTTGTACCGTTATGTATGCGCGGTCACGCTACCCTTCATTACACGGTTCTCCTTTAACGATAATGCCGATCGAAGTTCACCCTTAGGAGGACGCGTTAAAGGTTATGGAGAATGCAAAGGTATCGTTGCTGTCGGTAGCTGCAATGCCGCAAACGTGAAAACGAAGCCGGCTTTTCAAATTTTCAATATTGTATAACATTGATATAATTACTATTACAGGACTATCGTTTCACGGTATCAAATTTGCAGGAGTTCTTCTGTAATTGTGGTGGCGAGTTAGATGCTATCTACTACTTATATTGAATTATTTTTCACGACATAAACGTTTAATAATGATCTTTTACAAACGAATTAGTTAAAATAACGATTGTTGTAGAAACAGAAAAATCTTAAAAATATTCACATTTATGTGAAAATAGAGAACTATAGTTTAAAACGCATTTGAAATCTGAAATATATTCTGGGTTTAAGAGTCGATCAAAATTGCAAATTGTGTTGAACGATGCACTCACTCAGAAATATGATATATTTATATGAATTCATACTACATTTATGAATGTAAGTATCTGTATTTTTTGTTAATTTTTCACCACAAGTTTTGAGCCGATCGTAATGAAATTTAACATCAAGATTTGGAGAAGTCCACAGGCTACTATTTCTCTAGAATATTTATAATATTATATTATATATTGTTTTCATTGGTACAACAGTTATTGTATAATTAATCCGAAAAATATGTACACGAAGTCTTTAATAGTAATAAATATATTTATGTAAACCAGTTTCCGTAAAAAAAGTCCTATAAGATGCAGGTAAGGAAATAAAATAAATACAAATATAAAGCAACTAAGAGTTTTCCTGTTTAAGAAAATAACATCTGCATAAGGGGTTGATTTAAACGTCATAGTTTTTATCTGAACGCGAAGGCTGGTTGTGTAGAGGTGGCAAGAGTCAGTTTACGAGCGACGCGATAAATGCGCGGTTGATGTATGGGCTGGATTTGCGAGTCGAGTGCCGGTAGGCTGCTGGGGGTTGCCAGTAATATGAGAATATTTCTTTGGAATTTATATTAAAAAATTGTAGGAAAAATTGTTTTGATTTGAAAGTTGAAGCAAACTTAGTGAATAGCGATGGACGTAGGTTCCAATATTAGCAATTGAGTCGCTTTCAGTGAAGGATAACATCATTATTGAACCATAGCATGGTGGTAGGGCTTCTAGGTCTACCTGGCCAACTGCCACCTTCAAGTTGAAGATGTATCGCGAATCACCTGTTGTTGTGTAACGGTAGCTGCACATGAGAGCCAGCCCTCTCTAGATTTAACGTGGTTATCATCTTAAACCGTCCTTTAACATCCGGTGAAATTGTGGTCAAACGTAAAAACCTAAGTATAAAAAAGATCTGGATTCGATTTTATATTATAATCTAAGCTAAAGATCGACCCAAACCAAAGTCGATGAAATAATATTAATTATATGTAATTAACGAAAGGAATCTAGCTCAACGGTAATATATGGACAACGCGTCGATCGAAGGTTCGAATTATACAGTCAGCTTGAGCTTTCGTTGGAAGAAACTATATGAAACTTTGGCATGGTGGTAGAGTTTTTTCTTCTACCGGTCTAGCTAGCTATCACCCTGGGCCCTCAAGTTTAAACTTTCTCGTTAAGCCTTTACGTGTGTTCCGATAGTTGCACTAGATAAGCACCTCTTTTATTTTTAGGGTGTTACGATCTCATTCCAAATCTTTACATGGTATCATATGAGGTTATCCTCCAACCTACCCGAATAAATTACACAATAAAGGTCTGTCTTTGTGTCGTGTGTAAAATTGCTCAATTTCAAATTCAATTAATTTTTCTTTTCGTTTATTTTTTGAACAGTTAGTCTGTCTAAAAACTCATTATATCTTCATTTAATATAATGTTATTAAAATTGTAAGAAACTACGAATTTTATAAGGTCTACACGTTCAACGATATGTGATTTGGAGCACGCGATGCATCACATATATACGCAGGACAGGTCAAGCAAACAGAGAACATTATTTACAAAGAAATTTTGCAAGTAAAGTATATTATGGGTTTTGATTTTTTCCGTTGTCTACAAAATATATTGTAAAGGTAATAAATAACGCATACAAAGTCACGTGTCTAAACAAGTACATGAAAAAAGCAATAAAAAATCTAATAACTTAATTTTTTCGTTTTAGCTGAATCGTGACACGCGACAGTTTTATGGTGAGGAAATCTCTGAGGCGTGTGTTTTCGTTTGTAGATGGCAACATTCCGGGGCGAGGTCTCCCGGGTGCCGTCGTTCATAAAAGTGGCTATGTGACAGGTAAAATGCGCCCCGCGGCGATTGTGTTTAGGATCCTACATCGTGTCCTACAATAGGGATACATTATTCATCGGTCTCTGTGACACAATAAAATATACAATAAAACTTGCTTTTGTCATTTGTGTTATTGGAATTTATAATAGCAAGCTCAATCGCATACAAACCTTTTAGGTTGTACCGAAATCAGCTTTTCTATTCTTTTTCAATACAGTAATTAGCTACATATTATATTTAAAGCCTTTTCTTAAAGAATTACAAAGAAACTCAATGATTTATGTCTCGCCTAATTGTTTAGACGTAGCTCTGTGCGTATTTTTTCAATGACCAAGTGTGAAAATTAGTAATATTTTAATATAAATACCACGTACTATTGAGCCAAATAATCAGATATTACATCAGGTTAGATCACTTCTATAATAAGAAGAGTACTAGGTATGACAGTGAACGGAGATAGTAGCAGAGGAAGACCGATTATGAGAGGGACTGCATAAGTAATTTTATACAAAAGGTTGAAATATCGGTATTACTGTTGACAACATTGTAATGGCAAATTGCAAACTACCTATTTATTTCTATTCTCTCTCCGAATAACTTCGAAATCTTCCGAAACATATAAAGATATTATTTATCCATAGTGCCGTCCCAAACTAAGCGGTTACTCGGCCACTAGAGAACGCTGTTAGGCATGATAAATAAGGCATTTAAAAGTTCCCCGGTAAGGTTGTGTAGGCAACCAATGATTTAATAACAAGAGCTATTATAGCCCGTCATTATTCATTTTCGCATTAGGATGGTCGTGGGTGGGACACCAGGCACGCATTTGGATTTTCTTAGTTACAAAAATATTACGGTTCTAAATTATACCTCTCCGCCAGTCCTTCGGAGTATCTAATGGCTTCTACCACGTGTTCGTCGGTGCCTTGGAGCCAAGCTAATTGGAGATCCTTGTATCTTAGTAAACGTTGCTAGTTTTGGATTACCCTGTGTTTAACATCATGAAACTTTAGCAGATATTTTAACGAAGTCTAAACTTTTCCAACTCATTATTATAACTAACTATTGTTACTCATTTTAGATGCCGATACTCATTAAAGAAGGTTTCAAGTAGCAGTCTACGGGTATAAATAGCTTCATAATAGATTAAGTTTGGACAGCTTAAAATGAACTATAATACTTCAAAATTAAGCTATATATTTGATATTAGTTCTTTACCACGCTTAGAAAATCAAAATAGCATTAATGAAAGATGAAGTACCAATTTCATCGAACGGTAATAGTTACCTTTGCCTAAATTGTTAGTAACTTGAACTGATTGTATCAGATCTCTGAACACATACCTTAATTTAGATTGTTACTCAAGAAGCACAATAGTAAGCAGTATAACAAAATATTTGCATTTCTTTGGAGAACTGGAAGTTAGGAAATTAACTATTAACTATTTATCTTTAATAGTGAGCAATTTACAATTGAGAATGCTTATTAAGTTACATTATTGTAAGTGACGGAGCATGCATAATATTTAAATTGTGTATAGTTAAAATGTACTCGAGGTCCATTAAGCCCCTGAAATAATCCCTGGTTACAACCTGGTGGGAAGATTATGGTTTGCTAGAGCCGGGCAACTTGACCTTCGTTCGAGAACAGGCGTTGTAGTCGCCAGTCATGGAGCTGCTTAAAATACAGCGATGTATAAAGATGTTTTAAGAATTATGGAGGCGCCTCAAATTGCAAATAAGTTTTAAAGCAGCAGTTACAGGAGAAACAATATTTAGATCATATATTTACTACCTATTCATTATTATATATACGGTCATGTGTTTTTAAATAGTCTATAGTGTTTAAATAGTTTCTTCAACTTTCAGCCTCTTTTGTAATTCAATAAAGCCGACTTTATCTATTCTTAAAATTAATATGTCAAGTAATCACAACTGTCTAAAAGTCGTTTTTTGTTTTATATCTTTAGTTTCCTTCCTATTGCCTTCATTATTTGCTAAAAGGTACTTTTATAGCTATAGCGAGTTTGTTATATTTACAAGGAGTGTCTCGAAACAAACCATTCACGCCAAAATAGATAAAGTTACTTTGATTAAAGTCGCCCAAAGTGGAAACTTTAAATCAAAGGACGAACTTTGAAGTCCAAACTCCTTAGATTCCAGACATTGGGTAACTTTTCTATGTTACCGACGATAGGCCTGAATCCTTCTCATTTAAAGTAGACTAACTCAGTATTTACCAATTTAATACAAATTTCAAATAATGCATTTCAACATTTGTTAATCGTATAAAGTTTTGATTACAAAATAAAAGGTTTTTAAGTAATAATAATAAGTTTTGAATCCCTTACATATATTACGTGTAACACAATAATTACTTCATAATCATAAGTGATAAATTACATATCAACATAATTTTCCCACAACAGTAAAAATTAATCAACCATATATTTTTTTATTATTATTTAGTATATTTTAATTATATGTCACTATTTACTTTATCCATAAACATATATATGGATGTGGTATATATTTGAGATTGATAACTAAACTTCGCACTATGTGGCAGGAGGCTTTATATAATCTCAGCGTATGTAGATGTTGAGAAATGTCAAGACTGGCTTATACGGATTTTAATGAAAGAGTTTTGCTATAAGGAAACAGAAATAATCGAAACCAACTTCTGTGTATTAAGTGTGAAATAACGACATAAACAAAAAAAAACTGTGAAAACAAAGTGATCGTATGTAATTACTATATACCCCAGTAGAGGTATACCATGATGATAAAAATCATTTAGATATATCTAAAACATCAACATACTGATTTAATTAAAAATAAGTAATACACTTGTACGCAAAGTAAACTATATATAATTGTGAAGATTAAGAATCGAGTTCTAACAAAGTTAAAAGCTCAAGTAAATTTCGAAGTATTAAAAATCAGTCATTCACAGAATTTTAACCGTGCAAACGCGTTCAAACGCCGCGCCGCGTCGCCGCTGCACTGATCCTACAATACCACACACGTCAACACAATGTTCGTAACTCGACGTCCCGACCCCTAACAAAATGATCTACATGACGCACTGACATCACAACATTATCCCACTCTATGATAAATGATGTTCGCATAATGGCCGCTCTATTTCGTAGCTGAACGTACATAATCTTCAAACGGTGTAATCGATGCTACCGTTTAATTTATGATCCCGTGATGTCGGTACGTTTCTCAAAATAAACTATTTTAACGAGTTTTTATTCCTTTGAATTATGAGATTTTATGATTGTTATGGAAGATATAAATGACTGAGGTTTACTCGATGTTTACATTCCAAACGGGTTACGTGAGTTATTTTTAATTACATAACACTAATTGTCGACAATTTGACTATTATGAGGAATAGAAATTTTTTCTTCACCTATTAATATTATATGTAATGTACAAATATTGTAAATCGTCGAGTAAGGTGAATTCTTTTCTTGATAACTGCGAAAATCTAGTAAATCTATGAATAATAAAAATCTATATATCTAATTAAAAATAATAATAATTGAGAAACAGAGAAGGAAGATTTAACTGTTTTATCTCCGCCTATACGTATAATAATAAATAAATAATTTAAAGAGGACGTGTCTGCACTTTTAGTAAGTATACAAAATATTTCAGTCATTTTTAGAAATGTCAGTCTTTCGGTTTACTTGTGCACGCATAACTGATAAAATACTACGTTTACGATAAAACTTTAAGCATTACGATAAACTCAAGAACATCATATAACGAATAACATTAGTCTTTATTTCATTACAATCGGTCCGTTTTATCAAAAGTTATTGTAATTTGAATTACGACATGAGTAGGTAAGTAAGAGAGAAGAGTAGATAAATAAATACATTGCAGTAACATCCAAAACCAAGAGTATGATGACTTATATATGTGGGGTGTTACGCGAAGTCTGGATTTTCGTGTTGAAAGACCGACGTATGTTCTTTGAATTTACGGCCCATCCCTCATCATTTTTCTTGAAATTACGGTCCATTTCACCTTTTTAGCCCAGTTTACCAATATTGGTCGAGGGGCCCGTTTCTCCATTGCACTGGTTCGGCCGTCTGGGAGGCAGTCTACGCGTGCCAGGCTGTCTCTCTTTAGCGGGAGGCCCAGGATCTTCTTTCTGGGCCGGCCGTCGGGGCGACATGCGGAATGCCTTGCCATCCCTTGTCCCCCATCATGGCGGTTGCGGGCACCCATGGGGTTTTAGTCCGTGCGAGTCGGACATAACCCACTCTCTCCCCCGGGAGGGTGGCGTATCCAGTAGGATTTCCCCATGTAAAAAAAAAAAAAATTACCAATATACCTATACTCGATTTTTCTGACGGGTAGATTTTTTTTTTATTACACAGTCTTATATGCTGTTGTTGGTTTTAAATGCCACATTGATTTTATTCGTTCTCAGTTTCTTGGCTATACGATCTTACATTAATGTCACGTATTTTATACTTCCTCTATATTTCTTTATGTATCTTATTACTATTAGTTTGTAGGTCTGTGCGGTGACTTTTTCGTGCTCGGCTAAGACAAAAATCTTTATATATAAAAGTACTTGGAAAATAAAAGTTTTCAATTGAATTTTAAGTATAAGAACTATCTACCTTTATTAATAAGTCGGTCATGAACATTAAAAGAATACCAACAAAAATCGCGTTCAGTTTAAAAACGAATCGCATAAATTTACATGAAAAACGCGCGCCCCCGGGGCCGTTATACCTATATATACATTTTTTAAGGAAAATATGACTACCTCCCCGATGGAGCCTCAAGTCTATTTCCATAAATAATAAATAACGATCGAGGACGAAGAAAAGTATGCGATGTTATTTATTCCGATCGCGAATTTTATACACTTATCATGTTCTATCGCGGACCCTTCCACTGCTTTCACTTTCGACTGCGTTTATCCTTGACTTTGCTTATAATTGTTTGTCTTTCTCAACCCTTTTTACCTTCTACTCTTAGACAAAGGTCATTCATGACGAGGGTATACTGTGATGTTATTTTGTGATGTTGTCTTTGGAATTTTGCACAGCTTATAGTATTTGTAAAACTATTTCTAATCTCATGTACATTATAACGCTGGAATTTGCAAATGTATTCTCCATGTATTTACCGATATGCTATCATATACATATCAACGACTTCTTATAAAGACTCGCTTTGCTTGCCCTAAATACTACGAGGGTTTGTCTTCCTTACTTAAAGTGAAACTGTCTCGGACTGCGGTGTCATGTATTAACGTGAACTAGTGTAGTTTTTGTTTTCAGTCTATTTTATCAACAGACTATGCCGCTTCCGGTTACTTTAGTGCTTCTGTGCCAAGAATTCTAAGACTGAATTCCTTGGCAAACGCTCGTGTACTTGATGCACTTATGTATGTCATTATTTGTTTTAGTTTTACATTGTTAATAGATTTTTGCACTGAATTTAAGTGCGATTAATTTGAAGAATAGTTGATCAAATTAGGGAACACGTATATTATTCTAACTGATGCAGTCCTTTACGGATAAAACTGAACAGTTGCTAACGACATGCTGAACTGTAAATGCCATGGAATTAATTCAATGTACGCACTGATAACTAAACCGACCACTGAAATACTACGCACCAAAATGTGTTGACATATTTCAAAATAAACATGACATCGTTCACCAATGGGACGAGTTGTCAAATACGCACATTTACACACATTTAATCGCTCTCTTACAACTATTACGAGCCAACGAGTATAGTTTCATCGAATTTTCTTGCAAATTAAATATTAATCACGCAACAATTTACGACGCCTTTCCATAACAATAAAAACTATACGGAAGCAGCGGAAGCGGGTCCTTTGTCGACGAGAGCTATTGTACGAACCAGCCTTTTGTTTCGCAACACGTTTATGAAACTACAAGATTATTATAAAGGAAACCTTTCCTTGATGTGTCATTTGTTACTAAGTAAATTCTGTCACGTTTCCTCCAGACACTTCAAAATTTCCTTTATATAATTCTTATTACGGTTACATTTTTATGACATAGTTGCACTGTGCTGAATGATAACTGCAGTAAATTCTATGTACATTGGTTATACTCGTCAAACCAGGGTTCATAAATGCTGTCGCAAATCCTACTGCTTAAAAAAAAATCTTATAATGTAATTATACACATATGCGAAATATGATTGTCACTAAATGTCGTGCACTTTGCACAAAATGTCATTCCTATGCTTAATATTTATTTGTTCTTCTTATCAAAAACCTAAGTTAAAAGAAAAGAAATTTTGTTTTCATGTTGAAATAATTCAAAAACAAGTTACCTTATCCGATAACTTTAAATTTACGTCCATTAATCCGCATT
Organism: Antheraea pernyi; assembly: GCA_015888305.1. Lineage (NCBI taxonomy): Eukaryota > Metazoa > Arthropoda > Insecta > Lepidoptera > Saturniidae > Antheraea > Antheraea pernyi. The sequence goes on from MU158703.1 coordinate 1,764,694, forward strand.
TCCTTAGCAACAAAAGAGGTATGTTTTTGACTGGACGTTAATAAATGACTTTCTTAGGGCGGTACGTTCTTGAAATCGGACGGGCGACTCGTACTTAGGTAAAAAATAATCGCTTCGGCATCCATTATACTTGTAATGTGCTTTTTGTGGGGTCAAGTGAAATGTTAACCCTTTTGTTTCGTATTTCCCGGGATTCAGACCCAAGTCTAGTTGGGCCGCTGGTACGTGATTATTGGTTAAGGGGCTTGTTTAATATGTTATCTTTATTCTCGGATATTTCGGCCTTTTCATAGTAATTACACATCATCCTAATATATTAAAATCAATTCGTAGGTTCGACTTTCAGTATATATCAACATATTTTTTGCAATTACATGGCTTGTAGTCCGATGAAGATTTTTTATTTTTTTTTATTTTAGCACGGCAAAATGACTGCACTATATCTGATGGCAAGCACAGTACAATCCAAAAAAAAATGGCGATCACCGAGAGACACATTATCCATCGCCGGTCGCCGCTGTCATGCCGGCTTGCGAAAAGCTGGATATGCACAGGCTGATCCCGAAACGTGACCGGCAGAAGCGAATCACTATGACGGGCTTTTCCACCATATACATGGTGGTTGCGACCCAGTCAAGCTGTAAAACACTACCACCCCGCTTTCGCCATTGCCTCGTTCGTTAATCAGCAGGGTGCACCACGTGCAGGTGAGGTTGGCTTCGGTGTCTCAAGTTTTATGATGTTATTCGACACCCCTTACGTTGTAAAGGTATTGCTAGGCCAATAGCGTAGTCAGTTCGAAAAAAATACAATTACAAGGACTAATCTGGATTAAACTAGTTGAAAATGTTAAGCACTATATATAAGAGGTATTTATTACTATCATTATTAAACTTATAGTCATCTCTATCGGGTCGCCGTATATGATAGTAATAACAAAACATTGACGTATTATAAAACACTTTTTAGATTATAATTCTAATATATACTAAATTGAACATCAGGACTTAGTATATTTCGGTCTTTATTCACAGTCCGTCGCAACAAAAACTTGGCAAATTGAAATTTCTTTTGTACAAAAGCAAATAAAGGAACGCCATCGCCGCAAGGTTTTGTTTCCGGTGTATTTATATTTAATTGGAATATTTTAGAAATTAAATACAATAAGAGAATTCTTTGAATATAAGTAGTAACTTTGTTACATAGTAAATTATAACTACTCTAATTATTATCAGTTTCTTTCAAGATAACTATAAATATATACAACTATAATATGTAACATAAAAATTACTAAAGCTGGTTCATTACGTCCTGTACTTCTAAGTACTTCAATATAATTAGTGTATGTATATATGATATCAAAGAGCTACAGCGTTAACAGTCCGGAACCCCTAACTTCCATTGTAAACGAAGGGATAATTTCGTTATGACTTTTATAGGAAACTATGTAAATTTTGTGCCCGAGATTTACATTGCTAATGTTGATATCCGACGGGCCGTGGCGTGGCCTCGCCGCCCGCCATGCTTGGTTTCATTTTCAACTTATTATTTTAACCCATTACCTTATTTTTCATTCCATATGTACCTAAGATGAGATATAATAGTTTCTCAGTCTTTGTAAACTCCAGCAGGTAGAGCCTCTAAGAAGATACCTCTAAGGTGCACTTTTAGTTTTCCGTTGTGTCATTTTTTATTAGAGTTTTCAGTATCGGTATTTTTGTCAGGTTCCTTCTTCAAGGTGTCAATTTAAAAGATGCTGTTTTCAAGCCATCATTCTTGTAGAAGCAATTGATCACACTTCTGCACAGATATTACGTAATAATCGATACTAGTAAAGGAGAGTGAATGCTGTCGAACGAGTTATTACTGCGTCCTCAGTAGCTTTTGTTCATCAAAGGGAAACACAGAAGCATTTTGAGATAATTTACTAGCCGATTGCATGGAGTTGATCACCAAGATACCACCACAAAGAATCGTTAGCCATAACTGAGTTAAATGATAATAAATTCAATTTTCCTATAATCTATATACAGATTTAATAATTCACGAATGCCACCATCGCGTCTCCGTATCTATGTAAATTTATTCAATCAACTCGTCTATTTTTATAAAGTTATTCCCCGTCCTGCAGCATCTTAATTAGTGAAATCCAATACGCTGCCATCTCCATCTCCAATAAAAAAACAAGGGACTATAGAATAACGTGCTTAACATTAACCTACTTATTTTATATCATAGGCGGCAAGCGAACAGGTGACCCACCTGATGGTAAGTAAGCACCGCCGTCCATAGACACTAGCAACACCGGGGGAGCCGCAAGTGCGTTGCAGGACTATTACTGCCTTACTATTTAATTTACCTACAAGTTGTTTTTGTAAGTATTATTACTTTATTTTGGCATTTGTAAGCATTGCATTTGTTCCCTTTCATTGCATTCAAATAATGAAATACAAATTTACAAGTAAAATTTACATAGTAACAAATACCAATAATTAACAACAGTAATTCGTACCTTACCAAAATATATTTCCAATAATAATTAATCGATTAATAAGAAAACGGATACCCAGTTTTTATTGTGTTTTTCGTATTGTATTAACTAACTTAAGTTAACCTAATTTTAAGAGGTATTCAACTTGAAAATATTATTGAAAGTTAGACAGTGCACTAGCTCACCAGTACAGATGATGAAGTACTGTTATAAATACCATGCCATTAAGCCAATATTGACAATATCTTTCTGAACTATTACGATGATATAGAGAGATGGAAATGGGTATTACTATAGGTATTTCATTAATTTATTCTATCGCTGACATGAAATCTTTCACCGCAATATCTCAGCTTGTGTTTAATGGCTCAAAAAGGTTACACGGTCTGCTAAAAAAGACTTGGAAGCAGATTTTCAACTTCGCTAACTTCTTTGCTAACCAGACGAGTATTATGAAATGCTTTTGTTGTAGTTACTACGTTTTAAAACGTGTTTAGTCTACAACGAAAGTCAAATTTGAATGAAAAATCATCAATTTTAATGGTGCCTTTGAATGAGTATCGTAGTTTCAATTATATTGATGTCATTTCCATTTATTTTTTTTTTTTATAAAATGCTTATGTATGGTAACATTTTTTATCTATACTAATATTATAAAAAGGAAAAGTTTGTGACGTTGTGAGTTTGTGAGTTTGTGACGTTGTGGCGTTGTAAGGGGTAATCTCAGGAACTACTGGTCCGATTTGAATAATTCTTTCAGTGTTATATAGCTCATTCATCGAGAATGGTTATATCATCACGCTAAGGCCAATAGGAGCGGAGCACAGATGAAAAATGTTTCATAATCGAGATGTTTTTTTAGAGCTTCTGCTGTGCGTAAGCGTTAGCCCAGAGAACTATTTACTACGTGGACGAAGTCACGGGCAGGGGCTATAATCTATATACTAATATTATAAAGAGGTAAAGTTTGTGAGTTTGTGACATTGTAGGGGGTAATCTCAAGAACTACCAAACCGATTTTGAAAATTCTTTACCAGTAGAAAGCCAAGTTATTTGTGAGTGTCATTGGTTATATATCATCACGCTAAGCGCAATAGGAGCGGAGCTACAATGAAAAATGTTTTAAAATCGGGCCTTTTTTTCCTTTCGAGAGCTTCCGCTGCGTCTTAGCCCAAAATAACTTCCACGCTTGCGAAGTCGCGGGCAGAAGCTATCAACTAATTATATTATGTAAATGCCTATTACCGCCCAACGAAGTGGGCACGGGACGGCTAGTAAGATATATATTAGAATTAATTGATTCTGTTATTGGAAATTTCACACAGGCAAATTTGTATCACTGCTTATTACAATTATTGTATGTATTACTCAGTTTTTTGGTTGCATGATCCAAAGAAGAAAGTCAGGAACTACATTAAATAGACATATAATTAATAGGACAATATTCTTCCTTGTCTAGACAAATTATCGTTTAGTTAATAATCCAAAGCTTAACAAGATATCTATTATTTCGTTCCAGTGATGTGATTCTTTGCATCCAACTTCTGAGATGTTTAAAGATACTACAGTAGTCAATGGGTCCGTCTTGAAAGCGATTTGTAATGTTTAAATTGCTATACATCCATCGCTTTCTTAAACTTCTCAGGGCAATTAAAACTGGATATACACAATATCTGGATAACTACATATTTTTATCGAACGTAAAAATGTTTACAGTTCTGCAGACTGAATCCTAATAATTTATAAGACATTTACTACGGCACTGAATTTACCTGCGTTTTAGAAGAAAAAATAAAATCTACTCACAAATACGTTGTCTCAGTTTCATCAATTGCCTGCAATACACATTTCGCCGTACAAGCTGGTCACGTTGGTAATAAATCAGCTTTTACGATAATCTTTCAAGGTCGGTGACCGAGCTCTGATGTCGTCTGTAAAACAGATAGCTAATACAAATAGGGTTATCTTCTAACCGATCTGTATTTATGAGGTACAGGCGTGGACTTTGATATCTGAGTTCTATACAATAATATTTATCTAATGTAAGAAGTAAAAGACATTTATTTTCTAAATGAGGTGTCTAATATATATAGCATATAATCTTCTGGCACCTTGTCTTCTGGCGGTAAACCATCTTGAAACTTTAAGGGATACTAGTATACTGATATAACTCGGTGTCTCGATTGGACTAGCACAATCCGTGACGTTAATGTAATAATTTTTACCCCTTGCTTTAATAAAAAAATGAAATAACTCAAAATTTACGTTTTTAATAATTAACTTGCCGACCCGTGCCCACTTCGTTGGGCGGTAATGGGCATTATCAAGCTATAACTTTTTTCTAGAACTCAATCATATATCTCTCATCGTTCGTAAGAAACGTTTTCTTTCGACCATTTTTTCTCCGACTCTCTAGATATTACCCCCTATAACCTCACACACTTTACCTCTTTATAATATTAGTATAGATAATATAATTATTTAATAGCTTCTGCCCGTGACTTCGTACGCGTGGAATAATTACTTTGGGCTAAGACGCAGCGGAAGCTCTCAAAAGGAAAAAATACCCCGATTTTTTTTCAATGTTGCTCCGCTCTTAGTGGTTTTACCGTGATGATATGTATTACAAATAACATGGCTTTATATTGGTAAAATAATTCTCAAAATCGGTTCAATAGGTTCTGAGATTGCCCCGTACAACGTCACAAACTCACAAACTTTACCTCTTTATAATATTAGTATAGACTAGCAAAATACGAAAATAAATTACTGTGGTTTTCTTTTTCATTTAAACGCGTAAAAAACTTATTCTTCGAAGCTAATTAATAAGGTGAAATAAAATGAAACATGTAGATGTTTTGATACTATATAATTATCTTATTTACTTTAATTTATTTTAAAAATGCATTATTTCAGATTGATGTAATTTTATTTCTATAAATATAGTAGTTTTGTCGGTAACATTGCGACTTAATTCAGTTTTATGCTAATTATAGTGCATTATGATGTTATTCCGTCTGCATTGAAATTATCTTATAACGTATTTTACAAAGAAGTGAATTAACTACGAACTTTTTAAAATGCTTATTTAAACGTCTTTCTGCCACAATAACGGTGATATCTACAGCGACCAGATAACAATATAATTAAACTACTTATCCCTTCTTTTACAATTGGCTAACAGCGCTTCATTTATTTTTACGATAAATTTAAGTCGAACATGTAAACATGATCAAACTTTAAAATTGAATTTTCGAGTTATTTCTTTTTTTATTAAACATACTATTATTAAATGTTATTAAGGTTTTTTATTAAAGGTTTAATTATATGTACTTTTCTGTAGCCCTAACAAAGTGTATGCAAAATTTAACTACGATTGGTTGAGAAGCTAACGCGTCAAAGCTTAACTTAAGCTTTAAATCTTAACTTAACTTAAGCTTTCTTTTACTAGTGATATATTTCTAGGGAAATATACATTATTCATAAAAGTACACTGCTAAATATGTCTTTGCTAAATATGTCTTTTTTGCGAGGGACAAGCCGTGTTATTGTTGCTTTCCAAAAATGCGCCTTTTTTCTTGCGTTTCAAAAATAACTCATAAGGCAAATTAATAAATAGCATTCCGTGTCTGCACTAAACATTCTTTGGAAGCACCGTTGTGAAGGAGAGAAAGAGCCATATATGGTTCACGAGCCGAGGTCTGCTGACCACTGAATCAGACCAAGCGGATGTGATAGTGTTGTTGCATTGGTAAATTTACTGAACCGTCAAAAACAAATACCAAGTTATATATGCCAAACCGGTGAAAATGGACTTTTTCGAAGGAAAGCATAAGCTTAATAATTTATTGGTTACATCACAACACACTGGTTACAGCAACACATCTCAACCAAGTATCCAAATGGTTTAGACATATACACTATCCGATACATCTTTGACACATATTTGATATTTACAGTCATCCAGCCACCTCCCTTCCCCCTTTTTGCTACCACTCCTCCCTCCCCCATACACAGGCTGGCAATGCACTTGCGACTCCCCTGGTGTTGCAAGTGTCTATAGACGGCGGTGATCACTTAACATCAGGTGCCCCGCATGTTCATTTGCCACCTAAGATATAAAAAAAAAAAAATTCGTAACTTGGTCACAGAAACATTTTTTAAAATTTTATCTTGTTGAAAATGATTGTAGTAAAGGACCATTTTGATCTAAATTTAATCTCCAAGTAAACTATCTTAGTATATTTAATTGGAAAGGAATTAAAACTTCATTCAATAAATTCGTCATTGTTTTGCCATAACAAGCGTCTGGAATTCTATAAAATATTACATAAGTAGCGGAGAGGAAGGTACTCCAGAGCTTTGCTACATAACATTTTGCAGGGTAACACTTTCACACTACTCCACTATTGTATATTTTATGATTCTTATTCTGCATTCAGGAGCAAGATAGGAGGTTATTCAAAGACCACAAATCACCTGCATAAATTAATATTCTTACTCAATAGTGGCAAGTCCTGAATTCTTCGTATTCGTATTCAATTTTTAAATTTATTTTCAATCTTTATTTTTTCATTGGAACTTTCTTCAGCACCTTTTTGAATTTTTATAAAATTATTTTATTCTTCTTATTTTAATCAATACAATTAAATTGCAAGTTATCTTATTCCTAGCGTTTTCTCGGCCTGGTGCCAGGGTTCGCTTTCCTACTTAGCTTTCTCCACTTTGCCCGGTCTTCGGCGTCCTTTTGTGTGAGGTTTTCGCCTTTATCTCCGCCTTCACCACGTCCAGCCAGAATTTTTATGGCCTGCCGCGGAACCTTGGGTATTGTACAGTGATGTTGAGACATCTATTTGCGACATAGTCTGGAGGCTTACGACTTATGTGGACGTACCAGCGGCGACTACTCTTCTACAGCTTATCTGCGATGTCACGGACTCCAAGACTACGATGGATGTGTTTGTTTCGAATGCATAACGCCACACATCCATCGTAGCATTTTCATCTCAGTGACGTGTAGCTGCTCAACATGTCTACGGAGGACCGGCCACGTTTCGAGCCGAGCCGTTTTGCACTTGTACACGAGGCCTTTTAATTTCACCGGTATTCTTTGATCGCATATAACGCCGGTGACCTCTCGCCATGTCGCCCAGGCGGCGCTTATTCGGGATTGGACGTCGTGATCGATTGATCCGGACACATGTATCACAGACCCTAGGTATTCGAAGCTGCTGATTTTAGCGACGCTTTCGTCGGCGTGCATCATTAGCCACGGAGATGGTTCGTGGACCTTTGCCGAGATTACGTCAAGCACTACGCTGAACAGAAAAGGGCTCAGAGCTGAGCCCTGGTGGACACCAACTGTGATCGGGAATGGGCGAGTATCTCCAACAGCAGTCCTCACTACGGTTTTTTTATTTTTTTATTTCTAACAACACGGCAAAATGACTGCACTATGCCTGATGGTAAGTACAATACAATCCAAAAACAATGGCGACCACCGAGAGAGAACGTATCTATCGCCGGTCACCGCTATCATGCCGGCTTGCGAAAAGCTGGATATGCACAGGCTGATCCCGAAACGCGACCAGCAGAAGCGAATCACTATGACCCAGTCAGGCTGTAAAACCCTACCACACAGCTTTCGCCATTGCCTCGTTCGCTATTCAGCAGGGTGCACCACGTCTTGCACCACGGTTGGCTTGGGTGTTTCATGATGTTATTCGACATCCCTTACACCCCAAATAATATTTTGTATTTCGAATTATGGTACATGTTTCGGATGATATCAATATAGGTTTGTGGCATGTTTTTCTCCTTCAATGTCCACCAAATTACTGGACGTGGTACGCAGTCCAAGGCCTTTTGCAGGTCAATAAAAGCCATGTGCAATGACTTATTTCTCTCCCGGTATGACTCTATCAGTTTAGCAAGTTATGATTGTCTTAAAATGTATAGCATATTTTATTGTTTAAAAAATTGTGTTATTTATTTTCATCTAAAGATATTATGCATCCAAAAACAAATAGTCAGATTCAAAATAATGATCAGGTACTAAGTTATGCCAGTTTCCGTTTGGTGCACTAAAGAAAATCGTCAAATAATTTATTATTCAAGGATTTTGTTTCAGAAAACTAAAAAATTCATGAATATTTTGCAATGCACTCTCGAACTGCAAACATAAACTTCCTCACACTCAACATAATAATGTACATAAACACACGTACTTCGTAATAATTTTGTTTGTATAGTACCTAACACAGTACAATAAAACTTCATATTAATGGTTGACTTAATATCCCGTGTCAAAAAGATATGTTGTAATAGTACCCCATTATTAATACAGAACAATTACATTCTTTAAGCTATTAATTAAGTCGTATACAGTAGAAACAAAGCGGTTAAGTAACTACTTCACAATTAAAAGAAAATATTGAATATCTTTTTATTTGCATTTCAAATTTGACTATATCTTTGATCGAAATTGATGGAACTGCGTGTCTGTGTTGCAAATATAGGAGGTTATGTCGTTATTTTTCAATATATGTATATATTTTTGAAGCGATGATGGCTTAGTTGATAGCGTGTTCGGACACCGCGTCGATGGACGTAGGTTCGAATCATAGCAACTGAGCCGGAGCTTTCGGTGAAGCTATAGCATGGCGATAGTGGTAGGGTTTTGTCTAAGTCCGCTGCCCGCTACCTATCACTCTCAATTTGAAAATCTGTCGCTACGCACCTGTTGGTGTGTTCCGGCAGCTGCACTTGAAAGCCAGTTTCCCTCTAGAGCTTGTTGCCAAAATACTATAAAAAGTATTTAAAAAGATGTATCTATAGGTGCCGTATCTCTCTGGCCTTTACAAATCAACGACCCAATGGAGATTTACTGATGCTGGGTTTGGTTAATACTCACGGAGAGTAGTGTTGGGAAATTCAATAGAAGTGGACATTGCCAGTAACAAATGGCTAACGCAGTGTGTACAGAGTGTTGCCGCGCACGTCATCAATAAGCCCCTCGAGACGCGCGCTCGAGTAGCGGGCGCTTGCAAATTGTTCTAGGTGAAACAACCAGTCTCCTATTAACAGCTCGCAAACTCATTTCAAACCGTATTAACACATTGAAATGGTATTTCAAATGAAATTTACACACTAGTGCCTTTCAGAAGAACGCTTTCATCTTGTATACAATGTACCTGGGATTAGGACCGCATTAACTAATTTGGGAGGGAGTTTTTGGTAGGATTCTAAACGATTATGTAGTGGTTTTTATATTTTACTAGTGGGCCCGACAGACGTTGTCCCACCCTGATAATAAAAAAACCTTGACGAATTATATTCCTAAACCTTCCTCAAATCTATTCTGTAGTTTGAATTTATCGCGAACAGACAGACAGACCGACGAAGCAGAAGACTTTGTTTTATAATATGTAGAAAACATATACAAATCATGGTGGTAGAGCCACGCTGAAACTATTACTGGTTTCAGCATGAATGGGTCGGCTCGTCCGGGGTAGTACCACCCGATCCATAGGAAACCGACGTGAAGTAACAGTGCACGCATTGTTGTGTTTCGTTCGGCCAGTGAGAGCGCCGGAGGCCCACCTCCCCTCCCTCTCCTCTCTCCTTTCCCTCTCCCTCCCCTAACCCTTCCCCCCAAAAGGTGGCAACGCACTTGCGACTCCTCTGGTGTTGTTAGTGTCCATGCACGGTGGTGATCACTTAACATCAGGTGACCCACTTGTTCGTTTGGAACCTATGACATAAAAAAAGAAAAAAATATATAAATCATAATCTTGTGTTATTTGGCTATAAATTTTATAATATCGGTGGTATTGTTGGTTTTTACGTAATATAGTTTGGTTAAAAAGTGAAGTGGAAGGGAAATAATTTCACAGAGCACGTATTCTGACTCGCCACAAAAACTCTCTGGAAAGTACAAGACGGCCACCATCTTGTTACTTCATTGAAATGATCGCAAGAAACTTATAATATAATTAACTACTCGACAATAACAGCAATAGTCTACTACGAGATTAGTTACCAAAAATAAAGAAAGAGGAACTAAGTTACAAATTACAAATACTATAAAATCTATCTTGGTAAATTAGAAATCTTATTATTAAGCACCGGCTACTAATAACAGATCTAAATCATGATTATTTGTGTTTGTATCTGCTCCGTGAGCGCACTACAAATAGTTGAGTCATTTATTATATCGAATAAACGTTAAGTCACAAGTTAAACGATATTCACACAAGTGTAATTAATTCGATAAAGCAAATCGCGACAGGCGCGTCGCGTCGCCTCGCCTCGCCTCGCCTCGCGCGCCCTCACACTGAATTGCGCTGACGTGACATGACACCGCTTTGTCACGTGACATAGCTATTTGTGTTTTACGCTAACTTGTATCTATAACATCCCTCGTGTTGCGAGGATATCATTTTGTTCATTGAGTAATTACTATTCAAAACTTGTTTAAACATTATAAAGTGAAACTGTTTTCCATCATCTCAAATTTTTGCTTCCAGCTATCGCATGTCGCATTACAGCGGGCCACGGAGAAGGGGTAAACTTAAAGGCGCTCGGTAGAGCAGCCAAGCCCAATGTGACAGCGCCCAGGGTTCAATCCAAATTAATTCAATGATTTAAATAAATATTGGGCTCAGTTTTTATATTCCGTAGTTTTCGTACTCTAATACGCAGATTGAAATTTAAATGCACTAGTGGGCGCCCAGAGGTCGACATTCGACCATAGTTCATTGATTTTTTAAAGTTTGAAATTTATTAGGGTTCTTTTGTCAAAATGTTACAATATCATTGTAGAATGTAGAATGAAAAAGGATAATTGGAACGTAAGAGTAAAATAATACGTACAGTCGAGCATAGCAACCTTTTTTAAAGTCCTTTATTGATAGATGTCAAAATGTCTTTTTTATTTACATGTGTGTATATGTTGTGTAAAATTGAAGCAGTAGTGTGAGTAATACATATTTTAATTGATTTAATGTACTTCTAATGCATTTTATATAAAACTAGCTGACCCGTGCAACTTCGTCTGCACCAAATTGGTTATCACCGGTATCAATTGTATTTGGAAAAACCTAAAACCCGATTGCAGACACATGATGAAGTGTTAGATTTTCTCATTTATCGAGGCAGGCTATATACTATATATCATCAAACTAAGACCAATTGGGTGGAGTATCAATGAAGAATGTTCCAAAATAGAGGTTTTTTCGGTTTCTAGGGCCAAAAGTAACTATTACATGCGGACGAATTCGAGGGTAGAAGCCAGTATGTTATATCGTTGTTTAAACTACTACCATACAGAATTTCATGAAAATTTGTGTAGTAGTTCGTATTGCGTAAATTTCTTCTCTTTTATTTTTTCTTAAAAGTAAAATAAACAGACATACAAATGTGTTATATATATAAAACATAGCCTAAATGTTATACCGGTTTATAAGCTACTACCATACCAAATATCGTTAAAATCCGTCCAGTAGTTTTTGCGTGAATCCTGTACAAACGACAGACAGACAGACAGACAGATAGACCGACAGACAGACCGACAGACAGACAGACAAAAATTTTAAAAACTATAGAAATGTGTTCTGTCTTTGATTGTAAACCCTCCTAGAGTATTTTTTCTTTAAAATATTTAATGTACTGATTTCGTCCCGTTAGCCTTTTATTATATGTATAGATATAGCTTTCTGCACTTCTCCTCCATATAAACTTTAACTATGCCAAATGTCACGTTCATCCGTTCGCCCAATTCCGTTAAAAAGGGATACAAAGTTTAGGCTTCACGTATTAATATATATGATGATAGTCGGATATCTTGTTTACTATTGATTTCCTATTATTATTCCCATTTTCCAATTATTAAATTAAGATTCGATTTCAATATTCGAAATATTCGATTTTCCAAAAATTTCAGGTAAATGCTTACAATCCGAAAAAAAGTTGCACTTGCATCGTGGTTTCATAATAACATTCTTCTATCTTTTTTATATCGATAAATTCTGTCACTCCATTTTTTTCTTTCAACCTGGTTCCAGATATCTTTACCATATAAGTTAAAAGTGAGGTCGCTTATCTAAAATATGTATACTGAATTCATATTGCAACAATATAATAGGTACAGGATATTAGCAAAATAATATTATCTATAGTCCAGATTTGGTGATTGTCCTATGGGTGCAAAAGTACTATGAAAATAAACCAACGTCCGTTCAAAAACTACCAAAATTTTATTAAGAATTCATGAAATGATTGTAAAAACGACGTAAATTCATACAGTATGTAGTAAGTTAAAAAATAAATATGAGTTATTTTTTTATTTTCTTTCATAGCCCTGGTACTTTTAAGTATGAAAAAAAGGATTTCATTAGACATGCTTTTATACTGTATAACTTATTGTAAGGTCAATTAAGCCTGTTTAGAAGATATTACTGTTTACATGGCGGTTTGTAATAACTATGTATACGTATTAGAATTTCCATTAGCTCGCATGCTTTGTATGTAAATTATTTGGTTACGATGTTAAATATTAATTTACTTTTAGGTTAAGTCTACTTTATATCGCAATAACCATAACACATCCGAGGAAGTTGTTGTTGGATATCAGAGGGGAGGGGATTAATTTGAGATCTAATCGTTTTAAAAGTATTATTTCTTCACCGCTTCATCACCTGGACCTCACTTTGTGACGTGTTTAAATACATTATTGCTTAATGATATAACATTAAAAAAAACTAACTCTCATTTTATTTTTCCAGTTAAAGAAGTTACGACTTGTATATATATATATAATAACACACAATTTAACATATTTAAACGTTATTAAATTGACAATTAATATAAATTTTTATTTGGACCTGAACTTCATGAAATTATACATTACAAAGTTAGTGAAAACTTGATAAAAAATTACAAGAGCTTATCAACATTATGTTTATCTCTTTTTATTTTCCAGCTATTACATACTCGTTATAACTGTACCATTATACTTAAGTTGATGAAAACACACCTCGAGAACTACAGAAATCGTGAAACTGTAGAGTCCACAAAGAAGTGAAATTACACTGAACGTAAATTGCATACACTCAGACGTCAGTGTCGTGACGCGACGAGTTCTGTTTGAGTACTTACAGCATACTCAGTGCTCACATACGAAATTACGACGAGATTTGTAATCATGTGCTTGGCAGTTACCTGAGGACTGTGAATGATTCTCCAAGCGTTTCTACTCCACCCTTTTGCCCTGTTATTAGTTTTGTGCCGAAGTAACGCTGTTTAGGTTTAACGCAACGCATGCAATTTCAGTCTGCTTTTTTTTCTCGAACTGACTACGCTATTGGCCTGACAGGACTTCACTACTTCACCGGTCTAAGATTCAATTTGCAGTACTACTGGACAATATATTATGTACGTCGGGGGATTATTATTGACCTATGTCCGTACTATTGACCCGTACTAATGACTAGCTACTATTTACCAGTTCTGAATACTGTTGCTTCCTTGACCTCAGACGATAACAAACATCTTCATTATTGTTAGTTGTCTGCTTTTTTGTTGATACTCGATTAGCCTTAGTGAATTTATACATTGAACCATAACCATAAAATTACTATGGATGACGTCATACCATGTAGGACGTCACTCGCTCTTCGTCCCAACACGATAATTGTACAAACAAGGGTTTAAAATTTTCTGAACTTCTTAAAACGCATAAGAAAAATTATTATAGCTCGCGGCACATCTTTGAGAAGCTGTATAACAAATTAAAATTCTAACAGAATTTGTGTCGAGCGTTCTGAGTGATCCACAATTATAAAAAGCAGGCAGATGTTTACCTGAGATATTTCGTTATGCTGTATTTCTTATACAGCTCTAAGATATTAATTTTGATAAATTAGCGATTTATTTTCTTTTGTTTCTGTATTCTGAGTATATGAAAAGTTTTGTCAATAACAGAGTAAGTTTATTTATTTCAATTATGTTTTGTGTTGTAGAGTTAGATACATTTTATTTTTAAGTAGTTTCTGCGCGCGACTTCGTCCGCGCGGAATAGTTACTTTGGACTAAAGCTAACACGCAGCGGAAGCTCTCAAAAGGTTGATAAACCCTGATTTTGAAACATTATTCATTGGTACTCAGCTTCTATTAGTCTTAGCGTGGTGATATACAGCCTTTCTCGATAAATTAGGTATCTAACACTAAAAGAATTTTTCAAATCGGACCAGTAGTTCCTTAGTTTTTTTTTCTAACTGACTACGCTATTTACCTAGGAAGGTCTTAACAGCTTCACCGGACTACTAGGCGAGCGCTTAAGGCACTCAGCCGATTTTATTTAACAACTAGCTCAAGGGTGCACGGCATACCTTGGCTTGTGTTGTTGCCTGATACATGCAATTCGCGACCTATCTTTTTTTTTTAACGTGGGGAATTCCCTTATGAATACTCCACGCTCCCGTGGGAGAGGGTGGGTTATGTCCGACTCGCACGGACTAAAACCCCACGGTGTACCGACAGACCGTCATTGTTGGGGCGGCGAGGGATCGTTCTAGCTAATCTACCTTGTAGAGCCGTCCCAACGGTCCGCCCGGCGGAAGGTGGCCGCCGGGCTCCTACCTATAGAGAGGCAGACTGGGTATACATCAGCTGCCTCCCCTTGTCCACCGGATCTGTGCAATGAGGAGATGGTGATGGAGTTGGGCAAAGCGCCGCCTCTTCCTGCCTGTCCTCCATTGGCGGAGACGGCCACTTTGAGGGTCGTCCTGGCGGGCATTCTCCGATATCCAAGGACACCGCCAAAACCCTCTCCCCCTGGGAGGTCGCCTCCGCGGACAGCGACTTGAGGAGGCACAGGGCGTCCACGGTAGAACACCCCGTTAGGGAGCCGAACTGCGCGTCCGATAAATTTGGTTTCTATTTTACATTTACAAGAATAACCATTATTCAGTTTGCAACAAAAATGACTTTCAAAAGAAAAAATAATTGATTTCATTTAACTACATTCGTAGTAATGAAAACAGTTTAAAATTTACCTAAATAAGACTATTTATGTAGTAAAACAGTGTACCGCGGGACCAGTGTGTGCAGCGCAAATGAAGCGAAGTCACGTACTATTATGACCGGGCGTGCATTTAACTGTCAACGCGTGTCGTGCTAATTGGTAATGTTGCCAGTAGATATCTATTACATGAATAATGGGCTATTATTTGATTTTACCGTATAACTTTTCGGATTTTTATATACTCCTATCCTTTCGCCTTTCCTTTAACTTTCACCTCATTTATACTTAGCGAAAATTGAATATGCAGTTCGCTCAGTAATAGAGTGGATTTTTTCTTCGCCATTTTTTATATTGTAACTATTTCACTAGAAATCAAATATCCATTAGTAAAATATGCTACAACATATTAGACGTAAAAAAAACACAAATTAAATTATACATGCTCCTATTTCTGGGTCCTTGTACTTATATGACTGTGGGATAATGAACATCTGTATTCCACTTGTTTGCAACCATCATGTATATGGAGATAAAGCAGTCATAGTGCCTCATTTTTAGTCTGCTTACTTTGAGGTCTGCACCAACAGGACACCGACCACCGATGTCTCGGTGGTCACCTTTATTTATAGATTATCTTTATGTATTTATTAGGTGTAGTCATGTTATTCTCTCTTGCGATGATGAAATGAAAGTTACGTTGTTTGTCTGTGTATTTATTACGTTTAAACAACTAAACCTTTCAACCAATTCTAGTAAAATTTGAGAGACGTAACCCGAGGCCGATAAGGGGCTTCCATGCAGAATATACCGAAAAACATGGCAAAAAGACGAGGGATAAAACTAGAATATTATGAATATTATTTTAAAAGGAATCAAGTTTTAAATATTAACATAATGGAGCGTGAAAACGGTGTAGTATCACGTTATTTCGGGAGCTCGTGGGTGATACTTGACTCGACAATGAGGTGATTTTAAGTGTCAACTTCGTTACTAGATGTTAATATTTGATTACAAAAACACTGCTCCTAGTATTAAGATTGCTTTTAATTTGGTGAATAATATTATCTGAATATGTATAACCGTCGTAGCCGTGTAAAGATACTTGTAATGGTCTAGTGGCGTAACCGATGGAATATCAACCCGATGTCCACAATTTCGGAATTCGCGTACATTTACTAATGTTAAATTGGTAAGACTATCGGCTAACGGTGAAAGAAAACATCGAGAGTAAACCTGAACCTGAGAAATGTTCTTGTAGTACAACTGCATGTGGGAAAATATTGAACTGTCCATTTCTCAGAGTTTGAAATCGCCAATACGTTGTGAGCTGGCGTGATTATTATGCCCATATCTTCCTTCGGGAAGAGGCATATGGCTCTGCAGTGGATTTCGTACAGGCTGATGATGTAAAACCAAATTTATGAATTGTGTGTTTTGAGTTATATACATTTTTCATGACAGTAACTACTATGTATGATATGCTCGACGCAATCCAATAACAATCTCTTATTACACTAATCACGTATAGTGTGTAGATACTGTCACTATTTATTTGGCCAGAGCTTCGCCTTACAATACTTGTTACATTATAAGAAGTGCCTAGATATCACTGACATCTTGCCTTTTAAAGGCCCATCTATATAAGTCAGCCTAGATATCACAGACATCTTGCCTTTTAAAGGCCGATCTATGTAAGTCGAAGCGATTACTATTTACACAATTTCGCAAAATAATATAACACAAAAATAATAAAGTATGAACAAATTAATGTTATTTAAGCTATACGACAATTTTATATAATTATCCTTATTTATGTATCACGAATGTGTTTACTAATCTGTTTCGACATAGAGATCAGCGACATCTAGCCTTTCATGGCCGAACTATGAAGTCAAAGAATATACTATTTATTATTCATAATGATCAAACTAATGATTTAATTCTATATAATGATATTCTTATTTACGTCTTACTAAAATCTATATAATAATAATTATTCTTATTTATGTATCTTTATGGTGGCGCTAGTTTAAATGTGTCTCTTAATATGGTGGCGCTAGTATCAATGTGTATCTCTAATATGTTGGCGCTAGTGTCAATGTATATTTATAATATGGTGGCGCTAATATCAAAGTTCCGGTCGTGTTGTAGTCTCGTCTCTTGAATGTGATGCAGCGGCACCGGAGGTGGGTGGTAACACTCTCTATCTGGATGTATACAGGTTGATTCCGAAATGGGACAAACTGAAAGAGAGTCACTTTATGGCTGGTGATTGCAATCCACTCGAGTGTAAATCTTTACCTTTATTCCTAGATATACATCGGGTGATTGCAGAAAATAATTCTTCTAAGCGTGACACAAGAGAGAATGCTTCTATATTTCTATACTATATGTATACTTTTTTGTTTCAATAATCATTAATCCGGTACAATATCTTGATATTACTCATATGAAAAATAAAATTGTATAACCGATTGCCGCCCGTCATTGCGGTAAAGATATTGGTTAGAAATATGGGAATAGAAGTTTAATGACAAAATAAAAATATTCAAGTACCGTTGTTAGGTTTTATGAAACGAATACTTAATGTTGGACTACAGTTAGGGTTGTTACCCGTACATTAGAAAATGTGTATGTTACTTTTGGTAACTATAGTCTGTAAGTCTATGATTAGAAAGTATTTCAAAATAGTTTACATCATTTCTTAAGATATATTTTACGTTGAAAACCAAAGAATTTACTTTAGACTTCTTTAGACATTAAATTACACGGTTTTAGAAATAAGTCTATTCCAAACAGTTTATTACTTATAATTACAGATGGCAATGACATTTGTATTATATAAGACATAATAATTTCTATCGTACCTTTGAGTGTGGATAACGTGAATTTCGCACATATTGGTTGTTGCATTTTGTTTGCGTATTCGCATGTTATGGTTACCTAATTATATATTCTACAAATTGTTATCTATCAAGTAGGAATCATTTATTATATGTAATAAAGACTACCTTTACCTATAAAATATTCATATACATGGATAACAAGGACAGATTAAAGTTCGTATATGAATACAAAGTATTAATAATCCTCACAACCGAGCTCTTGCCGTATTTATAGGCTTAACCTTCGAGTAGTGACAGGATGAATTAGTTGTAACGTCACAATTGATACTACTCTAGAGATTACCTTTTAATGTGCCATAATAAAATTTACTTCACCAAATGAAAGGCGGCAACCCTAAATATGGAACACACTGCTGACCAAAGCTCACCGAGTGCATGTGTATTTTCAGTGCAATACACGACCATTAAAAACGGTATCGCACAAACAAAATGTTCCCGAGGTAATATAAACTGCGAAACGTAGTCTTTGAACTAGAGAAGTGCGAGTTTCCGTGTATTTTATTTAGTTTTGAAGAACAAGTGCTATTTAAATTACTGTAGACGTGGCGAGATAAAGAGTTTCTTTTTTTTGTTTTTCTATGCGTAACTATATTATTTATTCATTTATCTTATTTTTTACCGGAGTATATTAAATTGATAGTTTTGTACCTTATAGTAAGCACTTTGCAATTAAAAACCAATGATAACCTCAAGATATTGCCAGCGTAAGAGTACCTACATTGGTTATTCCCGAAATGCTGCAAATTAAATGAGACTTACTTCAAAGGTTTTAATAGCAGGTATAGTAACCCACCACTCCAATTGATTGAATAGAACACTACATATATTACCATTCGACTATGGCTAGTGCAGCTCTTCGAGTATGGTGACTCGATTTAGATACAACCTTTTTCGACACATTCATTAATTTCAAACACGTATAGATAACAAAATGGATTCTCAATTAGAGTACATGTGAAAATGTAAGTTGCTTTAAGAATAACAGGCATATTCGTTTTTATAAAGCCACGGGTATTCCAATGCTGGTGCCGAAATATACTCAAAATATACAATTATTTGCTTAATTTTAATCAATTTGTTTTAATAACCCGAAAAAATCATTCTAACTAATAATATAATCGCGAATGTCAATGTAAATTGTTTTCTACGATTTCAAGCCTTAGCTAATCAAATGATTATCATGAAATTTTGTGTGCACGATACCTGGAATACAGAAGAGGACATACTTTTCATTCAGAAAAACGAACGAAGCTGCGAGAAATAACTAGTAAGATATATATAAAATGTTTTAATGAAATAAAAACAAGTATACAGATTTTGCAAAAAATAAGTATTACAGTCAGATGGAATTGATTAAAGAATGAATTAGAAACAAGCGCAATATTCTGAGAGTCCGGCCGGCAGTGTACGCAGCGCAGCGGATCCACCGAGCGCGCCATAACGAACCGTGAACAATATGAGATGAGACCAGGCCAATTGTAATATACACAGACCGTACAAAATAACATCTCTTAAATATAATGGAACGGGGAGGTACAACTACATACCTACATGTTTGATGTTTTGTATTTTTGCATGTGCGTATTAACATGTTTTTCCAATTGAAATTAATGAGAAAGTTATCTTAATAGCTGATATGACTAGTTTACTATCTCAACAATATATTTTATGTAAAGGGGAAAAGATATAAGCTGCTTATAAAAATCGTAGCTTTTTAAAATGTTAATATCGTAATATAAAATGAAGATGGCGTCATATTATTTGAAGTGAAAACTTCTTTAGGCGTGTTGAGCAGTGATTTTTAGCAGGAGATAAATTTATAAAATTGCGTCATGACATGCTAGTAAGCGTGATAGTATTGTGCTTACGCGGCTTACGTCAGACTAGCGACACGAGTATAGCAGCCTGTGTACATCTAATATTGATATTTTGTATTGAGATTTTGCAGCCCCTCATATGTTTGATTAATTAATAAACTGTATATAATCATTATTCGGAGCACCGGTAGATGTAAACGAGAGACTAATGATAATAATTTCAAATTATGAAATTTAAATAATTAATACTATAAATGATTTAAAAATTTATAAAAAGTCACAGTTATTTCATTATTTTGAATTCTCACTTCTATCGGCAGTCCTCAAGGCGCCGTTTAAGAACTAAGTGTCTAAGATATAAAACTACAAAACATTGAATATCAGTTAGTTTTTGCGTGATGCGCACACAACTACATAATTCTAGCATATACTTACGAGAAGTGAAATGATTTAGGCAGTGTCTTTTATTGTTTAGGCGATGATAAACATGGTAGCGTATTTTACAGCATACGGTTGCTCTTCTTGCTAGGTTTTTTTAAATACCCCCTTTCCTCGGACATAATCCGAGACTTTTTTAATCAACTACCAACCTTTCCATAATTTATTTACATTTTGCGCTCCTTATTATATATATATTATTGTTATAAATCTTAACAATGTTTGGGATATTATCGCTCCGCTTGTCGATTTGATTTGCGTTAAATTTTAGTTTTGTCGCATTAGGTCTATTTGTTTAATTACTTCGATTGTATACATATCTCTTTCTTATTTCCTTTATGTATTTCTGTTTTTTTTTTTATGTTGATTAGGTTAGTAATTGATTGCTAGACAGAATCCTTGTTAGGTTAGGTTGTGAAGTTCATAGTCAGTGGCCAAGTTCCATAGGTGTGTTACGACAGCTGCATATGACAGTCTGTCATCCTCTAGGTTTAACGTAACCATTTAATAACAGCTGTGGTCAAACAGTGAAATCTAAAAAGTATAAAAATTGTGCTTTCATATATATAATCGATATTATAAACGACTAGCTGTGCCCGCGACTCCGTCCGCGTGTAACCTAATGAAAAAACACTGTGACTAATAAAATCATCTGAATGTATTAAGCCCATTTACTTATCTACTTAACTATCGTACTTAAGTCGCGTCCTCATAAAACTACAATAACTTTTGATAGAACGAACCGATTTTAATGAAACTAAAGCTAAATGTTACCTCGAGGATATGCTTTATGGTTTTATCGTGAACTTAGTACTTTAGCAGTGATGTGTGTTTAAACAAACAGACAGACGTTTCTAAAAATGATTTAAATGTATCTTATTACTTATTCCAAGACACCAGCAGCTATTTTTTTTCACACAAATCTAAAAGGTACAGACACGTTAGATTTAGAGTCTTATAATACATATGTATAGAAGATCATTATATCATTACATAGTATAAAACAAAGTCCCCTACCGCGTCTGTCTGTCTGTCTGTTCGCTATAAACTCAAAAACTACTGAACGGATTCTCAAGCGGTTTTCAGCAGTGGATAAAGTGATTCATAGGGAACGTTTTGGTAATTAGTCAAGGATTTTATTATAATCAGAGCGGAACAACGTCTGCCGAGCCCGCTAGTGTATAGATAAAATATATAGATGACACCGAGCATTATCTTTGTGTAACTAACATATGCAACGAACATCGAAACAGTTATCAGATGATTAATTGATATTTGTCGTTATATTTTGAGAATTTTAAACAATATATTTATAAGTCTATATGATATTTCAAAGTATAAGTTATGATGTTATTGAAGAGTTCTGTCAATATTTGTTCACAATCCATTGTCACAAACGTTCTTGTTTAAAATTACATGACATATCGTATCTCATAGAAAATATTTATTTATCAACCTGTTTTTTTGTGTACTATTTAAGAGCGAATTTTAAATATTCAGTGTTAACAGACATATCAAAATCACTAATAAAATATTTTATAAGAGAAACATTTTACATTGCCTAATTTTAGCAGAAAAAAATATATCTCAAAAGATTTTAGTATTATTACATAGTATTACTCGGTTGTTAGACAAAATGAAGCGATCGCAAAATTCGTAATTTAAAAACTTCAAGGAACCCCTTTTTAAGAGGGCTTTTTAGCGCGGGAAATGAGCGCGGCTACTCAAATAATTGGTTAGGTTAATTTGAGAGCGCGCCAGTGAGCCGCGCCCGCCGCGCGCTCGCAAACCCCACGGTTTATCACCCAGAGAGCGTGCAATAGCCCGTACTAACTACTGCTTATTCTCATTTACGAAAACATGTTGTTATAAATTGAGGAAAAACATCTTTATTTATACTTATTTTAATTATGGTTTCGTACTTTATATATGCACAAAAATTTATACAATTCAATACGGTCAAGTTTATGGGGTCTAAGGGGTGTCGAATAACATCGAAGACTTGAGATACCCAAGCCAACCTCACCTGCGCGTGGTGCACCCTGCTGAATAACGAACGAGGCAATGGCGAAAGTGGGGTGGTAAGGTTTTACAGACTGACTGGGTCGCAACCACCATGTATATGGCGAAAAAGCCCGTCATAGTGATTCGCTTCTACGGCTCGCGTTTCGGGATTAGCCTGTGCATATTCAGCCTTGCGCAGGCCGGCATGACAGCGGCGACCAGCGATGGATACTGTGTCACTCAATGGTCGCCATTGTTTTTGAACTGTACTGTGCTTACTAGCAGGCACAGTACAGTCATTTTGCCGTGCTACAATAAACAAAAAAAAAACATGTTGCAATATTATAAAAGACTTGACCGTTGACATTATTTTTTGTATATATATGATCGAAATGTGAAATAATATTTTTAAATTCCTTAACTTATTTATTGAGGAACGCTATATGCTATCTAATATAGTGGGGCAATTACTTAACAAAGTGTAGGTCAGAAAGTACGCTAAACGATAACATAGTGTCAGTAACGGCGCGGAGTTTGGCTCTGGACTGGCCGCAAGACAATGACCAATAATTAAGCACAAGAGCCGAACTGTAAATGCCTATATCAGCGGGGTACCAAACCGAGATTGTAACTCAGTTGACACCCTACATATTTTTATTTATTGGTCCACAAAGCAGACCACAATCTAGGTATAGTATATACTTGAAATGATCAATATGTATTGAAAAATCATCCGATGAATGCACTTTTCTAGATGTGGAAATAGCATGTACATAGGATAAAGAAAAATACATTAGGCGGCACAAATGCTTTACTAAAATTAAACAAAGAAAATTAAATGTATGATTGCAGTCACAACTAGTATTTTTAATAAACAGTGATTTTTTTTGTAATACACAGAAAAAAAGAAACTAGCTTAAGTTTTACGGTTCTAAGTAAATTAAAACATATGTTTTTTACGGCGTTATACCGTACTAGGATCAATCATGTTAAGAGCGAAATTTTGACACTCGACATATAATTGCGTCCAGGAGGCGACGCTTGACAAACGAGTGCTCCCGCCTCCCCTATTCCCAAGTAAAGTCGTAAAGATTGTCACTACATTTTTCTTCCTTAGTCCACATAATTATATCTTACCCGGAGTGAGATATATCTACTTATCTGTGAGAACGTTTCTAGCCTGTGAAATTGTCTCTAGGGTCGCTACTTGTCGTTATTTGTCGTTGATTAAGAAAGACTTTGTACTACGTTTGAATGATTGAACTTCTAAGAAATTTGTATTTGTGGAATGGTTGACGATGTTGGAATATTGATTCAATGTCGGTTGGTTTCGAACCTATGCGTGTGTCATGCGTGTGTACATCTTTTTCAGAATTCGCTTATATCAACTAATTTGATTTCAGTTATTTACAATATACATTGGCGATGGAGATAAATATCATGACAAAACATGAAGAATGTTGTTGTGTTTAAAAAAGTACCTGGACGACGGAGCCTAGTTCGGTTCTTTCAAAAGACAATTATTTTATTACGCTAGTGAATAACCAATTCCGTCCGAACTAAAAGTCCGAACACACTATCAACTAATTCATTATCGCTTTGAATAATGTACTCAAATAACTTCATCGTTAAGGTAGTGGTTAACTCTTTCATTAGCATTTAACATTAGCTGCATCAAGATCTAAAAAGTGTAGTTGCCCGTACAGTCACTGCTCAAAAACTCCAACATAATTTTGCAACGGGTGACCTGTCATTCATTTTTTTATATACTCGTACTTGCAAACTATAAATGCTATGACTATTTGTTGTTCTGTTATTTTCTGCATTGAAAAATGCAGAGAAAAAAATACGTTTTCATACAATTATTGTGAAAGTGGGTGAAGACTTAAAAAGAGACGTACTAATTCATTTAAAAATTTGTTTGCTTCATCAAACTTCATCCGTGCACGTGTAAGTAAAAACATATTTATACGTCGGTACATAATTATAAAGTTCTATTTTTTTTTTTCATAGAACTCAAACGAACAGGTGCGTCACCTGATGTTAAGTGATCACCACCTTTCATAGACACTTGCAACACCAGAGGAGTGCTCTGCCAGCCTGCGTTTGGGGGAGGAGTGTGGGAGGGCGAGAGGAGGTGGGCCTCCGGCGCTCTCACTGACCGAACGAAACGCAATAATGCGAGTTACTACACTGTTACTTCACGTTGATTTTCTGAGAGAGAGTGGTACTACCCCGGGTGAGCGGACCCATTCATGTTGAAACCAGTAATAACTTCAGCGTGGCTCTACCACGTACAAAACGTTCTATAGTTTTACAAAGTCTTCTGTCTCGTTTTTATTCTTTTGATCGGTATTCTCGTTGTGTCTAATTATCATAGGTCAAACGTAGTACCGCACGATGCCTCAAATCTTGTAGACGACGTCTTCGTTGTACATCATTTTCAGCGCCCACGCGTTATCATATACGTTCTCGTGAAACATCAAAATGATAAGACCTTTCTGCTCGTATAACGTTAGTCAACATTTGCAAGCATCTTACTTTAACAGAACGTGTGGGACGAGCAGAAACCTGATTGTTCTCATATGACTCTTGACTATGCGAAGTTTGAGAATTCTGGATGGTCATGTGATGATGATCGTCTTCAAGGTGTTCTTGAGATGAGTTATAGCTTCGTGAAGTTAATTGTTTTAAGCGTTTTTGTAAAGATATCTTAGGTATTTTAAGTGAATGCGTTGGTTATTAATACAAATGTTTTATTAATAAACTATTTGTCAAATGACATGAATTGATATGAGATTAAATTAAAAAAGGCCTTGATGTATATGCCAATTTATCTATTTTTGGTTCATTGAATTTTATCATATACTAAGTTTACTTGAGAAAGAAGTTGCTCTTTTAACCATCGCTACCTAAATAAGAAGGTAAAAATGCGCGATTTCTGTGACTATAATTAATCTATACTCAAACCAAACACACTTTGTATTAGTGTAGCTAGCTGTAGTTGATAATTTATGTCGTAATGTAATCGAATAGATTTCATTATGTTATGGTACGAAGCTTTAGTTTTACTCTTGTTTTTAGGCATGTAGGAGGCTTTGCAGAAATTATAACAGTCATCATTATTTTGGGTACGAATGGGTTAAAAAGGGCTTATAAATATGGGGTGCAATGTCAGGAACCTCCTCGTGGAATAATAACCGCTTAACCGGTTGTAGGGGAGTAATTTTTTCTTTACTCCTACCTCGTACTTTATTTGTACTAGTTAACTCGTCAAATATATTATTAACTAGCGGGCAACGTCGGTCCCTTTGACCGGCGGCTGATACCTGACAAACTGGGCTTGCTTAACGGACTTGATTCTCTCATCGTCTTGACGATAGGACGCTGGCGGGTTCGGCGTGCACTTGCACTGCCGTCGGGCGTGTTGGTAGGGCATTTGCCTTGCCTCCTACCGTCGATCTCGTAATCCCAGTTGGAGTGTCGTGGTCATGTCTCGCGGCTCCAATGGAACCGAGGGTCTTGGCTTAATCGCCCGGACCGCGAGGAAGACAACCTCTATAAAAAATTACCCCAATTTTAAGCGGCGGCGCACCGCTAGAGGTGCATGGCTGATGGGAGATCAGTCTCTAGTGCGACCCCCGTCAGAGGACCGGCCGACTCTCTTGACGGGTTACGCTAGGCTTACCCAGGTACAGGGGGCACTGCCTGGGTGGACCGTCTTTTCCCCCATACTCATGGGAATAAAAATGGACCATAATTCTTTTATTTATTTAAAATCAGGAAGTAAGAATGGCACGGGAGTTACCACCCGTGCGGCGGGTAGAGCAGAAGGAATGGAGGTGGCCAAGGCGGATTCTGTCACCAAAAAGAAAGCGGCTAAGATAGGCGAGAAGCGCAATAGTGTGTCCCGAGTGTTTGACTCGGATACCGAAGTGGAAGAACGGCAGGGGCCGAAGGTGTCATACCGCAAGAGGGGTTCGAACAGGGGACGCCCCCGGTCACGTGGTGGAGGACGGGGAGTCATGGGGGAGGCCGATGGCTCCTATGACAGAGCGCTATCCGGAGCAATGTCTGGACACTTGAGCGTGAGCCTGCCAAGCTCCGCGGTTGGCTCCATTGCTGGCTCTTCAGAGGGATCCAGAGCCTGCTCTGTTGTAGGATCACGTGCTGGCTCTGCGGCTCGCTCGGCCGTAGGTTCCGGGGCAGAGAGTAAGCCCCCTGCACCTCCAATAGATATTGGCGCCCTCGACGCCGACTCGCTGAGTGCCCTTGCAGGGGGCAAGATCGCGGAGATATTTGACGTCGTGAAGAAGTCCAAGAACCTGCAGGGACCTTGCCGCGGTAAGCTGAAAGGGGCGGCGAGGATCCTGCAGGAGGTGGTGGAGTCCTTGGCTGAGAGAACAGAGGCGGAGGAAACCCTCAAACTAAAGAGGGAAACCAAAAACCTCCGCCGCCAAGTGGACGACCTCAAGGCGGAAATCATTGCCTGGAAGAGAACGGTGGAGGAGGCGAAGAAGATGCCTCCACCACCCCCCCGGCAGCCACTGGTGGTCGAGGCTCCAAGCCTAAACTGGGAGGAGGCCCTCGAAGGGGCAGTTTCGCGGCTACAGAGGACCCTCCAGGCGTCCTTTAGCAACATGCTAAACGCGCGCCTGGAGAACCTGGAGAGGCGCTTGCCCCCTGAAGCTCCCGTTCGTCCGCAATTAGCAGCGGATAAAAAGAAGGGGGTTCAAGCGGCCCCACAGCCTAAACCGAAGCCTCTGGCGGTCCCTCAGCCTAAGCCGAAGAAGGCTCCGGTGGCTTCTAGGGGGACCTCTTCTTCGAGGGGGGCTGGGAAGGTAGTAGCGGGGCCTTGCACTGCCCCTCTGGGTGTGGAGTGGGCAGACCTTCCTGCCCCAGCTGCGACTGTGCCTGGAGCAGACTGGGCCACAGTCATCAGCCGGAAGAAGGCAAGGGCAGCGAAGGTAGCTGCGCCTAACACTACAGCCTCGGCGGTGGCTGGGAGGCCTATAGCCAAATTGCGGGCGAAGAAGCTCCCGTCCGCTCCTCGCTCTGCTGCTGTGGTAATAACGCTGCAGCAGGGGGCGGCGGAGAGAGGAGTGGACTATAAGGCCGCCCTCCTGAAGGCACGGGAGCAGATTCCCCTCGCAGAGATGGGAATCACTGCTCCCAACGTACGGAAGACGGCCACGGGAGCTAGGCTTATAGAAGTGTCAGAGGGTGCCCAGAAAGCCGAAGAGCTTGCCCGGAGGCTGCGTGAGGCCCTGGCTGATATCGCCACGGTCGCCATACCGGTGAAAAAAGCCGACATCCGGATCGTTGGCCTTGACGATTCGGTGTCGCGCGAAGAGGTTCTGACGGTTGTGGCGGCTAAAGCCGGGTGTGAAGAAACCTTAATGAAGGCTGGCGAAATTAGGCGCAGTGGGGGAGGCCAGGGAGCTCTGCACATTACCCTCCCGGCGACGGCGGCTAAAGAGCTCTTCCAAGTCGGCAAGATCTTGGTCGGCTGGAGTGTGGCTCAGGTAGTCCTGTTGAGCGAGAAGCCCATGCGCTGTTACAAATGCATGGGCTTGGGGCACACCCGCCCCATGTGCCCTTCGTCGTCAAACAGAGGGGCGGACTGTTACCGATGTGGTGCGTCGGGGCACAAGGTGGCCACCTGCACATCGGCTGCTGAGAAGTGCACCGTATGTGCCGATGCAGGTAGGCCCTCAGGACATCAGATGGGGGGCCGCAATTGCAAGCCCCCCAATGTAAAGGGAAGGAACGCCCCCGCCCCCGCAACGATAACAGTCCCAAGAGTTGAAGCCGCCAGGCAGGAGGAAGCTGAAATGGAACAGTAATGGACCGCACCCATTACAGTTTCCTCCAGACTAACCTAAACCACTGCGCCGCTGCACAGGACCTGTTGGTCCAGTCAGTGGCGGAGTGGGATATTGGGCTGGCGGTTCCCGCGGAGCCCTATTATACCCCACCCCAGCCACACTGGGCTGGGGATAGGAACGGCTCCGTGGTGATCTTGTCTGGTTCGGGTTCGTCTCTGGCGGTCCGAGAGTCGGGGGCCGGGTTCGTGGCAGCCGTCTGGGGAGAGTACGCCATTGTGGGGGTGTACTTCTCCCCTAACAGACCTCTGTGGGAGTTCGAAGACTTCCTTGACTCCCTGCAGGGGGTTGTAAGGCGGCTCTTGCCGCTCCCTCTAGTAATCCTAGGTGACTTAAATGCTAAGTCCAGGACCTGGGGAGCGGCGGCCACGGACTTGCGAGGGATGGCCGTTGAGGAGTGGGCAGCCGAACTGGGGCTGTCTCTCCTCAACCAGGGGAACGTCCATACCTGCGTGCGGCAGAACGGGGGATCAATAGTGGATGTCTCTTTCGCTACCCCGTATGTCGCGCGCCGTGTCCGGGGGTGGCGTGTGCTGGTGGGGGTGGAGACCCTCTCCGACCATCGGTACATAAGGTTTGAGGTCTCCACCTCCCAAGCCAGTACTGGTACACGCCCCCGGAGGGGCGCGAAGTTCCCCTGTTGGGCGATGAGCCGCTTAGACCGCGAATTGGCGGAAGAGGCGGCCATCGTCCAGGCCTGGGCCATGACACCCCCGACTGTGGAGGATGTCGACGCGTCTGCAGCCCGCCTCCGTGGTGTCCTCACGGAGGTTTGCGACGCGTCGATGCCGCGGAGTACGCACCGCCCAAACAGACGGGCGGTGTACTGGTGGACGTCGGAGATTGCCGATCTTCGTGCTGCCTGCTCCGCGGCCCGACGGCTATTCGGGCGCAGCCGTCGTAGGCGACACCGAGACCCTGAGGAGGAAGCCCGGCTGTATGGCAGCTACAGGGAGCGCAAGAAAATCTTGCAGGCTGCCATCAGCCGGGCAAAAGAAGAGGCATGGGAGGAATTGCTCCAGACGGTAGAGGGGGATCCGTGGGGGCGTCCGTATAGAATGGTTAGGAAGAAGTTACTGTCCCGGGCGCCCCCAGATCTCGCAGAAGGAGGCGGCGGAGAGGGTCCGCGAAGATGACCCTCTGAGTGGCCGTCTCCGCCAACGGAGGACCGGAGGGAGGAGGCGGCGATTTGCCCTTCTCCTCCCACCACCATAGCCGGACCTGAGGGGGTGGGCCGGGGGGCCCATCTCCTCATTGCACGGGTCCGGTCGGCGAGGAGAGGCAGCTGGTGTGTACCCAGTCTGTCTCCCTATTAGGATGGAGCCCGGCGGCCACCTTCCGCCGGGCGGACTGCTGGGGCGGCTATCTAAGGGGAATAGCTTAGTTCGATCCCTTGCCGCCCCAACAATACGGTCGGACGGTACACCGTGGGGTTTTAGTCTGTGCGAGTCGGACATAACCCATCCTCTCCCCCGAGAGGGTGGCGTATCCATAAGGGATTTCCCTACGTAAATAAAAAAAAAAAAAATGGGCTTATAAATATAAAACACAGGTCTGCGATGAAAAAGTCTTTTAAATAAATTTATCACAAACATGTAGATGTTGGTCTGTCTGTATATAGCAAATATAATCTTTGTTTTAACGTATCACGTCACATGCTTTTTGTCTATAGATAAATAAATAATAATTCTTCGTTAGATCGGTAAGCGCGTTTGTTTTTTTACAAAATTGATTCCATGATCTATATTTCTATTCTATACACTATGACCAACCATCCTATAGTCTATGGTTACTAACCTGTTGTATTCTAATGTTTCGTTTGTAATGAAGCCAGTTCCACATGGACTCGAATTACCCATACCAGTTCCTACTAACAATAACAGCTTCGAAACGCCTATAACACAAAATTCAGAACACAGTGAGCATCTATAAAGCAGTGGTGAAATTTTTCACCATACTAATTATCTTCGACCTTTAAAGCAGCAAGATTTGAATGATTTCGTACGAGATCTTGGACTAGCTGCTGCAGAACTCGGTTCACGACTAAAATAAATAAATAAATTTATCTAAATCTGATAAATGCGACGTGGTATATATCATATGAATACAGTTTTCTATTACTTTTAAGACACTTAAAACAAATATTAACCATTTAACAAATAACTTAAAAAAAAAACATTCTGAGACCTGTGTAATGTCATTATTTTTAAAATTTAAAATAACTGTTGGGTTTGCCTCACGAGCAAAATAAGCATATTTCCAATAAAAAAATTCCAACTGAGCTACTTAGTTTTGACAGCGGCTGTTATATTTACCTTTATATTTTTATTGCCTGTTTAGTTATATTTGTTTATTGCCTGAAAACTCTGATAAAAATGATTTCTATGAATGAAACCTGCCTAGACCAATGTATCCCCCCGAAACCGTCTACATACTAAGTTTTACGGAAATCGCTGGAGCCGTTTCCGAGATTCTGATTAAGTAGAGATATACAAGAGTTGCTCTATATCTATACTAATATTATAAAGAGGTAAAGTTTGTGAGTTTGTGACGTTGTAAGGGGTAATCTCAGGAACTACTGAACCGATTTGAATAATTCTTTCAGTGTTATATAGTTCATTCATCGAGAATGGTTATATATATCATCACGCTAAGGCCAATAGGAGCGGAGCAAAGATGAAAAATGTTTCAAAATCGATATGTTTAGTTCTTTTTGAGAGCTTCTGCTGTGTCAGTGTTAGCCCAGAGTAGTAACTATTACTACGCGGACGAAGTCGCGGGCAGAAGCTATTAACTAACTATATTATCTATAATCTATACTAATATTATAAAGAGGTAAAGTTTGTGAGGTTGTAGGGAGTAATATCTACGGAGTCGGAGAAAATGGTCGAATGAAAACATTTCTTATGAACGCTGTCTTAATTATGAGGTATATATGATTGAGTTCTAGAGAAAAGTTGTAGCTTGATAATACCTATTACCGCCCAACGAAGTGGGCACGGGTCGGCTAGTATAATATATATTAGAAAATAATTTATACTGTTTAGCTGAGAATATATATTTAAAAGTATATAAGTAAAGATATGGAGAATGTACAATATTATTTTTTTATATTACAGAATAGCAGTGATGCATTAACTAATGAACACATGAAAATATTTCTAATCTTATTTATAAACCAGTGTCATCTCTTAGGTGCCTTAACTGTACTGTGTACTAAAAAAGGAAATCTAAAAGGGTTCTACAGAAAATAATGCATGTCAGTAAATTTGTTGCCTTCTGCGACAATACTTTTTACATAATAACATTTAAATAAATACGAATGCTCAAGGGAGTGCGCCGGTATAAACCGGGTCCTTACCGAGACATTCCAAATCGGCCTTACTCTTAAAAACCTAAAACAATTTATGGCTGCAACGATAAGATGTTACGTACAGGTGCTCGGGATAACTCGATCGCGATATGAAAAAACACCCTTCGTTCGGTGCGTCCCGCGTGTCGCTTGCCGTGTGCTGATGTATTAAATATTCCGACATTTTCAAGTCCGAATGTAATACGATATGGACATTAAAATTGTTTGTATTTGTAAAATGTTATCACGTAAGAAAAATCGTTATGCTTTATTCAATATTGTGTAGATAATACAGAATTTTAAATTAAATAAAAAATGCTAAATAAAAAATAATAACAAATAAATTTTGATGAATACTTTACAATACTCATTTGCTCGAACTACGACTACTACTACTCACACAGCAATTGTACACAAATGTATACAATAAAAAGAGACAAATAGAGAGAAAGCCGCATGGAGGAAAAGAGACAGAGAAACATTACACGTTTTCCTTATATGTCTATGTCAAATAGTGAACTTTTACGCCAAACCGTGTTAAAAAAATTGTTCCAATAAGTATTTCAATAACCTTTAGATTTATTAAGTTCAATAATGTCGATCAATGACATAAATTAATATCCACAGTTTCTCAACAGTTCCTACAAAATAATTGTTCCAAACTAACAAATTAGCATATAACACAGGAAGATACTTTATTGTTGTAAATTTCCTATTTTAAGGAAACCAAAGAAATACGTTAAAGTAGACTTATATTTAATATTGAAATCTGATCCGATCGCTACAAGAAGGTAAACAATTAGAAACCTTTTAGAGTAGTTCATTTAAATAACTGTTGGTATTTATTTAATAGATAAACTTTGAATTAACCGGTAGTTTAAATATTGCCTAAATTAATATCATAAAACTTAAGAGTTTATTTTTTATTTTTCTGGAATTATTGGTCAAAATTTACAAAACTCTTTCTTAATTGTATAGTTTCTTTATTGAGGGAGATTGTAGGACAGTTATAATCACGCTATGAGTCTTGGAAGCCGAGCAATTACCATACAAACTAAGTAAGTTACGTCGGAAAGTGCACTGAATGTTGTCAAAGAAACAGTGCCGACGAGCCGTGTGTCACAGTGTGGCTCGGATTCGGAGGGCGAGAGTGCAATAAAAAAACGACGTGAGAGTAAATTTCCGCCCTTTTGGACTGCTTTTTCGTATTTTATTTTATCGTGAAGAAGTCGTAAAATATTTGTACATGAATAAAATTTGGTACAACGTTCAGTTACATATTTAACATAATTTTCGATATTTCGTATAGCATTGTGCAAAATTTAAAAGAAAAGAAAAATTATTTCACTTTCACAACTTTCAAAGTATGCATTAACAAGAACTCACTGTTGAAAATAAAGTTGAAATTCCAAGAAAGTTTCTCGGGAATTGTGTCGTGTCGCTGCAAAATAAAGTGTCCGTTGGAAACTTTACGTACCTACATATGTACATAGAAAAGTTCGCTCAGTTTTCTACATTGTTTCAGACTACATCTTTATAATAAATTGATTGAAGTTTTTATCTAATTATATACGTATATTAAATAGTATAACCCCATCTAGTCTTAATAGACTAGTTCTAATATATCAATTATAACAAATAGTTCTGTACTAAGTAAGTGACCATAAAATAACAGATAATGGCTTTTAATTTCCGATACTAGCACGTAAGCGATAATGTTGGTGGCAGCGCTACAATAAAAGGAAAAATAAAGCTTAGTTCCTATTATTTGATATAATCTATGTTTTTGTCAGGTAATGTTCAGGTATATATTTGACGGTTCTGGCTCAACGCTTCTGGCTCATCTCACTTTTTTTTCTCGTGAATTTTTTGTCGCTCAGGATGATTGCAACTAAAAAAATAATGTTGTCTAAATCTCATCGCTTTTGTGATATCTCTAGTCAATCAAAAGATACCTTTTATAATTATTAACAATCATGCATTACCTTTAATCACATACAAATAACGAACCGGTAGCAAATTTTGTTGGTCTTTATTACACTCATTACTAATGGATACATGCTAATGACTTTCAGGTTAACAAGAGATGACAACAAACTTTTATTTTCTAAAGTAATTCTTTATTTGTGAAAACATGACTTAAACAACTCGGACAATAATGAATCATTGTATTGTAGCGAGCATATAACTAGCCTACTATCCTAAGGAATATGATAGTAGGCTAAGCCGTTCAAACGCTCTTGAGAAATAAATCGTCGTCCGCTAAACTTGTATTTTTGCTTCCATACCCTCGACTTGAAATAAAATTCAAGTAAATAAAAATTAGTGGTTAGAGGTTTGAACACCCATCACTAGTCACTAAAGTATAAACTGTAATTAGTAAATAATTCTGTAAAGTCTTTCATTGTTTTACCAATAAACTTATAGTATAAATACATTAGACAGTACTCACCGCAAACTGATGTACAAAAATTTTGTAATTGATGGTATTGAAATACCATCTCTTTGAATTCCTTTGTAAAAACAATCTATGGTATTCTGTAGGTGAACGTCCATATGAATCAACATACTGGCCAACACCGTTCTCATCTATATGTGTTCTGTATATGTAATCTATATTCTATATCCAATGAGACCCTGGCTTATAATCGGAGTCTAAATTGCTTATCAAATAGGATGGTGTCGCAACATATATTGGCAAGCGGTTTGCAGCATACACATTATATTCAAGACTTGGATGATTTTTTCTTAAATGCTTCTGTATCTCTATTGTATCCATGATACTATGGAGAGCCCGATACGATGAATAGTAGGTATGTGAATGTTAAATTTTTAAGAGGAACACACCGAACTACCGACTACTAAGAACCGAATTTTAAACCACAGATCTAATAGCAAAGCATAATGACATATCGAATTAACAATATTCCTTACCAAAAACAAGTTAAATATACCATTACTAAACACATAAATACCAGAGCATACTTCAAATGAATTTAAATCATACAAAAATTTAGCTAAATAAATCATTAATTTATTAATACACTTCAAAGAGAGAATCCCACTGAATTGTATAAATTACTTTGAATTAGGTACTCGAAACTACCTCGCCGCGGCGCTCCGTGTTTGTCTATCCAACTAATTTCGTAGAACAATTGTCACTATACTATATTTCTGCTACAGTCGTATCATTTGAACTATAACCAAATAGGTTTAAATATTTGATCATGTTTCCTGGAGTATGGCGTGTTCCCGCATATTCTTCTTAAATTTGTGTTTACACGCAGTTGTCAAAGAGTATAAAATTTATTTTATATCTGGATAATATCAAATAATTTAATTTTTTAGCGACCCGGACAAACGAAGAAAGTAATTTCACCCGATGATTGGTATTGGTAAAAAAAAAGAGTACTTTGCATCTTATTACTATCATTTGATATAGCCACAAAGTATAATCAATTTCGAAATGTTTTATCTTTATATATAAAAATCAATCTTTGTCCGCTATGTATGCAGAAACTACTGAACAGGTTGTGATAATAATTTAGGGGGCTTTTATGGGGACGCTCGAGAGTGTTCCTGACTAAAAAAATCTATATATATAAATGTTTTTTTTAAATATATGAAATTGTTTGGCTTCAAGAAAGAAAGGGCTTTATCTTCTTATTGAAACTTCTTGAAACATCAGTTATCACAATTAATCATTTCCATTTGTATCAATGTCGTTGTTTAGGAATTTATTTACTTCTGGCATGGATACGAGGACATAGTGTGATCAAGGGTAATGAAGCTGTTGTTCTTATCGCTAAAGAAACTATCCACACTGGACATGTTGATCACCATAAAAACTATATTCAGGATTTATCCTCCCCAAACAAGGCTGCCAACCCAATTACAGGCACATCATATGCTTCCATTCAGAACAACATTTCTGGTAAGCCATGGCCATATACGTTTCGTGATTGTTGCAAGTTTGCTGCATCTACTATCTGTAGACGTGTGCTCTCCAGTCCATCTTGCAAAGCTCAGAATCAGTTGCAACTCAATATGTGAATGTGGGTTGGATGAAGACACTTTAGAACAGATTTTTTTTTTACTTGCCTCGATTTATTATTGCATTGTATGATACTTTACCTAACAATATACTACTTCCGTCTGATTTTAACAAACGCACAAGGGTGTGTATTTTCTCCTTTCGTCAATACTCTGGCTAATTTTGTATATTTTAACAAAATTAGCCTTTATTATTTAACAGTATTATTTATATATTTAACAGTAATTATTATGTAAATATATATTTATTTAAGGCATGATGTTTGTAATTGTTGTTTGTCTTTTTGTATTTCAGTGGCCTAATCTGGAAAATCTAAAAAAAAATCAAATTTAATACTACCTCTAAAATGACTCTCCCATGACTGTCTTAACACTGGTTGAATTCTTATCTATAATCCAATCCAATCCAATATTAAAAAGTTGAAGTTGAAGTTAGTGAGTTTGGATATTCGGGGTAATTCTCTGGTTCTACTGATCCAAATTTCAATATTCTTCTGGTTTTGATCCGAATTTCAAAATTCTTTCAATGTTAGAAAGGTATATTAAACTACTTTTTATTAAGGTAAATATATACTTTTAATACTTGATCACAATAAATGTAATTGAAATTAGAAAAATTTTATAACATAGCTTGCGTTGCTGGAATTATTTGAAATAAACGAATAAAATACGTAGCAAAATTTATTCCTGTTAGCTTTACAAAAAATACGAGACATCATATATTTAAGTTTAATATATCAGCTGAAATATTATTTTTATGTGCAAAAGAAAATAAATGTTACAATTACTGATTACTAAAGTTATTAGAATTACGTTTCATGTGTACTTTACAATTTTTTATTAAAGCAAGTACCAAATTGAATATTTCATAGAGATAAAGTTTACTTTTTACTGTATGTTAATTGATAAAGTTGGTTAGAACATAAAATCTATAAGCCAGTAAAATTATTGTGTTGTTGCGAGGATAGTAAATGGGGCACGGAGGTGAGGGTACAACAAGCAACCCAGGGGGTACTGGGAAGACATTTCTTGCCAATATATATAAGATAGTTTGGATTCACCATTGGACCCGGTAGGTGTCCCTACAATGGGGTTCTAAGGTTTTTTAAGATTTTTCGCGTTTGGAAATAAAATCGGAACAGGTAATAACTGATTTGCCGCAGACGAGGGTGGTTGCGAGGGTCAGCTAGTTGTCTATAGATATTATTTTTTATATACAACGATACTTTGACAAGACATATTCAAGAAAATATATTTTATCCCGTTTACTGTCCATTATGAATACCGTTATTGAAGTCTTAAAATACTAATTTTATGAAGCTCAAGAGATTCTTCCTTTGAACGCGTATCTCTTGAATTGTGAGTCAAACTATAAAAAATATTTATGCATTTTATATCCTATTTATTGTGAAAGATTGTAATCTTGCGACAATTACGTTACGATCTATAAGAATGGAACAGTTGCTATAAAAAATATAGGTCAGATTGTACCAAGTAGTGTGGGCATGCAGTGTGCTTGGTAGTCTGAGGTCGAGGACATTTTAAGCGACCGACGAACACCGAGCATTACTCACATGGGCAGAACTGTAAACGCCTATTACAGCGAGACAACGTATCGCGTGTCTTTTTCTAGTCATTAATTTCTTAACCAATATTTATGCAATATATGGAACTTCTTTACGCTTTACTAACTTCGTTGACAGGCGTAATTTTAAAAATTAAAATATCTAGCCATGCTTTTGATGAAATTTAAAAATAAAAAGGTTAATGTTAGTTTGAGAACCATTGTACTAGACAACGAGTTTGAACGTAAGATATTTAATACTGTTAAGGTATTATCGATGTAGTAATTATCGATACGGTTGCTTCTATGTACAAAACCACAGACTGCTTTTCGCAATAATATCATTTCACATTTTACCACTTAGTTGATTTTGAATGGATGTAATATGTTTATATGTTGCAAATAATTTTAGAACGTTAACGATTACCTAATTATCATTTCTTAGAGTTTTGAAACTATTTTAATTCAATAAGTAAATGTATAGTTAGGCAAAACAATGTCATTCTTGTTCAGACATTATTGTTCGCAATATTACCGAGTGCTCTCATCCAAAAGAAATAAATGATCACATATTTTGTACAAGATAAAGGTGCAATAAAAATAAAACATACAATGACAGAGCTGTTTCGGTGAAAGCAAAATAGAATGGGGTCAAATCCTGTGTTGTATCATCGCGCCGGTCATCAATCTTAATAAACCGTTGAAAGCTATATTTTCCTTCGTTGGATAGGTTGGGCGGGGCGAGGGGGCGACGGGGCGAGGGCCGCGGGGCGGGTTGTGTCAATCAATCTGATAGAATGCTGATAATTCTGCGGTAACGCCTTGAAAGCGTGATCGCTGTTTAAGGCACCGTGCACACTCGTACTGCGCCTCATCAGTAAAATAACGTGAGGACGAGTCAGACTCGTGTAACATTCACCTATGTAAATCAGTACAAAGGTTTTCAGGCAATTCTATAACATTATATAAACGCTTTACCAAAATACAAGTATTTACAGCCAGCGAGTACTACATCCTGCGTTGCTTCATTTAGGTATATATTAAGATACGTATATTATATACTCGATTCTGAAATTAAAAAAAAGTTGTGGTGTCGTGGGACACCAGGTAGGAACGAAGTTCCTTCGGCTAATGTAGAATCGACACAATTTGCAAAAAAAAAAATGCAAGAAAGAAGGAGAAAGAGAAAGGTATTACACACTACTCGCTTGTGTATACGACTGTCGCGCCTGCGCACGTCTCATTTAACGGTTTTATTCCGCGCACTTACGGTTTCACTATCACATTTTTTTCAGTTCGGTCGCGCAGCAAAATCCCTATCTCCTCCAAACCTGCCGTAAGGAACTTCGTTCCAAAAACTTGGGTTCATATTGGTTTTGTTTTATGTAATAAAGTTTGGTTTGGTGGCCTTTTTTTTTATTTATTTTTTTTAACGTGGGGAAAATCCATAAGGGATTTCCCCACGTTAAAAAAAATAAATAAAAAAAAAGGCCACCAAACCAAACTTTATTACATAAAACAAAACCAATATGAACCCAAGTTTTTGGAACGAAGTTCCTTACGGCAGGTTTGGAGGAGATAGGGATTTTGCTGCGCGACCGAACTGAAAAAAATGTGATAGTGAAACCGTAAGTGCGCGGAATAAAACCGTTAAATGAGACGTGCGCAGGCGCGACAGTCGTATACACAAGCGAGTAAAGAGTGATAGCGAGACGAATAAGAGATGAGACTGAAGTCACTTAGAATCAATTTGAGTTTATGCCTGTACGCGCAAAAACAGATGCCTTTTTCGCGCTTCGACAACTGTGCCAAAAATACAGACGTGAACATAAGAATTTGCATATGGTGTTTGTTGATTTGGAGAAGGCATATGATAGAGTACCCCGAGATGTTCTGTGGTGAGCTCTGAAAAATAAAAGAGTGTCTGGGAAGTACATACAACTTATTCGTTGTATGTACTGTCAAGCCAAAACACACGTTAGGTCCGAAGCTGAAGTTAACGATAATTTCAATGTGGCTGTAGGTTTGCACCAGGGTTCAGCTTTAAGCCCTTATTTATTCCTTCTTGTTATGGATGCGTTAACATCAGACATACAGGAGGAGACACCCTGGTGTATGCTATTTGCTGATGATATTGTTCTTGTCGGCGAAGATGCTACCGAGGTCCAGAGTAGGCTGGTAAAATGGCGAGAAAAACTGGAGAATGTTGGTTTGAAAATCAGTAGACCAAAAACTGAAACATCCACTCCCGCAGGACTGGGCGGACGGCGTCCACGGTAAACCGTCCAAACCGCTCGTCTGCCAGGTCCTGCTGCCACCTTTCGACGGCGTCTCCTCTGAGACGCCGTCTCTCCGCCTCTACCTCCCTGGGAGCCGGACTCCTGCCTCCAGCTCCCAGGGCAGGGAGCCGGCGAGTACAATGGCCGCCGCCGAGGACACCGTCCGGTACGCCCGGATCGCCCTCAGTGCCACCGTGCGCTGCGCACTTCGCAGCGCACGCACGTTGGCGGCACCGAGGGCATCGGCCCAGACCGGAGCCCCGTAGGCGGCCATCGCTCGCACGACTCCCATATAGAGTCTGCGGCACCCAGCACCCGGTCCCCCTACGTTGGGGAGCAACCGGCCGAGTGCCGCAGCCGCCCCAGCAATTCGCGGTCCGAGCCCCGCAAAATGGGGCCCGAACCGCCAGCGCCCATCCAGGGTGAGGCCCAGATATTTCATACGGGTCCCCACCCTGATCGGGGCGCCCTCCACCACTATGAGATATTGGCCGTCTAGTTAGACCTATCCTGTGAGTTTTGTGGCAGGCCGAATCCACACGCGCCTGGCCACGATGGCCACAACCCTCGTGGTCAGGCGCATAAGGAGGGTGGGCTTCAGGGTGGCCGTGTGGATTCGGCCTGCCACAAAACTCACAGGATAGGTCTAACTAGACGGCCAATATCTTGTTAGTTCACTGGAATTATAGCAAGAAATTTGTAATGTCATTGCCTACTTGATAATAATGGCAGTAATAATTTACTAAAATATTGGTTGTTAAAAATATAATAAAAAATCGGGCCATGAGATGACAGCCGTGAATATTACACTTACATATAAATGCTATTATTATAAGCCAGCAAGAAATTCCTTCTTTATATTTTTGGTATATGAATGTACCTTAAGTAATAGTGTTAGATTATATAACAAAGTCCTAAAACACATTACCGATTTGCCAGATAGTAAGTTCAAGTGTCATGTCAAGCGGGATTTAATACATAAACGCTACTATATAGTGTGGATCAATATGTGAATAATGGTGATGCCTGGAAATGACGAATGTAAATGTATATGTTTATAAAATATTTTATGCTATGTTATGTTTTTTTTATATCATAGGAGGCAAATGGGTCATCTGATCACCGCCGTCCATAAACACTATCAGCACCAGGAGAGTCGCAAGTGCGTTGCCAGCCTGTGTTTGGGTTGAAGGGGGAAGAGGGGAGGGAGGTGGTCCTCTGGCGCTCTCATTGACCAAACGAAACACAACAATACGAGTACTGTTACTTCACGTCGGTTTTCTGTGAGAGGGTGGTACTACCCCAGACGAGTCGATCCATTCATGTGGAAACCAGTAATAGCTTCAGCGTGGCTCTACTCTCTACAAAAATGAAAATAACCAATATAATGAAAAGCAAAACCATATCGAGTTTCTTGCCGGTTTTTCTCGATGATTGGGTCATTTTCCGAACCAGTGGTAGTTTTGATGTTCATAAGGGCCTAAATTGAATAAAGAATAATTTGATTTCACCTTAATATGAAAGTTTGGTGAATGTCTCGAAAGATTGCCTCGTACTCGGTGAATCAAACACCTCCCTAAGACGCTAGTGTCGGACCGTAGCCGTAGCGCCGTGCTAACTTAACGTCCGGTACACGACTGAACAATACCATTGTTTGTATTGTCTCAGAGCTTTGTGAATTTATTGAAATGGAGCTTTCACGCGGCACCGGCGGTGGCGGCGGACGCGGCTGCGGCGGTGCGCCCAAACAAAACATCATAATTTGCGAGGCTGCTGATTAATTTTATTTTGTGTTTGCGGTTAATGACGGTTTAATTTCGTGTTCCAGTAGGGCGACCGTCAGCTGTGTTTCAATGAATTAACCATATATAATTAAACGTTCCAGTTAATTATTAATTTAAGTACCTAGTATTTTTAACACATTAAACTAAAAAAGAGATATTTTTGAGGTCAGAACTTCTTTAGGCGCGTTTAACGGTATTTTTGGCAGGACATAAACTTGTGAATTCGCATCATGGCATTCTAGTAAGCGTGACCGACCGTGTTGCGCTTATGCGGCTTGCATCAGACTAGCGACGCGTAGTATAGGGACCTGTGTATATCTAATATTGCTATTTTGTATTGAGATTTTGCAGCCTACCATATGTTTGATTGGTTAATAAACTTTATAACAATATATATAATTATTGTTCTGGGTGCCAATAGTTATGAAAACCAGACTAGTGTTAATAATTTCAATATACGAATTAAGAAATTTAAATATTGTAATTCACACTATAATTAATACAAAACATTCCTAATGTACACATTTTTAAACTTAATGCATTTATTACCATTAGTAGACATTATTTCAGTTAACATCTTTATCAGAGTCATATTCATTTTCTTGTAAAAGTTATCTCGTGTTTTACTCTAAATTTATAATCGTCTGACTATGAGGGTTCTAAAAATTAGCAACGTGCGGTATGTTTGTATGAGATACATTATCAGTGTAAACAGTAAGGCCACTTTAATAGAGTGTAGGTAGTATGCACATTAGTGTACGTGGTGCGCCATTACCCCGACTGTTGAGTGCAGTTATAATGAACATTTTAATACGAGCTCTTGTTTTAAAACATAATACTGTGGCTTACTCTCCTCATACCGAGTGGGGTTTACTTTATTGCATATTATGTAACTCAGTTACGCGTTGTGTTGTGCTGTTGTTTACAGTTCTCGTTTTTCTAAAATATTTTTGTGGGTATTATAAGTAACTAAGCTTATTATAAGCTTATTATCTGGTTATTATAAAAAATACCAGAGATCTCGCAGTTAAGTAGTAATAATAAAATTAAAAATGGAAAAGTTCAAAATAGTTCACAATTAAAACTCGTAGTTCCCATATAACAGAAAACCATTTTCAAGAAAAACTCATGGACATTAAGTCGTTTTGACAATAATGAATAATATAAAAGAGACCGTGGATTATATTAAAACAGGCTATATCAACGTTAATAAAACTAATATAATAGATTCTTTTATACTAGATATTAAAAATATTATGAAAATCAAAATATAACAAATTTAGTAAAAGTTATTATAATAAAACTGTTTATTATAAAATCCAGAGTCTGGGTAAATTGTTTTCAAGTCCGAATTGTATTAAGTGAAATACGTAATTTACAGATATCACGGCGACCTTAATTAACTATTCCTTCATCCAATTTCACTCATGTTTTAACTAAATGTACATATATTTTAAAAGCTTGAGATCTTCATATTTAAGGCTTTAGGTGAAGGGAAAACACCGCGACGAAACCTTAGCATGCTGGTAGAGGCTTTTCAGAGTCCGCCTGCCTCTAGCTACCCTCAAGTTCAAAATCTAGCGCCAAGCACTTGTCGGTGTGTTCCCGTAGATGTACTTGAAAGTTAGTGCGCTCTAGGTTTAGCGTTTTTAACATTCTAGAGCACGTCGTCAAGTGACATCAAATGAGATTGTGGTCAAGCGCTAACACCTATAAAGTATTAAGAAATGCTTCCGTTAAAGTATCTATGACAGATAATAGTTGTATATTACAAGCAGCTACTGTAGAATTTCATTTCATGTCGAAGGGAATCGATGACAACTCGCACGTGCCCTATCATGAACCCCGTTAAGTCGCTGCGTGAAGCGTTGTGCCCTTTCAATATTCCTTTGAAATGTTTTCGCTAATGAATCGGCTTTGTCAATACATTCTTATACATAAGGTGATTGGAACCTGTCCTTGAGTGAGGATAAGCATTTGCTTTCCGGTTTTACATGTGTAGAAATAAGTAATAATGAGAAGTTTCCTTAAGCATAAGTCGCATTCAATCAAATTACTCTCAGAAAATGGCAGTTAACCAAACTTAGGGTCAGTAAGAGCTTCAAATTAACCAAGTCAAAACTATAGTATGTCAATGAAGTTTTTTTCATTTATCGTATCTTATATCACGTAGGTACCTTTATTTCTTAATTAAATAACACTGCAAATAACATGGTCAAATTATATTCTACGGCAGAGTCTTCATTATTTAATGCAGTGAATATGTTTTATACTTATTCCATATTGTATACAATTACTTACAATAGAGTAGATGCGATATTTAAATATAAGAGATATGAAAAATCTTATATTGATTTTTTTATGGACAATGTTTGCGCCCAAATTATAATTTAGGTATTTGAGTCTTTACATTTCAAAATGAGCTAAATCCAATGTTAATCCTTCATAAGATTAACGTCCATATTTTTTTAGATTTCCAGTTTTTATACACCGAGAACGAAGTTCGAAATTTGCCGTTCATAAGGTTTTTAGTTTTTATTTTATGTTTTAGTCTTTTTTATGATCTTGAGATCTTGAGAAATAACGTAAAAAATTAAGAACGCCTAAAATTGGATTTAGTTATTTGGAAATATAACAACGACACATTCATGGTGGTAGAGCCACGCTGAAACTATTATTGATTTCAGCATGAATGGGTCGGCTCGCCCGGGGTAGTACCACCCTCTCATAGAAAACCGACGTGAAGTAACAGTGCACGCATTGTTGCGTTTCGCTCGGTCAGTGAGAGCGCCGGAGACCCATCTCCCCTCCCCTCTCCTCTCCCTTTCCCTCCTCTAACCTTTCCCTCCGAAAGATGGCAACGCACTTGCGACTCCTCTGGGGTTGTTAGTGTCCATGGATGGTGGTGATCACTTAACAGCAGGTGACCCACATGTTCGTTTGCCACCTATGACATAAAAAAAAAAAAAATTCATAGA
Source organism: Antheraea pernyi (assembly GCA_015888305.1). Classification (NCBI taxonomy): domain Eukaryota; kingdom Metazoa; phylum Arthropoda; class Insecta; order Lepidoptera; family Saturniidae; genus Antheraea; species Antheraea pernyi. Next base: position 1,809,269 of record MU158703.1, read on the forward strand.
GTTTTAAATATTCAATTTTAATCATATGTGAACAGAAATATACTAGGATTTCGTTTAATAAAGAGAAGTTTAAAATGAAATGATTTCATTTAACATTTGATAATCTCGGTTTAGTACACTTTCATGCGACGTCCATTAATTATTCAGAATTTTGACATATTTAGTTATTTGCATTGGCGCGGCATAACCAACTTTTGAGTTGTGTATGTGATTCAGTTCTCACATATGTATCAAAACGAAATAACACTTCACTCTGGTAACGATTTATTTTAAAACGAACATGATTTACTTATATTTTCCACGATAGATAGATGATTTCTAAAAATTGTTTTGAGAGTACTACGATCGTTTCAGTAAAATCTTCGGTGACTTTACCGTTTAGTACAAAGATGTTGACATATAAAGAAGTAAGTTCAGTGGCGGCCATTTAAAACGTCAAATCAAAATCGCGATCAAAGTGCGGAGTGCTCTCGAGAGCGAGTATCGAGGCCGCGGGAGGGATGCGTCGCTCGTGCCCTCGCTTGTATCGATGGGCCTTCATGGAGTCCCTCTTTCCTCTCTGGTACTTTCCACTGCCGCGAATTGCTTTTTGAAATGTTTGCCATTACTCGCATATACACATATTATTTGTACTGACTTCTTGGATATGGAAAGACTTGTCTCGTGGAATATTTTTTAAAATTGTTTTAGATTTGTAGTCTCCGTTGCGATGGAAACATCGGATTTTCAATGCAAAACACTATAAGAGTGATATAACCTTGATATCTTTTTCGTAATTATACGCATTCCAATATCTTAAATATATAAAAATCAACTGTCATGACGTTTGTCCACAATGAACTCTGAAACTACTCAACCAATCTTTATGAAAGTTAGTATAACTTGGTCCAACTTGAGAAACAGGATAATTATATTTCGATTAATGGTCTCAATAATTTGTAATTAAAAATGAAATGGTTGTGAATGTTGATTATTTTTATTATTGTAAGTTTCATCAGTCTCGAACAGATGGCGTGTTCAATTGGTTTGTTGACATAAAACTTCAGAACCGACTGCTATAGATGTGTCATAGATGGCGCCGTTTTAATTGTGAATTTCTTTTTCAACTTCTGTTTATTTTATGGTGCACATATTTATTCAATTCGACGTGTGTGTGACGGCCACAACAACGCGTGCCCGGAAGTAGCTACCAAGGAAAATATATCAATTACTTCTAAGTGACTTGTTTATTTCAATTTAATGTTATGCATTAAAATTTGGAAGGCATTTGTTTGATCGTAATTTATATTTATGTAAGTTAAAAAAAGCTCAGCTAATCCGTCTTAACTGTATTAAGTTGTCATATTTCACGATGACTGTAATTAATATGGCCGGCTAGGGCGACACTAATTAAGTGATTTATTGTGTGAGTGAGTTACGCCTTTATGGTGTTTTGTATTTATTATTTTCTTTTAGAGAAACTAGGTTTAGTGTTGGATCGACTGACGACATTGGAGGCGATTGAACAGATGTAAATAAATAAAAACGCAACAGTTCAGCAGCGCGTTTGCACTCTATTATGGACTTATTGCTATATAACAGAATGAGACTGATAACGTTTAGTCCACCTTATAAAGTGAAATTTATCTTGAATTTAACATGCTATTTTTGATTGTTTCACGAATTGCATAAAAAATACATGCGATTATCTATTTGACAAAATAAACAGTTATGATTTTTAATATTTTTATATTTAATATAAGGTCCTTAAATATCTACAACACGATTCCCACACCTACATTTACAATCAAAATATGTGATTGAAATTGCGTGGGGAGCGATTACGATTTCCGTTGCAGACAACGACATTTAACGTTGATATAGATTGTCTAGACATTGGAAAATATTTCTTCGCAATAAATGCAGAATTACAACTGACATTTTAAGGAGATAACAAAGTTTATCTACACGTACTGAACTTAATTTTGCCAGTTATTAAAGGGTTGATAGATAGCAGAAATTGAGAGTAGTGTAGCTAGGTAATTGAGCAGAAGGAAATGACAAAATTGTTGTTATTTTTCCATTTTTATTATTATTATAACCTTTATTACATCAGGTTTTCCGTTTTAGTGGTTAGCGTGTCACTTGACACGTAGGCCTCTTCTAGATGCTTCCAGATTTTCCTATCATTTGCTTTATATCATCTGTCTATCTTTTAACTTGTCCTCCTCTTTTCCTTTAATTATCCCGCGGATACCATTCCGTGATCATTTTTGTCCATTTTATCTTACTCTTGTCATGTGTCCTGTCCATTGCCACTTTTATTGCAAAAGCTAAGCATTAGCCCTTTAACAACGAGCTAATGTAACGTAAACAAACATACATCATTTGCATCAAATCTCGAGTGTGCTGTGACCGAACTACCAGCGCTTTAAGTTTATTGATTGACAGTTCTACTAAATGATCCATAGCCCTGTATCATCTTTGTTCACGGTACACGTTCGTGATACGTTCATTTTCCTCAACGTAATACTTTTCGGAGACGCGAACCATCTCCCTAATGAAGATAGATGACGGTCGGTGATCATCCGAATACCACAGCGCCCCTCTCCCCTTTAATTCACTCATCCTTGTCATAGAGCATAACAAAGCGGTAGGGAATTACTGCTTGCTCTTAACAAATTATCTTCAATATAGATGAAAGTCATACAAATAATAAATGTATATATTTTTAGTGAACACGTTATGTATTTTATTAGGTTCTGTTTTATTTCTATGGTGCATTTCAGTACAAAGATGACGTCGAATATTATGTGGTATCAGAATGGTAAATAGCCGCAAGAAAAACAAAATATCTCTTAGTTTATTGACCAATTATTAGTACGAGTATATAGATTCACGCACTGTAAATTTTGATAAACGAAATTAGTTATGGCATTTTGTTTTCGTAAGAGTTACGCTTTAAAAGTGACTTCCTTCAAAATACATATATGTGTGTTTTTAATTGAATTACTTTTTCGTTCTTAACTAAGGCTATCTAAGGCCTATCTATATAAGGCCTAACTATCTTCTGTTGAGACCCTTTTCCATGCTGAGTAACGTCGCTAATATTCCTATATTTTATTGTGTAACAATTGACGAACTCGTTTGATTGATAGTATCAAATCTAATAATAACCTCGAGAAGGATTACATGTATCTGTGTAATTTCGAATTAATTTAGGATTCATTTCGAAAGATTACGACTGATTTAAAGTTGAATGATTTGAGTCGTTGCATTTTACGTTAATTATTGTTAGTTAATAATTATTGGAATAATATGCACAACGCGTGCAATCTAACCACAATTGTTCAACGAATTCACGTCACAGTTGAAAACATTCAAAAGCTATAGAAATATGTTACTACGACCTCCAAACGATCAACGTTTATTTCTGAAACAGTTGCGGTGCTACTGTGTTTTTTATTTTGCGACTGTTTTTAAACTACGTCTACGTATCCCTATTATCACTTATTGTTTTCTCTTAGAAATCACCATGAATTTTAACATACCAATGATCAATGGATAACTTGTATTCATTATGCCTAATAAAAATATTTATAATATAATAATTGATTGTCAATTTAATTCTACACATTAAAACTGATAGAGTATTGACATCTGGTGAACTCCCGAATGCAGGACTTTAATGAGCAGATAATTTTGTATTGGTAATATTAGACCATAGTGCAGCGAGTGGGCGTATAAAAGATCACGTACTAAGACGATTACTTTATGAATTCACGTCACATAACCGAGGTTTGAAACACCGTTGCTGTAATTAGAGAGTGGATAGAGTGAGATCTGGGCGCGGTGCGGCGCGGCGCATCGGCCACACGCATCACACACTGTCAAGCGCTCCATTTGTTAATTGAAATCTGAGCAAAGGTTGGTTTCGAACGATTTTAACGGAATTAAACGGTAAAAGATACGTTATTTACTTGATTATTTTCAACTTGAGAGTCGGTTCGCTAAACACACGACTATCTACATACCTACTTCTATAAAGTGTATTGGCAACATTGTGATGAATGAATTAAAAATCACAAAATTATTTTTCATAGGAAAATGTACGAAGAAAGAAGCTATGAAATAATTAATTTCCGAGTCGTTCAAATATTTTTTTATTAAATATAAACTTACGGAGTTAAAAAAATGAGTTTATGATTTTATAATTTACCAATTATACATAAAAATTAAACTCTTGAAAGCAGGCTTATATCAACATAGTTCTTCTTTATACATAATTATTTAGGTACACTAATTATACAAACTAATTCTACAGTTAATTTTACATGTACACAATATATAAGCTATAATATATAATATAATAAGCTTGTCACAGTTTTGTTATACTTTATCGCGTTCAAGGGTCGATCAGTGTACTAGTATACGCAGCAGCCGCATGTTTTAAAGCCGGCATAAATAATTACCGATCTCTCGGTTGTCATCGGTATTTTGGACTACACTGTGGCTACCATCATATATAGCAACTTCATTTAGCCATGTTACTAGTAAGAAGTATCAAATTTCCCATATTTTAAAGAATATTCTCAGTCAAAATTATTTGCTAAGCATGGGAAAAGTTATAACTTGCAAGTATAAGGAGCAGTTGCAAGGAATTCAAGAACATATGTATGTCTGTGATAATAGATGTTGAAGTTGAAAAATGTTTCAGTTGGTTTTATATACTCGAATTAAACACAAACTTACATTTGCCGCACCATGAAACTGTGGAACAATCTCCTTGCCAGTGTGTCCCTTCATTCCTATCACATGGGGTTCTTCAAGCGTAACGTGAAGAGACATTACGCAAGTCGGCATAACAGCGGCGACCGGCAAAGGATGATCTCATGGTAGTCGCCATTCCAATAATGCAGCCACTTTGACGTAATACAATTAAGAAATATTGCAAAATTTACCTTTATATTTATAGGTTTATTGCCCAAAATAGAAGCCAGTTCTACCGGAAACATAGGAGGAATTGCATAGAACCTTCCTCTGTAATTATCCCCAACAATTATCCCTCCAGTCGCTATGCAAATTGCGGTGCCAGATTTTAAACCTAGCTCCTAGTGCTACGAGTTATATGTATAGATGCATTTTAATATGTCAAGAGTTGTACCATTATCTTTGTTTTAAAAAAGTAAATGGATGAGCTCTATAACCTTTGTATTCGATTAGCTGGTATGCGTGAAATGCTAAATGCTATTTGATGATTATTATCTAGAATCGTTGTAAACTGCCATTGAATTTTCTGTTTCAACTCATTTGCAATTTTGTCATCATTGATAAAATTCTACAAAAAGCGTAATTATATGTAGTGTAGGCGATGCTTTGAAATATCCACTAGATATAACAAAAGTCTCAGGAAAATCGGTGTCGGAGATTACCCTGGAATAGCAACAGGCACTTCAATTTTATTTATATGTATTTATACGTGATTTTCTATTTATTAAAAAGTAGGGAGGGCTGTGCGAAGGTGACCCTAAAATTGAGATCTTAAATGAGATTACGTCTACCCTAGACTGGTCAAGTAACTATTTAATCTTATTACATTCAACTAACAACTCGAGTCTTCGAGATCTTAGAAGTGAGATAGTAATATATTTAAGCATCTACATTTTGAATTAGGATTATGACGTTAAATTTACCCATAGTAAAATGTATAGATCAAATTTTGGTTACAATATTTAAAACGAGAGCATTCATAGCAATTATGCTTAGTTCTTAATTTCTATTGAAGAGCAGCTGTTGTAGTAATATTGTTTATTTTTATGGATGTATTATTTCATTTCAGTCCTACTTTAGTAAGTTTATTAGAAACGTAGAAAATTAATACAATAATGCTTTAAGTGATAAATTTATGGATTTGGAAATTTAAGAAATATATAAATTATTTCGAATTAAGCTTCAATCTACTAACGTCACAATAGAATAAAAATACAACAGCGTAAGTCCAAAGCTACAAGTTGGGCCCTTATTCTCAACCAAACGCTCTGAGAGCAGCTTCCGTATCTCGTTATCATACTGATGTGCTCTCTGGAAACCCAACTTGTTGTATTGTTCCATCTAGACTCTCTAGAGATTGTTCAAACTTGTTACAGCCTAATTATATTATTGCAAATAGGGCGCAAATCATGAGCTACTAGATATATTGTGAACAATTAAAATAAAAAATTTGTTACAATAGCTTACACTTTTCCAATTTACATGAATCCATGAAAAGCAAAGATAAATAAATAAGTAAAAAAACAATTATACACGATAAAATACATATAAGCTGTTTTTTATAAATAAACTAAGCATTAGACCAACATTTAACTAATACAATATTGTGAATTACAAATAAAAGCTTTGATTCATATTATTTTCATATTTGAAGTCATACAAAATCTCGAACAGTCCAAAATAATCATCCTCTGGACGACAACTTCTCTAACATAATTATATCTCATCTTTGGGCTGAAAAGGCACACACTCGTTTATCTTACATCTTCTTCAGGGTTATCAGCTCTTTTAGAGAACGCCTCAGAAGTCTTATGGTACTATATAGGCTGATACTAATCATAGCCGAACGTAAATTACTAAAATACGCTCCCTGATTGATACAATCATTCTCTACAGTATCACATTACAAAAGCGTGAATCTAATGGCATTTTAGACGTTCCAAACGTAAGATCTTCGACCCATAGTATACGAAAAGGTGCCTTAAATCCAAATTGCTTTTCTACATTTGAAATATTTAATTACGTACCTGGGAATTTAAGGCTGGATACATAAACGATAGTATATAATTTGGATTACCCATCTTTGGATACTCATATAATATACCATACCCAAACCACCAAATCTTAACGTGGTTTAGGTATAATAAAAAAAAAAACATAAAAGTTTGGTACAGTCGTATAGTGAATTCTAAAGGTCATGTAAATAAAAATGTGAACAAATCAGACAAGAAAACAGGCAAAAACAAAAATTATGTTGTAGTTATAAATTTAAACAATATTTCCATATAAACCCTAGGCCTATAGGTAACAAAAAAATAATTTGTCCGGCGTCTGTTGCCACAACGTACGATATACGATATAATAAGACTATTTCGTTGGATTGAATAGACTAGAATAAGCTCTTTGTAGATATAAAAAATCTTTATGCAAGTTGAAAACATCGGAATTGCAATTAGAGATTATAGCATTTATAACGATGGTATCCTATTTAATGTCATTTAATTTTTCAAATAATCCTCGACAGGATCATCTTTAGATTTTAATCGTAAACTTTTATGTGCATGTGTGCTTAAGGTCATTGACTACATTAGGGTGCGAAAGGGCCTCACGGCATCATTCGCGCTTGGTGCTGCAATAATATTATTTTAAACCTGATATCGCAATGTTGCCGCTTTTGACATTTTTGTATATTAACTATCGAACTTAGCCACAATATCTTATGTGATATTAAATAACGGTGTTGGCTAAGACGGTAAACATGCTAAAAGTAGAGGGGCCTGGCTACTTGATAGCTGTCGAAATAAATCAAAAGATGAGACGACAGATCTTAAGGGCTGTAGGGTATTAGAAAGGGCCACAATGCTACGGTTTCATTACGATGTTTTTTTTCAATTAAAAGTGCAGTTGCAATATTCTAACCTACATCCACGACAGTAGTCTCTGAACAAATTATCACTAAGTCTCCATCGCCTCGAAATAATAAATAGCTTTAATGTTGAATTAAACGTATTTATAAATAATTCTATTAAAGTTTTCAGTTTAAACATTTCAGAGAGCGCCGTACAGATGCACTCAAATATTCTGGTACATTCTATAAATACGTTGTCATAATCATAGCGGTAACAGGTATTGCCTGACGTAAAGTGACGTGGCTGTAAGGTATATTTACACGTATAAATAACATCACATGAACATTAATTAAGGATAAATTTAACTGGTATAATGTGTGAGAATTCTGGTATGAATAACGAGATGAAAGGGGTATTTTTTAAATGTATTTTAGAAAAATATATACCAAAAAAGTATTACCGTGAAATGAGCTGTAACGAAAGATAAAGGATATGAAGCGATAATGGCTTAGTTAAGAGCGTGTTCGGACACCGCGTCGATGAACGTAAGTTCGAATCCTAGCAACAGAGTCGTAGTTTTCCGTGAAGGAAAATGCCGTGATGAAACCACTGCATGTCGTAGCGTCTGCTTTTTCTAACTATACTTAGCTAGTAGCTACCACCTTCAAGTTGAATATTCGTCGTCAAGCACCCCTTGATATCTCCCGGAAGCTGCACTTAAGAGCCAGGTCCCTCTAGATTTAAAACTTAACATCAGATGACATTGTGGCCAAATGCTCAAACCTGTAAAGTATAAAAAAGAGTAACTCGTCATTCCAACTGGTAGACCTACTGTAATTCCTTACACTCCTTAGCTGTATGTCGCCTATATATGATAACCACGATATACGATACCGTTTTATTTCCTGGTTCTGATGAATTTACTTGGATACTCCATTCTGTCAAAAATATATCGAAAAGGGAACTGTTAATTCAAACAGAATTAATTGGTGTATGTTTTTTACTTAAGGATTATTTTCCAACAGCCGGTGTAAGAACAGTGGACGTCCAGGCAGTGGAGGGAATGGTGGCGCAGTTCCCCTGCGACTTGGGGACTGCTGCTAATGACAAGGTCTACATGGTGTTTTGGTTCCGAGACGATGCTGGGATACCGCTATACAGGTCAGTGTAAGATAAGTTTCTGCGTGTGTAATTTTTATCCGAAGTACTAATGTTTAATCTGTCTTTTAATAAGAAAATTGTTTACTTTAACTCGTTGTCTCGGAGCTGATAGATACACAAATATCATCTAAATAAACCATTATAAAAACTTGCCACTTAAATTATTTAACACAAATTGAATTCATTAATGTAAATCATGCAATATACTAACCACGGTATTCAATGTATAGTGATTGCATTAGCAAGCATAAGCAATTTAAATAGCGATTTTTATAATTCAACAAGGTCCGGTTGAAGTTTTGTTTCGTCTTTTAATTTAATAAAAATAATCTATGAATGAAATATAATTTAATAATACTACATATCAAATAAAGATTCGGGTAGAATAATAATGCTAAGAGAAGCTATAAAAATTGGTAATAAATGAATTGAGTGACATTGTTAAATAAATAAATAATATTGAATGTTCTGTACCCGTGTTATGATTATATTCCCGAATGTCACCATACTCCGATATCTTTAGCTTATTAAAAGATTTGTACCTGCATCTTCCGGCAGGATGTTCAAGTGCAAAACTAGCAGGACTTTACTCCTAATTCTCTTTTTAACATATTATTCATATTGTTTCATAACTTCTAATAAGGCTACGGTTAAAGCAGTAAGGAATTTTTTACACAATTTTTAGGGCAGAAAAATTATAACACTGATGGTGTAATGTGACAAATTATAGAAGAAATTTTATGTTAAAGTCAAGTCAATATTTACAAGTTTACAGACATCTACATATTACTCGCCAAAGCGTTACTTCTAAATGTCCGGCTTGATCACACGTTATAACAGTATATCTGAGACAGCAAGAGCGACGAACTGTTCTATTAATAATTAATTCATGGCACGTTGCTGGTTTTAACTGGCGATGCGGCGCGCCACCCCGAATGTTATCTTCGTGATGCATATAGAACTTTTAACGAAATGTCCTTTTTAACTTTACAATAATTTGTAATACACATTTAAGTGTATTCTAAACATTAAAGTAAATGTACATACCTACTAGAATAATAAACAGAAGAAAAATCAAACATCTTGAATTATTTATGATGCGATAATGATTTAGTATGAAGGTTGTCAAACACCGCGCCTGTTCGACCTTGATTTAAATCATGATACCAAGTATTACCCAAGTATTCAATGAAACAAAACATTGCGATGAACAGAATGTATTGTGTTCCCATCTGGCTAGCTGCTGACATATTCCTTGCACTAGACACTTAGCCGGCTCTAAACTTAGCACGATGCCTATTTCAAACCATAATAATAGGTCTTTACCTATGAAATTGCCGTTCTGCAGTACTGGTCATTTCAAATCAAAATAATTTTTGTTTGGCTAAGAACTCTAATTTCAAATTAATTTTATTTTAAAAACATGAAATTCTTTTTCTATAAGTAGTCATTTGTTTATTGATAAGTGTTACATTTTCATCGCATTTCAAACTTTTTTGTCATCATAGATACGTAAAAAATTCGAGTAATTATGGAATATGAGTACCGTCGTGGCAGCAACGCGGCACAAGCGGCACGCAACATCAACGACGTTTACGGAGCTAACACTACAAACCAACGCACCGCCTGTTATTGGTTTACTTGCTTCCGTTCTGGGAATTTCGACCTGAAAAATAAACCTGGCGGTCGTCCGAATACTTTGGTCGACAATGACGAATTAAAGACGATTGTGGAAGCTGATGATACACAATCTACGGTTGAATTAGCATCAGCTTTTGACGTTAGCGTCAAAACAATATTGATCCATTTGCGTCAAATTGGCAAGGTAAAAAAGCTTGACAAATGGGTGCCCCAGGAACTCAATGATCTCCAGCGCGAAGTACGCGTTGAGACGTGCCTTGCACTGCTCAACAGACACACAAGTGAAGAAATTTTGAACCGCATTGTTACCTGCGATCAAAAATGGATTCTGTTTGATAGCCGCAAGCACTCAGCAAGTTGGTTGGATCCTGGTTCAGCACCTAAACAATGACTTAAACGAAAACTTACCCCTAGAAAAGTGATGGTCACTGTTTGGTGGTCTAGCGCCGGTGTGATTCATCACAGCTTCTTCCCAATTGGGTTGAGCATTACTGCAGATGTGTACTATGAAGAACTGAACACAATGATGGAGAAGCTGACACATCTCCAACCAGCATTGGTCAATCGCTCGTCTCCGCTGCTCCTGCACGATGACGCGCGACCTCATACTGCACAGCAGACGGTCTCCAAGTTGCAAGAACTGGGATTGGAAGTTCTCCGTCATCCGCCCTACTCACCAGACCTTGCACCTACAGACTACTACCTTGTCCAGAATTTGGATAACTCCTTGGCGGGAAAAAAATTCAATACCCGAGAGGCAATACAAAATGCCTTTGAAGAATTTGTTGCCTCCCATCCAGCTGATTTCTTTAAGAAGGGCATCATTAAACTGCCACTGCGTTGGCAAAGATGCATTGATTGCATGGGTGATTACTTCGGTTAATACAAATAAAAAATACATGAAAATATTCGTTTAAATTTTTTCATACAAAACGGCAATTTCATAGGTAAAGACCTAATATGTCATGTCAATTGAGATTGTGATCAAACGCTAAATCTATAAAATATAATAAAGCCTTTCCACCGGAATGGATACCTACATTATATATCGCAGTGACATAATCATTTATCTTGCCTTACTCTGTACATCTATAAATAATAATAAACAGAGTCGCTTTTCATGTCTGTCTATGTGTTCCCTTACTTCTCATATGCTACGCAAAAGATTTTAAAATGGTTTATCATTTTCACTTAACGGACTCCTTCCAGAAGATTTATCCATAGACAATAAGACATACATATATTCTATTTTTTATAATTTTAATTTTAACGAAGTTGTCACAAACAGTTTTCGAAAATTTAGATTGAAAGCGCTGACTAAATTTAGATAATAATAAAGTACTACAGAGTTGTAAACTTGTACTTTAATAAACTGTAAATTGTATCCATGTGAAGCCGGGCCGGGTTCCTAGTTATATAATATAATCATAATTTCGTCCCATATGTTCAAGCTTAAAGAAAAATATACAAACATTTTATAGGTCAGCTGAGAACAATCCTGTTTACAGAAAAAAAAGGTGTGAATAAAAAATAAAAGCAACATCCCGACGCGAGGACGCAGTCTGTTTAATTACACGTAAATATTTTCATTTGCTAACGAACTCATTGGGCGAGTTTATGACTCCCATATTTCCGTGTTTGTTAAAGTTACCCTCCGAGGGATTCGGATGTTGCACGGATGTCTCGTCCCTCGGTTCCGCGTCCGAACGCGCTCTCATAAACTTTTGTTTCCAAGCGGATATATTTTGGATATGTTTGTTTTGTTTTTTATCAACTAGCTGTCTTCTATTGTGACACCGATTAACATTTACCGAAATATCCCCTATGTTAAGTTTTGATCGCCGATTTGATTTCATTGTGAAATGTATAGAAATAACTGCTGGAATACATTGTTATTTATCAGATAAACTATGAATTCAAATTTGTCACCTCATTTATATCACAAGCGATAAGTTTTCAAAATACATTTTGGAAAAAGCTGTTTAACCCTCATCTGTATCTGATCATTTCCACTTTCAGTCAACGTGATATAAATAATTTGAAACATCAAATCCACTAGAAATCATTACTGCAAGCTGAAAACAACAAATATTTAAACATCTATATCTACTTAGAACAAATTTGCTCTGGCCTCTCCAAACCAATTTTTTTTTCGAGAAAAGGCGCGAATAGTCATTTCACCGTTCGTTACCCAAGCCGGGTCTGAAGAATGCGTCACGGAACAAGAGTTAGTTGATAGAGTGGTCTATTGCGGTTTTATATAACCAACGTTAACTGTATCTCATGGTAAGTAGAATCATGTGGCAGTGATAACCCGATGACCAACTATAATTGCTGATCGTGATACGTTGACTTCATTAAACACATTTAGATATTAGCGATCCAACCTTTGAAGCATGTCCATTACTCCACCTCTCGTTAAAATAAAGTATGATAAATGTTGAAACACCAGATAATTAACTGATATTGGAAACGGGAATTCCCATTATCCAGTATTATTAGCCTATTTTTTCTTGATGTGATCCAGATAATGACAAGTTGTGATTCTCATGTAACCCATAATATCTTAAATATTTCAGTAGTAAGCTATTAATTACAATGTTGTACAAAGGAATTATATGGTACAAAAGTTAGGCTTAGAGTTAAACCAAAAATGAAGATAAGATCTGATATATAATGCCTTACAAATAATTTTATATGGAGCAACATGTTAGAAAATTATGCTAAATTTTAATGAAAGCTAAAGCCCGTTGTAGGGATAACTCCTTCAGTTCAGCTTTGTACGCCTTGACTAATCTTGCCTTACTGACTGGTTACAGCTTCAGCTTCAGCAGTACGAAATATGAAAGTTGATAATTGTGTTGAAAAATTGGTTAAAATTTGTCTTCGGTTTCGTTTAGTATCAGAACTGTCTGTAACAACTTTTATCTTTCCAGAAGTAAGCGATTTAATACATCAACTGAGCCGGGCTAATCTCTATACATATTTACTTTTTAATTCTACATTTTTAGTATTCATAATCTTCTTATTCCACAGTCAAGAACCTTGACCCATCGAGTAAGAAGACGGTGGCTTTATTTTTAGAAACACTCATTCTATTGAAACCGATTAATGTTGATAGTCAATTAGGAATATCGGTCGGTCGCCGGATTTAGCCCCGACAACGATTTATAGCTTCATTTACTTTATTTATAAATATCCCTTCCAACATTTCTTAGGAAATTGACTCCGCTTTTATAATAATGGCTTTGCCAATGTGACGCCAACAACGATATAATTACACTAAGTATTTGATAGAGAGTTAGAGAACCACTATTTATAATAATTATAATTTAAATAATAACCAACAATGATCCGATAAGGATATTAATGTTGATTAAAACGTTATTGATACATAACTAAAAATGGATACAAATCTATTGTTATCTATCTATATTACTATAATAAGACTGTAACAAAGTCAAATCTCTACATTAAATATTTTTTGAAAATTTTGTTCGGAATATACTTTGTTATCGATAAAGAAGTCAAAAATAATCCTTTTACAATTGTGTCTGTCTGTCTTTCTGTCCCTGTGAACACGTATCACTCTGAAAATACTCAACCAATTTTGACGAAACTTGACACAGTGATAACTAATATTACAAGGGTAACCTTGACCTTGCCGTAAGTCTAGGATACTTTTTGTTCCATAAAACGCAAGGGGTTTTCCAGGATAACGAAAGACAAAAATTTGTGGTGTATTACTAAAAGTAACTAGACTTTCTTGCGACACCTTAGTACGTTGGAATAACGACAATTTTAGAAAAGCGGGTTCTTTAATATGAAGATATATTGTGCTCTTCCAAACAGGATTCAGGATACCTGGTAGCCGGTTAACGTTGTGTTTTTAATGCGCATCACACCTTTACAGGTCAAAATTTTGATATATAAATAGTTGTAGGAACATTTTTTTTTTATTAACTTTTAAACGTTATTAAAATCATTAAATTTATCATTGCCAGACAATTTTGTTATTGACTATACTGTGCCCGATGATATTCCTTATAATTAAAAATAATTTATTTCTGACCATTTTATTTTTTCCATTGCAAAGAACATATTTCATTTTATTAACTATTATTATATAAAGATTTCACCGTAAACAATGAAAAACAACGATACACGTTAATATATGACTTGGGATTGTCGCCATCTTGAATACATGCGTCTATAACAGGCGCTGTTACAATTATCACTATCTTTATCATACAGCCACTGTTGCGCTAAACTATAGCTATAGCTAAGTTATTCTATACATATTATTTTTAATTTACCCTCTTTTATGTCTAAATAATAGTAAAATTACAGCTATCTTCACATGGTTTGAACATACTTTTTTTATTTACAATAAATAACATTAGGCATATTATTGTTAAAAATAAAATATCTGGCAGTAATCATTTTATGTTTTAGTAGCATTTCAAAGTTAGTGAAAAATAAAACATTCTAATTATTTAAAAACCAATATTTTTGTCTGTAAAGGTGCGATATATAAGGTATAAGGTAGCCCGCACGTTGTTCGGAAGAACATAAAGATATATAAAAAACTGGCTTATTAAAATTCGCTCTCGCAACCGTAGCTAGCTCGTAGACGAATAGTTACAGGCCAGTGACAGTTGATGCGTCGACGCGTCATATTTTTTTCATATTTATATTTTTCTTCAATACAATGGAGTGTGAAATTTTTTTAATACAAGTGTAATACATACATACATAAATTTCATTTTTATTTACATTTTAATAGCAAACCAACTCAAGGATTACCTATTTATGTATTAACTTTTATTAACTTGATAATCCCAGATCATGGAGTGTTTTATTTATCATTATTTATTTTATAAATATATTTTATCGTTTAATTTACAATTTAACACTATCAACTTGATATTTTATAATGTAAATTCTACTGACTCTATAGTAAACGTCTACAAAAAAGGGAAAGGAACATTGTTTCAACCGAGGGTCCATAGACCCCTCAAACTTTTTTTTTCATCACCATCAATATACGTAGGTTAGTTTTTATATTAATTGAACCCGGTAGATGAGGTTACGAACGGGTTATAGGCTTATTTTAAAATATTTCTCACATACCATCTAGGTGTATGTTTGAGTGAGTCCCTTGATAGTTTTGATTTATAATTGGAAACGGTAGGTGTGGCTGGAATCGGGTTTTAGGTTTATTCATATTTTTCGCGTTTAAAAATACAATTGTAACCCGTGACAATCGATTGGTGCAGACGAAGTTGCACGGGTCAGCTAGTTCATTAATATATTAGTTACAATTCTTTGAAATTAAAACATACATTTTTCTCCGCATGATGTAAAATACATTAAAGCTATCTGTCTCGTTTTGTCAAGTTGCCAAACGATAAATGTTTAAAAGAAACAACGCAAAACGTCGGTTGCCCGCGGCACATGATTGTTGTTGTTAATTTACTGTTCTAGCTCTAGCCGTTCTAGTGTATAAATTTGTTTCAGGAGATTAAAATCACAGGGATGGTCGTAGAGCTACGCTGAAACTATTACTGGTTTCAGCATGAATGTGTCGGTTCGCTCGGGGTAGTACCACCTTCTCATAGAAAACCGACGTGAAGTAACAGTGCTTGCATTGTTGCGTTTCGTTCGGTCAGTGAGAGCGCCGGAGGCCCACATCCCCTCCGCTCTTCTCCTCTCCCTCTCCCGCCCTTAATCCCATCCCCCAAACTTGTGCTTACCCGCAGGAAAATGTATTTGTCCAGCTGTAGAATTATCTGATCTGAATACTTTATTTGTGGTATTTTTTAAATAT
The DNA here is from genome assembly GCA_015888305.1 of Antheraea pernyi. Classification (NCBI taxonomy): domain Eukaryota; kingdom Metazoa; phylum Arthropoda; class Insecta; order Lepidoptera; family Saturniidae; genus Antheraea; species Antheraea pernyi. The sequence continues at coordinate 1,825,499 of MU158703.1, forward strand.
TTATATTTGGTGGAAAACTCTGTTAATGGATAATAATATCCCTGTCCTTATTACAGAGTTTTTTAGTTTGATATACCGTGTAGTAATCCACAAGTAGTTTAAAATATAGTTGAATTTCCACACCCGAATCAATGCAGTGACCGGACATCGGAGCACATTTGTGATTATAAGCACCTTACGCAATGTTTTGGATGGCCTTAAAACTGGACTACGAGAAGAAATTGGGCGCTATGTTAATATATTCTAATAATTCTTTCGGCTTAAATGAACTATCGTTACCAAATCCCTAGCAGCAGCTATGTACAAGCGGCCAACGGATGACATTCGTCAGTAAGATTTATTACACTTTAATAGTAATGTCCGTGAGTACGTCGTTTGGTGGCAAGAGGTCGTTACTATCGCAGAATTAATTCTTCTAATCTCGGCCTATGGAATTCCTGAGTCACCAGCAAAAACGTAATTAACGAACGAGTGTAAAGCGAACATCACGTGAACAAGATTTCCACGTTGTTCCCGTTTTATCCGAACCCGTGTGATTGCCGCGCGTTTTCCAATTAAACTTACTGTTCAGAATGCTTAAGTTATTTCAACTGCCTTCGTCTACTTCAACATTGTTTGTGTTGTTGTGAATTTTAATAGTTTCGTGATTTTTTATTACGTCTTAATGCATAACATAAATAACGCGATTTAGAGAATATTAATCAACTAATTAAATGTTGTACTTCTCCAGAGACGTAGAATTTATAAATAACTAGCGGACCGGGCAGACGCTGTCCCGCCCTGACTATAAAAATAAACCTTGACAAATTATATACTAAAACCTTCCTCATGAATCACTGTATCCACTGGTAAAAACGGCATGAAAATCCGTTCAGTAGTTTTTGAGTTTATCTCGAACAGACAGGCAGACAGACGAGGTGGGGGACTTTGTTTTATACTATTATAAATAAATGATGAAGCAATTAGAGAGAGAAAATTTAACATTAACATTAAACAGAAACTTAAATCTTAAAATTCATTAAAACTCATGAAAATTAAATTCAAAAACTGTAAGCCGTTGTACAAGTAAAAGTAAATAAGAACACGCATAATATTGCAGGAATGGATAAATGATGTTGGAAGTATCCGAAGAAAACTTGCAAGCGTAGAGCGTTTAATCTCTTCTGCAGATTTCAATATGACATAAATAATTATTGCATAGCAACCCTCCCGATGAAATAACGACAGTGAACGATCAGTACCAGCCTGTATCTCCAAACAGAGCGTGCTCACGCCCACGCCCGCGTAACCACAGATCACGCCGCCGTGGTCTGGGGGTAAATTTCGCTCCCGCACACCAGACTAGGCCCCCTTCGGCAGCAGCTCAAGCCTAGGTCCGTTCCCTCGGCGTGGAGCCCTTGAGTACGCTGCTCGCGCGATACAGTGACACAAAATCTTACATCACTGCGACAACATTACACATATCACCTCCACACACGTGCACGCATAAACGCTTACACATGCAGGTGGAAGGGTTTTATTTTTTCCCCTTATCAAACTGAAGTAGTTTAGAATATTATCCGATACGAAATATATATAAAGGTTGTTGAGGTATGTATGCTTGGTACACGTGTATGTTTCAACAACTCATATATGTATGAATAGTTAGCTCAGCTTACGTTAGTTTACATAGGTCGCGAATTGCATGAATCAGGCAACAGCCAAAGCCGAGGTGTGCCGCGCACCCTTGAGCTAGTTGTCAAAATAAAATCGGCTGAGTGCCTTAAGCGCTCGCCTTAGTAGTCCGGTGAAGCTGTTAAGACCTTGCTTGGTCAATAGCGTAGTCAGTTCGAAAAAAAAAAAAATTGCATAGCAGTTATGATAGCTGCAAGGGAATTATTAAAGAAAAGTTAAGTAAACATTAATGAAATTGATACATACTCTTGCTCTGTTTTCCTTTGTAAATCCTCAGATGAATACACTTTTCTTTAAGAATAGAAAACATTTTTACTCCCACGTAACTCAAATGCGTGAAGATATTTCTAATGATCAATAAGTTAACAGCATTGCTAATGTTGTAACTACAGTGTGCCAGGTTTATCAGAAAATAATAAATAATGCCTGAACATAAACCTCGAGTTTTAATGATGTACACTTTTACAATTTAATTACAATTGTATTAATCAAAGTATATGATTCAAAAGGGTCTTGTAACAACTGATACCAACTGTATCACCTAACCTACTAACATGACCACCGTAACATCAGGTGTTATTCCCACAATACTGGCCAACTTCGGCGTATCGCATTCCGGGATTAGCAAGCATATATTGAAGCCTGACAGTAGGTTGTCCGGATAAGACTGCATTGCTACCATCATGCTTGTAGTGGTAAGTCTGTCACAATCACACCCTCTTTTTTTAATATTTCGTGATCAGCCAGTACATATCCAGTAGGGTGTCCGTTATTTACCAAGTTGACTTTTTTGATTTGCTGGTTATAGTTCAATTCCTCAGTTTATAGCGTAAAAACATTTAAGAAAAAAAAGTTTTTTTCTATGCCGTTTAACCGTGTCTATTAAATGACGATACTTTTCCTAATCATTTAACATGGGACTTTTTACACTTTTTAGGAATTCATTTTTATCTGGCTTGTTTTTTGTATAACTTTCTAAATATTATTGATTCGCCATCTACTGTGATCCCTTAATATGGAGAAATTGTTTAACATGTATGTAAAGAATTTAGTTTGTTTATTTTGATAAGGTCATTATTATAATAATAATCATAAATACAGTACAACAAAATAATCCCAAGGCAGGCGGCCGATCGTAAAAATTAAGCCAAATCATATATTACAACATAAGAAACATGTTGTACCGACCCTACTTATGTGGGATAAGGGTAAGAAGAAGAAGATTTTGACAAGGTCAATGAAATTCTTGACGGATTTTGATAAATTTTCTTTATGCTATACACAGCAGATTACCTATAAATTTAAGCTATATTTCTCTAAGCTACTTTTTTTTTTAAATAAAAAAAAATAATGATCCCTTGGTTCCGAACCGTGGACTCCGTCGTACCATATAATTTCCTGTACGTTATAACTGAGCTACGGCTACATGATAGTTCTATGCGTAATTATCAACCACATATGAAAAATATGTGTAAACGAAATTGTCACTTATATGTTGTTACATTTATTTTATTGGAAAAAAAATGTTTGCTAAACAAAGGTGACAAGATTTTTTCCCAAAAATATAAACCTAGATAATAGTTACATTGCAATGTAGAAGATGAACCTCAATTAGAGTTCTATCAGTATGTGTATTGTTTCGATATCTGATAAAATTAGTTTTCTAAATATTGTTGAGTCTTGAAGTAGTTGAGTTCAGGTTTTTGGATCTACAATTAAAATAATCAGTTGAGGTGTTTCCAGTTACCATACTATGTTGTATTTATACTAATATTATAAAGAGAGGTAAAGTTTTGTTTTCGAGGATTCCTTGGTATTACTGATCCGATTTCACTTTCACTGTTAGAAAGGTATATTATCCCAAGTTCAGTATCTCAGTGATACATGTGGTTTATATGTCAAAAGTAAAATCAAATTGACAGAATTAAGATTGAATGCAGATTTCACGTATACTTTACAAATTCTTATAAAAAAAAAACAACTAAAACCAAATCGAAATTTAATGTGGATAATGTTTAATTTTTACAGTATGTTAAGTGATGAAGTTACAAGAGGTACTGGGAAGACATTTATCGGAAATATATGTAAGTTAGTTTTGATCTTCATTGAACACTTTATGTAATGCTGCGAACAGATTGTAGGCTTATTTTAAAAGATTTCTCACATACCAACTGGGTATATGTTTGAGTGAGTGCCTGGATAGTTTGGATTCCCAATTGGAAGTGCTAGATGTCGCTGCAATCGGGTTTTAGGTTTTTTAAGATTATTTACGTTTAAAAATACATTTGAAACCTGTAAGTTTAAGTTAAGTGTAACCTGTAAGTTGTACGGGTCAGCTGGTTTAATAATAGATTCTAACAAATTTTTTTTTACGTTTTTACCTTATTTTAAATTTACACAATGGAAAAAAGCCAAGTTAGTAATAATATTCAGCTAGGAAGAGACTTGCAAGTTGATAAGGTGGCGGTAACCGGCGATGGATTGCAAATTTGTCGGTGGTTATCAATATTTTTGGATTGTACTAACTTTATCGTTAATAAGTACGCGAACATAGTTATTATTAAAAATCGGTGCTACGTAAAACTACCTATAAAATTATTTTTCAATATTTCTTGGGAGTACGCAGGTGAGCGTAACGGTCGCTGTTCGCGGACGGTCGCACAAATTGGGTCCGGTGGAGCTCGGCGTTTACCATAGCAACGGATATTTTCAACTCCAAATCCGTCGATCGGTGCCCGACAAGCTGATTTTTCGTTGAAAATAATTCGTTAAAACTTTCCAATTTAGCGTGCCGCCGACGATCCACATGTTAAAGCGAGTATCACGTCATGTGTAATTTACATAACTTTTGTTTGTTAACTCGTTAATGAGCTTTATCTATTTCCGTATGTTATTTTGTAACTATATCAACTTTAAATACGACGGAAACCTTACGAGTCAATGGAAGAAATGGAACAATGTTTATTTTGGATTTGTATTTAAAACAAAATTATTTTGCGACCAGATGGATGCATCCAAAGTTAACATCAGTTATTATTTATTTTCTCCTATTATTCACCTGCGAATTCGTCTGCGTTAGTATCTTTATGAATGATAAAACCATAGATTATATTCGTGTAACGCTGACGGTTTGTCTAGCGCACACTGAGGTGGCTTTCAGATGGTATTGTTTTTAGAATTTACTCGATACTTATATTTTGGCCAATGTAAATGATATGGATTTAGAATGTACTATAACTCATATATTACGTATGAGTTATATATAGCTCTAATATTTCATTAAAATCTGTTCAGTAATTTTTGCATGAAAATGTAACAAGCATCCATTCATACTCACAAATTATTACTTTTGTAATATAAATAAAATAACATACAATTTATACATATGAATTAAATTTTATTATAAAATCAAAATCACTTTATTCAATTTAGGCCCTAAGAAGGCACTTATGAACGTCAAAACTACCACCGGTTCAGAAAACAACCCAGTCATCGAGAAGAACCGGCAAGAAACTCGATCTGGTTTACCTTTTTAGCAAATATATATAATATTTAGAATAATAATATATTCTATATAATAGGAAAAGTCACAAACGTTTTTAATGGATGCACAGAGATAAGTCAATTCTAGACATCACCATCGTTCACATATTGATCCACTCTATAATAGCCTTTTGACACCAAAACCCGCTTGACATGGCGCTTAAATTCGCAATCCGGCAAATCAGTAACATCCTTTGGGATTTTGTTGTAAAATCTAACACTATTTCCCAAAAAACTGTTCGTGGCCAGCCACAACCAGTTTGTCATAGTTTCTAGTATTTAGATTGTGCCGGTTTTTTTTATGAAATCTACATTTTCTAGGTTCTTACGGACATACATTAAATTGACAAGAATGTATTGGGAGGGCAGAGTTAAGATACCGTACTCCTTGAACTTGGTATTTAAGGATTCGTGAGGTCTCACGTTGTAGATTGCTCGAACTGCTCATTTTTGTAATAAAAATATGGTGTCTACCTCAGCTGCTGTCCCCCACAACAGAATGCCATAAGACATTAGGCTATGGAAGTAGGCGAAGTAGACTAACCTAGAAGTGGCAATATCAGTTAGCTGTCAAATCTTACGTACGGCAAATGCAGCAGAGCTTAATTTGCTTGCCAATCGTTTAATTTGAGGACACCATTGTAATTTTGAATCTAGTATGATACCCAAGAATTCAGTATTATTAACTAACCCTACAAAATTCCCTTCGATATTGATGCTACTATCAACTTGTGGCACATTAGGCAAAGTAAATCCCGTACATTTTACCTGTATTTAGTATTAAGTTATTTAATGCAAACCAATGAGAAATATCGTTTAAAGTATTATTTACATGCCCAACCTCTGAATCTGTCCTTTTATAAAAAAATTGAAGTATCGTCTGCAAAAAGCAACATGTCAGCACAGTTATTGACCATTAGCGGCAGATCATTTATGTATATTAAGAGCAAGAACGGCCCTAGAATAGAGCCCTGTGGGACACCAATTCGTGCAAAGGATCCTGCAGAGGTTACCCCTTGTATGCTACCTTTCTGACAACGATCTTTTAAATAAGAGACTAAAAGGTCGAGAGAAGATCCACAAATACCATAATGTTTTAATTTTAGAATAAGCGTACTATGGTCAACGCAAAGAAAGGTCGCGTGACAGATCGCAGAATACACCAATTGCATCACGAGAATCCTCCCAGGCCCTCAATATATAACTCACAAGCGTTGCACCCGCGTCAGTAGTAGATTTAAATTTCATGTAACCATACTATCGACCATCCAGAAGCTTTTGCATATTGAAATAGTCCACTTATTGGTTGACCATAATCTTTTCAAAAATTTTGCTTAAGGACAAGTACAAGGAAGTACAGAAATAGGTCTATAGTTTCTAAGACTACTTCTGCAGCCTGATTGAAACAAAGGAACTACTTTTCTTATTTTCATTAAATTGGGGAAAGTTCCTTTTGCTATACACTGGTTAAATATCTTAGCCAAATGTGGTGAAATAGTGACAATTAAAGACTGTACTACTGTTACCAATATACCCCATATGTTTTAAATTTAATTGCTTGAAGATCCTTATCACTGGTTAAATATCTTAGCCAAATGTGGTGAAATAGTGACAATTAAAGACTGTACTACTGTTACCAATATACCCCATATGTTTTAAATTTAATTGCTTGAAGATCCTTATTATTTCGCCTGCACTAATAGATAAGAATAAAATTTTGAACAGTTACTACCTCTGTACTTTTGGGAATATGTACTCCGTCGACATTTAGATTAAGTAAAGTATCATTTATTTTATTTTTACCTAATTCTTTATTTATAATATGCCAAACAGTTTTGCTCTGATTTCTAGATTTGAGAACTTTATTTCCTAAAAACTTTGCTTTGGCAGCAATACAAACACGTTTAAAAACTTTTGAATAATTTCTAACATAAGCATGAAAGGATTCACTACTTGTTAATGATCTCCTATAATAAAGATCATACAGTCTATCTCTACTTTTCTTAATGCCTGTTGTTGCCCATTCACCAAAACAATTTTTTGCCTTTACTAATAATAACCTTTCTTGGGCAATGTTTACTAAATTCAGTGCTTATGGTACTAAATAAATTGTCATAACAACAATCTGGATCTTGATCATTAAACGTTTTGGAAGATAGGCGTTGTGCAATAATAGACCTTTACATATGAAATTGCCGTTCTGCAGTACTGGCCATTTAAAAACAAAATAATTTTTGTTTGGCTAAGAATTCAAATTTCAAATTAATTTTATTTTAAAAACATGGAATTCTTTTTCCAAAGGTAGTCATTTGTTTATTGATTAGTGTTACATTTTCATCGCATTTCTATCTTTTTTATCATCATGGATACGTTAAAAATTCGAGTAACTATGGAATATGAGTAACGTCGTGGCAGCAACGCGGCACCAGCGGCACGCAACATCAACGACGTTTACGGAGCTAACATTGCAAACCAACGCACCACCTGTTATTGGTTTGCTCACTTCCGTTTTGAGAATTTCGACCTGAAAAATGAACATCGCGGTCGTCCGAAGACTTTGGTCGACAATGACGAATTAAAGGCGATTGTGAAAGCTGATGATACACAATCTACGGCTGAATTAGCAACAGCTTTCGACGTTAGCGTCAAAACAATATTGGTCCATTTGCGTCAAATTGGCAAGGTAAAAAAGCTTCAGCAAACGCTCAGCAAGTTGGTTGGAGCCTGGTTCAGCGCCTAAACAATGCCCTAAACGAAAACTTACCCCTAGGAAAGTGATGGTCACTGTTTGGTGGTCTAGCGCCGGTGTGATGCATCACAGCTTCTTACCAAATGGGGTGAGCATTACTGCAGATGTGTACTATGAAGAACTGAACACAATGATGGAGTAGCTGGCACATCTCCAGACAGCATTGGTCAATCGCTCGCCTTGTCTGCTCCTTCACGACAACGCGCGACCTCATACTGCACAGCAGACGGTCTCTAAGTTGCAAGAACTGGGGTTGGAAGTTCTCCGTTATCCACCCTACTCTTCTACCAGATTTGCGCCTACAGACTACTACTTTTTCCAGAATTTGGATAACTCCTTGGCGAGAAAAAAATTCAATACCCGAGAGGCAGTACAAAATGCCTTTGAAGAATTTGTTGCCTCCTGTCCAGCTGATTTCTTTAAGAAGGGTATCAATAAACTGCCACTGCGTTGGCAAAGATGCATTGATTGCATAGGTGAATACTTCGATTAATACAAATAAAAAATACATGAAAAAAAATCGTTTAAATTTTATCATACAAAACGGCAGTTTTATAGGTAAACACCTAATATTATGGATTTAAAAGACCTAGTCTACTTTTCTATATAAGTCTAGTTTGTTTCTTGTAGTCAGCATTACGTTTATCACAACTTATTTTGACAAGGACACCTTTGTGTTCAGAGTGTATCCTAATAACAATACTACTGCCAATGGTCTTGAAGTTACTAAAAATATTATCAACGTAAGATGCAGTTTGAAATGTACACCTGGTCGGCTCATTAAAAAGAGGACCCAAGTTAAACGACTTGAATAAAGATGTGAACATAGTGACCTCCGGTGATATACTTAAGATATCTATATTAAAGTCACCACAGACCAAAACCCGCTTATTACTATTCAAAATTCTCATAAGAATTTCCTCCATCTTTTGTAGGAATTGACAAGTATTTAATGATGGAGGTGTATAAACGCAAAGTATAATTAATTTATCCATCTCTGCACAAGCCACTTCACAGATACAATCTCTTGAGATACTACATATATCTTTTCTATCTTTACATTTTAAATTATTTTTCAATAATATAATACAACCACCACCGGCAGCGATTGTTCTATTAAAACAATGGGGTATATCGAATTGCATCTTGTTCGGTTTAAGCCATGTTTCTGTAAAACATAATATATCTAGTCTCTCTCTATTTAATAATAGGCCTATGTCTAAAATTTCGCCGGAGAAGCGATTAATATTTTGATGATATACTGTAATATTACACATTTCCTTTGTCTTATCTACTAATGTTTATTACTTTATATGTTTTACTATTACTAGTGTATATCACATTGTTGGGAATATCACCGTGACTATACGTATATAGATACTAGCGGTCCCGGCGGACGTTGTCCTGCCTTGATAATAAAAATATCCTAAAATTCAACCGCAGCGCCACCTATCAAGTCTAATTGTGAATCCAATCTGTGAGTTCAGCCACATACACACGGATAGAAGAATTATATATGTGTATAGATAATAAAATAGTTTAATAAGAAAAATAAATCAACCCACAGCAGATTAAGATAAAATATTAAATTGTCGTGAAATAAGAGATCCACTGTCTGGAGAAAGAACTTGCAGGCGCCAACTAAATATTAATAAATGAAAACAGGAGACACGACTAAGACCATGACTTTTAGTTATATTAATAAAGAGCGAACAAGTAAACATCTTATTTTTATTTCTCCTTTATTTTTCAAGTGAAAACTTCTTTAGGCGCGTTCAGTACTGTTTTTGGCAGGAGATAAATTTATAATATTCGCGTCATGACATGCTACGTAAGCATGACTGGCCCAATTAAATCAAAATCAAAATACTCTTTATCCAATTAAGGCCCTGAGAAGGTACTTATGAACGTCAAAGCTACCACCGGTTCGGAAAACAACCCAGACATCGAGAAGAACCGGCAAGAAACTCGATCTGGTTTTTTTTTTTTTTAATACCTTCCTCTCCTTTTCATACCCGAACCACGCGTGCTGGGCTCCGGAGCCATAGTTTTACGGTAAATCCTATCTGGGCACGAACTAAAAAGTTCGCAACTTCTTATCTCTGCCGTACCGTGAAGCTGTGGAACAATCTCCCGGCCAGTGTGTTCCCTCCTTCCTATAATATGGGGTCCTTCAAGCGTAACGTGAAGAGACATTTATGCAAGCCGGCATGACAGCGGCGACCGGTGAGGGATAGTATGTATCTCGGTGGTTGCCATTGTTTTTAGATTATACTGTGCTCACCATCAGGCACAGTAAAGTCACTTTGCCGTACTACAATAAAAAAAAAAAGAATAAGGAGACAGACAGAACGACAAAAACATCCAATAAGTAAAAAGTTCTTATTTTTATATTACATACAGACACTTCATGTTTATTATAGGTAACAAATCTATTCGTATGTAATTGATATTTCGAATTTCTTTAAATATTTGACACTTTTAGATGCAAATTGCCAAATAAGGGTCCAAGCGCGGGCATGTCAAATTTAGTATACGCTTCGTTGGGTTGAAACACGTACTTCCTCATTGACTCTAGCACGTGTCATTAAAATGCAAAATGTATAGTCACCCTATCAAGTATTACTTTAAAATGTAAATAAGTTCCGGTTCCACGACTGTATGCCAGTATTTTGTGTGTACCTGAGAGATATTTCGCCTAAATTTTGTAACTTTAATCACACGGACGCCAGTTTAACCGGCTGGTTAATATAATATGCCCACGCAGCAGTTTATTAAGGTTCTTTGGTTTTAGTCTGTTAAACGTATGTAAAAGCGTATCCAAGTGAGCTATTATACTTCAAGTATTATTATTAGTGAGCACAGATTCTAATAATTATGTCAATGTATTTAAATATTCATGAGGTTTAGAACGAAAAGACTGGAGACCTTTCATCCTCTCATGCATTGGGGTTTTATTTACAGTACAACCCAAAAACAATGGCGACCACCGAGTGACACACTATCCATCGCCAGTCCGTGCCGGCCTGCGAAAAGCTGGAGGTGCACAGGCTGATCCCGACACGCGATCCGCAGAAGCGAATCACTATGACGGGCTTTTTCACCATATACATGATGGGTGCGACCCAGTCAGGCTGTAAAACCCTATCACTCCGCTTTCGCCATTGCCTCGTTCGTTATTTAGCAGGGTGCAACACGTGCAGGTGAGGTTGGCTTCGATGTCTCAAATATTAGATGTTATTCGCCACCCCTTACACCCCAAACTACTATAGATAATGAAGCTTTGATTTCATTTGTTACTTACTTACATTGAAACCAGATGGCAAAACGGTCGCAACTAAAACGCACGCAGTATGCATCTAAAATAGTGATCGTCAACGAATATTTATATTTTGGTAGTCGTCCTTACAAAACACATAAAAAAAATGTGTTAACCTCATTTCATACTGAGTAAAAAGTGTGATAGAATTTTTATACTTAAAATAACACATTTTCCAACTTTTACACAGTCAGGACTTATTTTCTACATTCACAGTACATTCCAAAAACAATAGCGACCACCGAGTGACACTATCCATCGCCGGTCGCCGCTGTCATGCCGGGCGGTTGCGCTTTTCGATCGTCGAGCCGAGAATTAGCCGCAAAGAGATTAGCTAATAATGTAGCTTTCTCCTGCGGTTCGTAGGCCAGTGACCCATCAGAGTACCTCAACGGTGGCATTGTTGGATGACAAAAATTGGCTTGCACAGCTTTGGCCAGACTCCAGTAGCCTCGACTATTAGTCGGATGACTTACGAGTTCTAGACCTAAGCGTGCAACGCGCTGGGCATCCGCTCTAGTGTATGCTCTCTTACAGGCTTTGGTGGCAGAGTTATAGGCTGATTTGAGGAAGCTGGTATTAGGATCCTTATTTGCGCGACCCTTGATCCATTCGCGATACGCGGCTTGCTTTTTGCTAACTGCATCGGCGCACTCGCGATTGTACCAAGGGCGTCCTTTGCGATTACCGACGATCACGGAGGAAGGAATATAATATTCCATTGCAACTGCAATCTCGTCGGCAATCGCATCAGCAATCGCTGAAGGGTCCTTCCCGTCAAAACAGCGTTGCCGCCAAGGAATGGAAGCGAAATAATCCCGCATTCCATCCCAATCTGCTGACGAATAGTACCACACCTTGCGCTTAATTCTTATGCTGGGTGGAGGTGGAGCGCGTGGCACAGACGATATAACGAGCCTGTGATCCGATTTGCCCAGGGGGGCATCGACTGACACATCATACCCAGTTGGATGGCTCGTCAACAGAAGGTCCAGCAATGAGGGCGCATGACCTGTGACATCCGGAATCCGGGTGTGCTGGATTACTAATTGTGTCAGGTCATGTGTTAAGGCGAATGCATGAGCAGTACGTCCTGCATGGTCCGTCCTGGTCCTACGTCCATGGTCCACATATCGTGATGTGCGTTAAAGTCCCCCAAGATCACCAATTCTGCTGTGGGAAACTGCTCCTGTGCGTCATCTACTGCCCTACTCATGTAATCAAAGAGCCGAGTAGTCTCATCATCTCCATTATGGGATCTGTAGAGGCACACGTAGATACGGCTCTGAGTGCCCAGGTCTACGTGTAGCCAAAGGATAGAGAAGGAAGGGTCCTCCATACAGCGCAAACGACGACAGCACACCTCCGACCGTACAAACACACATACGCCGGCCTTGCTTTGAAAGTTCTCCTCAAGCACGTAGCCGGGGTAGTGTAAGTAAGATGTGTCGGCCGGACGGCGAATCTGCGTTTCCGTCAAGAAGAGCATTTCTGGCTTAACCGTCTCGAGATGTTGATGGACGGCATTCAAGTTAGAATGAAGTCCACGGATGTTGATGAACTCCATCGTAAAAGCGGCGTAGGGGTTGTGCACCACTGTCGAACTCATACTTATTGTCTGCGCTGTCATGATTTTTGTAGGAAGAAACGAGAAGAGCGAACAACCTTCGTCCGTGTCCAGAAGTGACCAATGTTAATCGCCGGCTCACTATAACTCCTGCAAGAATTGCATTGCACTGACCCGGCGGACGGAAGGGCTCCCGTACCCCCCCGGAATAGATCGCCGGGACCCCAAATCCGGTCACCAACCGGCACGACGAACCTACCCGAGATTATGCGCGGCATGGTGGGGCAGCCTCTCATGGTGGTTATACATGCTTGGGCCCCTGTACTGTACCGCGGGCGGCCAGCGGAACAACCGTTTCTACAGGTCTCCCTGGCCGCCGGATCAGTGCAGCACTCTTAGGCGGTGAACTACCGGAGAATCTCACCGGTACCCGAGCCACGGCGAAGGTCATTCGGTACTGGATATGCAAGAGCTGATCCCGAAACGCGACACGCAGAACGAATCACTATTACGGGTTTTTTCGCTACATGCAGGGTGGTCGCGACCCAGTCGGGCTTCAAAACCCTACCACCCCGCTGTCGCCATAGCCTCGTTCGTTACTCAGCAGGGTGCACCACGTGCAGGTGAGGTTGGCTTGGGTGGCTCAAGTCTTAAGATGTTGTGCGACACCCCTTACACCCCAATTTTCATAATAACTAACATTTTTTGTTTTAGTATTACAACATAATAGACACATAAAGCTACCTTCGTTTTTAGTGGTTGCACAGAGAGAGACGTCACTTCCAGCAATTGAGCTTACGCGTCTTGCGTCAGATTAGCGACATGTAGTATAGAAGCCTGTGCATGTAATATTGATATTTTGCAGCTCATCATAAGTTCGATTGATTAATAGCCTTTATAAAAATGTTTATAATTATTGCTCCGAGTGCCAATAGATATGACAACCACATTATTATTCATAATTTCAACAAACAAACTCTGAAATTTAAATATTCAGAGTATTTTGAATATTTTAATATTTATTTGTTTCATTCACTCAATAATTAATATATAAATTCCAAAGAGAACACATTTATTGGATTGTTTTGAGTTTTCACTTCTGTCAGCAGTCCTTACGAATGCCTCAACTACTTTTTTAATTCACGTACACTGTACTCGTAATATCCTCTTGCGAAGTTTGCTAAAATGAAAAATATTTCTAAACGTTCCAGTATTAAAACAATAGACATGTATACTACCCTCGAATCTGTGTTCGCACGTTAAAACAACGAACAGTACTGTATTGTGTAGCTCTAATTTAGATAACAACTATTATTTGTTACCGAGTAGTATTGTACTAGAAACGAGGGTGACCATAATACAATGTTAATACATCTTTACATTTTTTTTAAATCACACTACGTACCTGTCGGGGCTACGTTGAGGGCATACTTAGAAAAGTATAACGTCAATTAACACGTCTTCTTTATCATTTAATCAATCCATCATTCAAGACCAAACATGTATCAATAATAAAAACGTTTACTTTAAACAGCAGAAACAGTAGCACAATATTGAATATACGTATTATTTTTAGAGATGTGAACGGTCCAACGCTCCGCGTAAGAATGATCCCCACTCCCTTTGCATAATACGAAGCATAGCTACAAAAAATACAGTTTTTTTGTAGCTATGCTTTGTATTAGAGGTCGTTTGATGGTACACAAATACATTTTGACGGTAGATAGGACCTTTGTTCCGACATACCTGCTTAAAATCTGGAATAAGCACTGGCTTGGGTTAGCGTCTTGGAAATAGAAATCTAATTATCAAATAATTTTCATTGTGGTTTTATAAGTTAATCACGACAACAGCGATCACCTAAAGATACTTGATTTGCTTTTTTATCTATCACAAAAATATTTGATATACTGAAATAATGGCGGTGCATCAACGTCGAGATACTAAACTCGTTTGTATGTACACTGTAGATGATTATACGTTACAATGTCATTAAATTACGTTCAATCTATACTTCTATACTTTTATTATTATAAAGCTGAAGAGTTTGTTTTCTTAAACGCGCTAAGCTTAGGAACTACTAGTCTGATTTGAATAATTCTTTCAGTGTTAGATAGACCATTTATCGAGGAAGTCTATAGGCTATATATCATCACGCTAAGACTAATAGGGGTGGAGCACCAATGAAGAGTGTTTCAAAATCGGGGTTAACGTACTTAATATTTAAAAATATTTTCACCTTCTACGTAAACGAAATCGCGAGTTAAAAAGATAGGGTTAGCCCAAAGTAACTACGTGGACGAATCGTGGCCAGAAGCTAGTCATGTTATAATATTTTTGTGATCATACATAAATTATATACCGAAATACCTATATTTTCAAAAATTTGCCCCGTCTGGTTTGTAAATGATGATCTTCTTGTAGCTATAATGATTTGTGCACCGCACAAAGAAGTAGCTCTAGGATGGCAGGAGTTTTTTCCAACTTATTTGATATTTATCGTCATATGTTTGTCAACATCAATAGTATCTTTATAAATTTTATTATGTATGTTATTTTGATGTATAAGCTACACTAAAGTTTAGTTTTATCAAAATCCGTTCAATAACATTTACATGAAAGAATAACTAACTTAATAAGATCAGTATAGGGATAAAACAGTTAATATTATTAATATTCGTTCAGTTCAGGTCAGCTCCCATTCATTAGCTCAACACCAAATCAGTTTTTTTTTATAGTTGTTTTCAATAAATAATGTTTAATTTTTCATTTCATGTGGTATCAATTCATAGTATATTTTACATACATATAACATTTTTAATATAATCCATGGAAAAAATAATATGATGTTACACCAGCTGCAAATATCGAATTATCGTAAACTGCCGTTCGGCTGATACGCCAATACGTGACTCTTCTGTTATGATACCGTCATTGCAAATGAACCTTTATTCCTTTCTAAATAAAATCTGATATTCTTTGAACACTAACGGTATAAGTTTTCTTTCCCGAGCTTATAACCGCTCGTTATGTAGCGATCGTTTACGCCTGAAATATTTGAACATAAATACTTGATGTCTATGTTACTAATGTCTTTATATAAAATAATCACTAAACCAGTATTATTTGCGACGAGAAACGGTGTTTAAGTCTTCTAAAGACGAGAAAACCATTTTTTAATGACTTGAAAGGCTATGTTTGTATTTGTATTATATGCCTATCAAGCAATTGCCTCTCATTAGACATGTTTGGCCATCGAGCTTTTAAATTCAAAAGGACAATTAATTTTTTTTATAAACATGACTATTTAAACAACATTCAGTAAATTGTATTAAAATATATATGTAACCTCTGGAACTACTGGTCTGAATTGAAAAATTATTTTAGTGTTAGATAAGTCATTTATCGAGGAAAGTTATAGGCTAAATATCATGACGCTACGACCAATAGAAGTGGAGAATGTTTTAAAATTGGGGTGTTCTTTCCTTTTGAGAGCTTCCGCTGCGTGCTAACGTAGGCTCATGGTAACTATTCTACGCGGATGATGTCATGGGTAAGGCATGAACAAATTTAATTACAAATAGTTTTTTCGTTAGTTTTTGCCGACCCAACACTGATTTCGACCAACATGACCAAGATGACAAAACGACAAGGAACAGACAAGAGCACAATTGATTATTTGTGGACACCTGACTAATTAAATTGAATGTGTTATTAAAAGACAGCGACCATATGAAAACGCGAGCTAACTGTACTTTGGCGCCATCTCTAAACGACATACTAAATCTTGTGTGATTAAATGAAATGCAAGGTCAATTTTTTCTCGAACACAAATTTTACAGATTATTTATGGCGATCTGACTACACTACTTAAGAAAACTGTGGGATTTTTAAATACACACGGTGATATTTTTGTTATAAATTACTTGGTGCCTGAGATTACGTTGTTAATGGTTTTGTTGTCCCATGCGCAGTAATTGTAGGCTGGCTTATATTTCTTTAATTATAATTTTGTAATTTCTACTAAGCCTTATGACTATTTTCCCAGTAAAATTTTTATTACTAGTGCTTAGCCACTATAGACAACAGTGATGTCATGGAGACCAGATAATAGACTACAAAGACCTCTGTAGAAGTTTCATTAAAGTCCTTAGTTTATAATACGACTCAGAAATTCAAAACAGAGCTTTGCGTATATGCATAAATTTACTTTTTTTTTGCACCCAATCTTCCAGATTGTTACTGCTATTGTCGAACTCCAAGTGTTTTGCGATAATTTCAATGTTGTAACAAGATGATGGGCGCCTTGTTAAAACTTTCCTGGCAGTTTTTGTGGCATCTCAGAATTCATGCTCCTTGGTAATATCTTCCATTCACTTCACTTGTGTACAATAAATAAATTACGTAAAACACTACCAATATTACAAAAAATCGAGACAAATAAAACAACATTATAAATAAGATATAAAGTCCACTACTTCACAGACTTACGCCAACAACTCTTACTTAATTATATAGACGTAATCTCGCCCTGATAATAAAAATGTGGTGTGGCTGTGTCATGACACGGCCGTTTGTTGTACGTGAATACGTCTATATACGTTCTATATAAATATTATTATTTATGTATGTCATAATCATAAGAAGTGCTCCAGGTTTCCATGTTTTGTTGATGATGGCAACTGTTCCATTTAACGGGATCAGGAAATAAATCAACTTAAGAAATAATTACTATGTTATAACTTTATTAATTATGGGTCTGTGTGATCCGCTCGGCCGCATTCACTTTTTTACGTTGTCTGTACTGCTTGACTCGGTCAAATGTTATTCTATTGGTACCATTCGATTGGTTTTGAGATGCTCTCTCCAACCCTATACGATTTCTGTATTTGGATTTGGCTTTTCAACGCCTATACGGCTGACATTATATATTTATTGATATATTTTTTTCGTTTTAACACCTTATTATTAACACAGTCACGATTTTACACTAATATTTTATATATAATCGATAGAATTTGACAAGAGCTGTCGACTGAAACTTCAAAAAACGTAGTAGCTTCACCGAGTCGTGAGTTGTACTAAATGGAAAACTGAAAACGCAGCACAATTACCCCAAAATGGCGGCGCTTCCCCCTACACCGCGTGCGATGTGTTACAGTCCTGACTTAGCGTAATGAATTCTTTGATCCTTTAGCTATTCAATGCTATAATTTAATTTTAGATGCAGAGAATAGATTATGTATCCTCCGATTTTGTTATCATTAGGTTTTATGGATTACCCCTGTATGGTTGCAAATTTAAAGACGTATTCACGTCAAAATAACTTTGACAAATTATAACCTAACCTAAACCTTTCTCATGAATCATCTTGTCTACTCGTAAAAACCGCATGAAAATCCATTCAGTAGTTTTTCAGTTTTTTGCGAACAGACAGAGAGACAGTCGCAGTGGGGACTTTGTTTTATATAATATGTAATGACTTAAAAGTGTGAGTTACAATACAACCGTGAGTATAAAAAAAAAGTCTTATACATTTGTTTAGAAATGTATAGTAACACTAATGACTAAATATCTACATGACTTATCGACACGTAGTTTCGGAAACGTCGATAACGGCGTCTCATCCCTTCGAGGAAGTGACGTAAGACACATTTGACCAGCGTTCGTGCGGAAATAGCGACTTTGTCTCGATGACAAGTCCGGTCTGTCCCCACGAATACAGCGATTAAGGGCCCGTTCACACCGTGACAATGATATGTAACAAATACATTTTGCTATATTATTAGATTTGTATGTGAAAGTAGATTTAAATAATTTACGTACAGTATGATTTTTGAGACGTACAAGCGTACTCGTCGAGCATAGAAAACTGAAAACCAAAAAAAATATTTAAAAATTACGTTTTTAATTTGCATACGAACTAAATATAGAATCTTCAAACAAATTAACACTTCCTCTAGTTGACGGAAAAAATGCCCTGAGGCATTAAACTCGCCAGTGCACGACTAAAATGCGCAATAGGGATTCATTCGCTGTGAACTATGACTTGTGTTCTTGCTTCTTTTCAATTCGCAGATCCGTTTTTTTCTTTCACTGAAGCATTTTGTTCTTAAAAGTTTTTTTATCAATCTAAAGAAACAATATCTTTCGAATCTGGAAACACTTAGCTTAAGTTTATTATTCTCCAATTACTATCAAGGTTTATTTGTGTGTACTTGATTGCCGATTTGTTTTTGTTTGCCCTTTCTGGTTTTTAAGATTGGCATTCAACTTCTTGTTTATTGTCGTAGGACAGTAAAGTTTTTTCTAATATTTAATAGTACGTTTTTTAAGAGTTTTGTTGTATGAAGTCCTCTAAAGGCTTTTCCTGTCCATTTCATTCCTCTTGACCAATGAATACCCAACTAGGATACTCCAAACAAAAAGTCGTCGTGATTGTAGAATATATTCAATGCACTTTTATTGAATAATACAAGTATCTATACAGAGATATTGGTGAGCTAGGAAAAGTAAATATTAAAAAATATTTCTAGAAACTTTCCAAGATATATTTGGAATTCCGCGGGAGAACGGAGAGCTGAATTCAAATTTTATATTCCATACGGGATCCTTGTCAGGAATGTCTGGTGCGCCGGCAGCTCTAAATATTCCTCAAGTTATTTTCGAAATATCTAGACAACGATACCGATCATGTCGTTCACGATTTGGAAGTTTAGATATTAATTTTTATTATATACTATACGCCTGCGTCTGTTTCTGGTAATTTTATAATTTATATACTTTATTTGAAAAGTAGTAGTGTAAAGTAGAAAGCAATGAGGACCTGTGCAAAATATGCCAAGAAGATCTCATAGATCTACAAGTGTGTCGTCGAAAATAGACTTGGATCATCGACACTTTGCGAAGGGACAACAGTCTCTTTCTTAAGCAGACGTTGGACTAGAATCTCCAGAATCTCCAGGGTAGGCGGAGACGTATTTGACTTAAGCAGACCTGTTGGGGATCTGAGACTGAATGGACACACACTTGCACATCTATAGAGTGCCTATGTAAGGGTCAAAGTCCACTCATCGTTTTCCCGTTCTAATATAATATTCTACAACGGTCCGGTTGTAGACGTATATGTAAGCATACGTGTATTCAATGAATGTGTAAGAACAATATAAACTCTTAATCTTTATGAAATATTAACTTCTATTAATTCATTCAACCGATCTCACACATAAACATAGACTATACATTAAATACATAATACACCTAAATTGATGACACCGAGGTGATTTGAAGAGAGACTAATAAAATAGCGCTTACATGGAGTGAGTTGAAACGTGAAATCACCAAGAGAACGAGATGGAATACCGTTGTATCTGATCTCTGTTCCAACAATTTAGGGAAACCGATATGAATAATTCTTTTTTTACTCAAATTGACATACATTTTATTATTTATTTTTATTAATAATATTAGCTGCACCCGCAGCTCCGCACGCGTTTTTTAAAAATTGTGTTAAAGAAATATAAAATTGTGAGACCATGTACAATTATAGAAATGCTCTTTAAAAACAATTGTAAGTACGACACGCACGCCACTTGCAGTAACATGTAACGTTTGCATTAGATACATAAATACTAACAGTGTGTCAAATGAGGCTTATCATCAGCAACATATTTAGAATCTTAAGCCACAATATAACTACCTCAGTGCTCACTTACAATGTATAAGGAACTAATAAAAAATTGATTTAAAGATAGATAATGATATAATATGTCCATATTGTCAATAAGTAATACGTTTATGGTCTAATATCCTATTAGAAATACCCCTTCTATCTTTAAAATTACTCTAAATAATTATACTGTTGAATTGTAAACAATGAATGAGCTGACGTCTTGAAATCTTACACAAATATAAATCAAGATATAAACCTTTATATCTGTCTAAGCAGTTTTTAATATTTGACAACTTAAATAGTGCTCATTGAACTCGATACAATATTCTGATATGTTGCTATGTTTACTGAGTTATGTAGACGAAACTCGGTAAATATAATTAAGATGGCCACTAAGATGACCAAAAAAAACAATTTAATTCAGAAAACATACATACATACTGATATATGAATTTCAATTATATTTATTCTTGGAGTCCAGTACAACGCACGTCTTACACACATGTTTAGAGTGAACAACATATTTTTGCTAAATTTCATGTGGACCAAGTCGCGGGTAATATGTAATCTAAAATAGAATAACCTAAATTACTTCTTATACGGTCAGCTATCTGCCAGTGAAAGTTCCGTGAATATTGGTCAAACTGTTTTGGACATAGTACTACGGGCGAAGCCACGGTTAACAGTTAGTCTAAATGAAAATAGACTAATTGACTTTTTATAATGTCCGCTATCTGCCAGTGGAAGTCTCATGAAGATCGGTCAAACCGTTTCGGAGATAGCACTGCGGGCAAAGTCACGGTTAACAGCTAGTACAAACCAAAATTGCTGGAATTACTTTTTATAAGGTCAACTATCTACCACTGCACTGTGGGTGAAGCCACGGTTCTCACGTCTAGTCTAAATTAGTCTAGAGTAGCCTAAGCAACCCGCTGTTATTTTAGCTACCTCCCAGTGAAATTCCCGTCAAAATAGGTCCAGCCGCTTCGGAGATTAGCCGAAACAAACAGACAGACAGACCGATAAAAAATTTAAAAACTGCATTTTTGTTACCAGTAGCAGATATACTTATTTTTTTTTAATAGGCAATATAGAGCTCTCTTGTTGGGAACGTTTGGCAGCGCAACGGCCAGAATGGTGAACAGCCAAGTACGCGAGTTCGTTAGGTTCAGCGTAAGGCTTACCTTGACACTAAACGCGAACAGTTAAAGGCTCGCCCTCCTGCTGTCATAATATATCATTATGAAAATGGCGTACTCACGTGCCTTCAATGTGCACGAAGTTTCGCCGCGAAGATACGCTACATAAGCCATCTTCGAGCGCATCAGCGCCATTTCTAAGTTTAGAGATGAAAGTGGTCGCCATGGCCGAAACCAGTCGGAACAATCATTCATACTATCATACCCAATCAGTCAAAAAATATATATTTTGATATTACATACAGACAGTTCATTTTTATTATATGTATAGATTAATTTAACATAAAGAGATATTTCAGGGTTCAAATAGGGTGAAAGATTACGTTAAATTTTTCCAAAATATAGATAAGTTTCAAATGAGTTTGATAAAAAACTTAAACAGACTTTATTTGCGTTACTAATGCCCGTTTTCTAAAGTACTTTAACTGTAGTTTATCTGGTCAATAGCGTTATCGGTTCGATAACTTGTCAAATTGCGTTTCTGAACACACAATCATACGATAAATCTCAGTAAAATTTAACGAACCATTTGACAGTTTATCTTATGGATAACTTTGTCGAGTCAATAACTATTGGTAGTTTAACCGAGTAACTCAGAAACCGACCATCTTTTATATATAAATTTCTTCGGCATATATATAAACGATTTATATAAACGACTGGAGCGATTTTAATAAAACTTTGTGTGCGTGTTCCACTGGATCCGAGAATGGTTTAGATTCACAATTGGACCCGGTAGGTGGCGTTGCGGTTGACTTTTAGGATTTTTGTTATTATCAAGGCAGGACAACGTCCGCCAGGTCCGCTAGTAGTTATTTATAATATTTGCTAACACAAATTCCAAATTTGAAGCAAACAGAAAAACATAAATACTTATCTATCTATATTATAATAAAACTGTAGCAGGGTCAAATCTGTACATTAAATATTTTTTGTAAATTTTGATGGGGGGAGGCTTTGTTGTCGATATAGAAGCCAAAAATAAACCTTTTAAAATTTTTGTCTGTCTGTCTGTCTGTCCCTGTGAACGCGCATCACTCTGAAAGTACTGAACCGATTTTGACGAAACTTGGCACAGTGATAACTAATGTTACGAGATTACATTTAGGATATTTTTTTTCTCATAAAACGCAAGGGATTCTCCAGGATCTGCCTGTTTGTCTGTCCCTTTAAACACGTATTACTCTGAAAGTACTGAACCAATTTAGACGAAATTTGGCACAGTAATAACCAATATTACAAGGTTACATCTGGGATACTTTTTATCTCATAAAACACAAGGGATTCTCCAGGATAACGGACGAAAGTAAAAAAAAATGTAGTTCATGATATTCTTGACGAATTTTGGTAAATTTTCTTTGTGCTATATATAGCAGACAGATTAGCTAAAAAATTAAGCTATATTTCCATATGCTCTTTAAAAAAAAATACCAAAAAAAAACGACCACCGTGATTCGAACCGTCGGCTCCGTCGAAACATATAAAGCCCCGTACGTTACAACTGAGCTACGCCTACATGACATTTCTGTACGTAATTATCGAACACGTATGAAACATTTATGTAGACGAAACTGTCACTTATGTTGTTACATTTATTTCATTGTATAAAAAAATGTTTGCTAAACAAAGGTGACAAGATTTATTTATTTATCTATACTATAATAAAACTGTAACAAAGCCAAATCTGTACATTACAAGGTTACATTTAGGATACTTTTTGACCCATAAAACGCAAGGGGTTCTCCAGGATAACGAAAGAAAAGAAATTAGTTAATGTAACTAGACTTTTTTGCGACACCTTAGTATAAGAGCCAGCAACGTTGGAAGAACGAGAATTTGAGAAAAGTTGGTTCTTTAATATGAAGATATATTATGCCCTTCCAAACACGATTCAGGATACCTGGTAGCCGGTTAACGTTGTATTTTTTAATGCGAATTACACCTTTACAGATCAACATTTTGATTTATAAATAATTTAAGGAACATTTTTTGTCAGTAACTTTTATAAGTTTAACGTTTATACGTTATTAAAAACATGAATTTTTCACTGCCAGACAATTTTGTTATTGACAATAATGTGCCTGGTGATATTCTTTATAAACAAAATAATTCATTTCAAACCATTTTATTTTTTCCCTTGCAAAGAACATATTTCATTTTGTTAACCAGGCTCTTCCACAATTATGGCTATCTTTATTATACAGCCAGTGTTGCGCTAAGCTAGAGTTATAACTAAGTTATTCTATACATAGGTTTTGGTAGGGGGTAGAGCCACGCTGAAGCTATTACTGGTTTCAGGATGAATGGGTCGGCTCGCCCGGGGTAGTACCACCCTCTAACAAAAAGCCGACGGGAAGTAACAATGCTTGCATTAGTGCGTTTCGTTCGATTAGTGAGAGCACCGGAGAGGCCCACCTCTCTTCCCCTTCCTCCTCTCCCCTTCCGCTTCCTCCCCCTCCAACACAGGTTGGCAAGGCACTTACGACTCTCCTGGTGTTGCAAGTGTCTATGGACGGTAGTTATTACTTAACACCAGGTGACCCACCTGTCCGTTTGCCTCCTATGACATAAAAAAATACATTATATTTTTAATTTACCCTTTTTTATGTTGAAATAAAATAATATTAAAAAAAAGTGTGTGTGTGTACTTATGTACACGCATTAGAAGTTATACTTCTTTGGCGTAACAAGTAAAAATCTTTTCAAAAATTTTATCTTGCGCCTTATTCTACGTTTGTAGAAAAAACGACACTAACAATAAAAAAAAGGTATTTAATACAATGAAAGTTTTAATATAAAGAAATACAAACAACAAATACAAAGAAACAAAATGTTGACTATAGCTAACTTCAGGGTGTCGGTTTTTCGTGACGGTGTGTGCGCGCAACGTAAAAATTTACTCTCATCATTTTTTTGTTACGGTGTGCGCGTTCATCGTAAAAATTTACTCTCATCATTTTTCCCTAACGCGCCAAAAGAAATATAACTTCAATAAAATTACAGATATCTTAACATGGTTTGAACATACTTCTTTATTTACAAAAAATTGCATCGGGCACATTATTGTTAATATCAAAAATGTCTGGCAATAATAAATTCACGTTTTAGTAGCGTTTAAAAGTTAGTGAAAAACAAAACATTCTAAAATTATATAAAGTTCAATATTTTTGCCTGTAAAGGTTTACCGGCAGCCAATTCGCTGTCGAAACCGTTGCCTAGCTCTTAGACAAATAGTCACAGGCAAGTGACAGATGACACATGTTGCTCATATCTTTTTAATATTTATGTTTTTCTTTAATACAATGTAGTGTGAAAAAGTTTTAATACAAGTTGAAAATAGTTATGATGTCATTCAGTGTTTAATTTATCATTATTTATTTTATGAATATATTTTAACGTTTAAATTACAATTTAACTCTATCAACTTGATATTTTATAATGTAAACTATACTGAGCGTATAGTAAACGCCTACAAAAAAGGGAAAGGAACTACGTTCCAACTGGAGGTCCATGGACCTCTCAAGCTTTTTTTACATTACTGCCAATATACGTAGGTTAGTTTTTATTTTAATTGAACCCGGTAGATGATGTTACGAACGGGTTGTAGGCTTATTGGGACAGAAGTTACTGGGACAACGTACTGGGAAGACATTTATCGGCAATATATGTAGGTTATTTGTTATCTTAATTGGACCTGGTAGGTGATACTGCGAACGGGTTCAAAGCATATTTTAAAATATTTCTCACATACCAACTGGGTATATGTTTGAGTGAGTCCCTGGATAGTTGGGATTCACAATTTGAAACAGTAGGTATCGCTGCAATCGGGTTTTGAGATGTATTTAGATTTTTCCCGTTTAAAAGTACAATCGAAACCGGTAATAACCGATTTGGTGCAGACGAAGTCGCACGGGTCAGCTAGTACTATATAAATAAGTGTCGCGGGAAACGACTGTGGACTTAAAGTTTTTACGTCGATGCTTAGTTTGGGTTGCCATCGACTACTAATACATTTTATTAGTTGAGACGAAGTCGCACGGGGCAGCTAGTACTATATAAATAAGTGTCGCGGGAAACGACTGTGGACTTAAAGTTTTTACGTCGATGCTTAGTTTGGGTTGCCATCGACTACTAATACATTTTATTAGTTGTTGCATATACATTTTTAAATATTTTGCTAAGCTTATAAAAATAACGTATAAACTTATTGTGTCGTGAAGCTATAGAACAGTCTCCCCATAGAGTAACAAACCCGCGCGTAGTTTGTAACTGTAAGCGGTTTCATAATTCTATGAGTCTCCCGGATGATCCTTGTTTCTTATATTATAAAGCATTTTAGATGTAACACAAAAAGGTATTTAGATATCAAATCTCTGGGCATACATTTGCACAAAAAATAACATGTATACATTTAAATTATACATTTCTTGGAAATCTAATTTTCCTAACCACGTTTGTAGTTTATGTTTGTGGTAAAAGTTCGTAACACTGAGCCGTTATTTCAAGTAAATGTTCTCTACCAAAGAAAACTTTTAAATAAGGTTTTGCAAGGAAAACTGGAGAAATACATTAAGCGTTGACCCCGTCGCCTGTCTTTCCCCACCGAGGCATCGGGACAAAAGTAGTAGATATAATATAGTTTGTAAGCTGCGGTAGTGTTGCGTGTGTTGTGACGTTACGTGCGGGTCCACTCTCAGTCATAAAGGAAATTGAAAGTGCATGGATGTAGTAACCTTGTGGAGAAGTACAATAAATATTGATCGTCCACTGATATAATTTCAAGCATGCGTACAAAGGTTTTTTCTTTCACCTGTTAAATTATATATATCGTAGAATGCACGGCGTAGAACGTAAAGACCGTAGTTATAAAGGTGTGACGTCAATCATAGATCACGTCCTCTTTGTAATTAAATCGATCAGTTACTCAAGACCAATCAAGTAGATATTAGTAATAAAAGCGTATAAATAATCATTTAATTTTTATTGTTTTCATTATTGTACTATCTTGCAATAATGCGTAAGTCTAGTTAAGTTATTTTAATATTGTGAACATAAAGAAAGAGATCTTCTTGTTCTTATGTTGAAGGCTTTCCATATTGCCCAATAAAGAAAAATTTGGGAACAACATCTGTAAACATACAAATGCAGGAAAAGTCGCAGGTAGCTGCTAATACTCAGATATGTCGATAATTAAGGTTTTGCATTATGTAACTAAAAAAAATGTAATAAATGGAAATGAAATATGGAATAAACGGCTTTATTATTATTATGTTACTAAACTACTTACATCCTCAAAACGAAACGGAATGCTTTAGTAAATAAATGTTGTCCCAGACTCGGTTTGCTTGAAACTGAACATTATTATGTAATAATCATAATATAAATCGGAATAATATAATTGCAGTGGATTACTCGATGTATTTGTGATTGTTATTTAGGTTGCGAAATACAGTGCAAGTATTTTGATACCCTTTCTTTCGACAACGACGCGAGTATTTAAATAAAGTAAAAAAAACCCCTTCTACTATAGAATCGATACTCGTTTATTGTAAGTGGAGTGAATAAATTTACTTCGTAGCTCTTTGGCAACAGTAGTAATAAAGGCCAAGTCGTACGCGACGCGGGCGTTGACGGAGACGTGTGAATTACCCACTTTTCCCCCGAAAAAGGGAATAAATACGCTCGGGCGGGGTGTTTTCTTCACATGCAAATTATTATTATTGTGCCAGTTCGGGTATTAGCGGGGTTTTATTGGGAGAGCTTTCCCATCTTTCCCCTTTTTATGGGCCAGCGTCGGTGCTTTCACTGGCCGTTGCGAGATCCTCCAATGTGCGTCGTTCCCCGGACAACTGATACTATAATGCTACGAAGCCGTGTATTCGATACAACACTTATTGTTTAACATATAGACTAAAACAACTACTACTTGTACTAAAACTTTACTATCATATGAATAACTCAAGGATTTCATCGAAATTATGTATATCCATTTTTATTTTACGCATAAATAAAAGTGCATATATAGGTATATTAGAGTGTGCCACAAAAAGTCGATATTTTTTTCTCTCGCTCTCACCCCATAATACCATAGTATATATTCAAACAATAATTATATCCAAAGAACAGCTCTTAATTTCATTTTCCCATATAAATAATATAAGGAAAAAAAATTTGAACATTTTTGTCACTTGCAAACTGTGAAGACATTATATTTTGTAAAAATGAATGGATAGGTTTCATTAAGCGATAAATAATCAACAAAAATCCATTTAGTCAAATTTCTACCGAAGTTTGATATTTGAATTTTTTATAATTTTGCGTTTTTTTATCTTTTGCTGGTAAACTATAAAGATAGAATAAAAACTTAAATGACAATTTTGTAGTGTTTATATATATATATATGGTAAACTATAAAGATAGAATAAAAACTTAAATGACAATTTTGTAGTGCTTTTTTATATATATGTATAGATAAAAAAACGCAAAATTATTATAAATTCAAATTATAAAGATCCGTAGAAATTTGACTAAATGGATTTTTATATATATATGATAATATTATTTCAGTTTGAGCAATGTGATCGCTCTTTCTTTCTCACCTATTGGTTACACCTATTGTTGCAATATTTGCTTCTTAGCACATTGCAATAATATCTAATAGTGAACGAATAACGATGTCTTTAGTAATTTGAGAAGAAAATTATTAGTTGTAATATTGATCACCTCGTATTGCAACTCCTGCAGAGGGAACACAATACCGCTGATTATCGTAATGGGTACACATAATACAAGAAGTTAATCTTGTTGATTATTAGTTTGGTAACAAATGTTCATTTAATCCTTTCGAAGTATTCCTGTAAATCAGCTCACGTATCGTGAACTGTGAGTAGGTAATTAGCGGATGAGGCGATGCGCCACGAATCATGATCGCATGATGCACGTTGACACTGTATGGTAGTACTCGTGTGAATTTCGCAACCGACGGTTTAAACCATAACATCGAGCAAGTTTTGTATAATAATAATGAAAAAGAGACTATAAGAAGACCCTGTAAGATTGTATTTTCTAATTATTTTAACAGCTATACTCCTGTTGGAGCGTTATGTAAATTCGTTGATAGTGAATTACTATCGTGAAATGGAAGTTGCGTAGATATAACACTAAAATTATTTGTAAGAAAAAACTTTTTACTGTGATTATTTATGTAATTTGCGTATGTAATTTATTAAAACCCTTATTCGTAGTAATTGATTAATGCCCGGTATCTGAGCTACTTCAGTTGTAGTTTATCTGTTCAATAGCGTTATCGGTTCGATAGCATGTCAAATTGCGTTTCTGAACAATCAATCATACGATAAATGTCAGTAAAACTCAACGGGCCATTTGGTACTTTACTTTATGGATACATTTGTTGAGTCAATAACTATTGGTAGTGTAACCGAGTATCTCAGTAACCGGGCATTAGTCGTTCAGCTATTGACTCGGTTCAAAATGGTTAAAATGTATAGAAAGATTTATTCTTAGTGATGTAGCTATAAGTTACAATGATCAGTTGACACCAGGTGGACTTTATAAGTATGTGATTGGTATATTAACATCACAAAAAAAACATAATTAGGACTTTTATTACACCAAAGATATTTTGTTTTTACAAAAAAAATCTATTACATAAACGTATGTTTCTAATCGTGATTTCAGCGTTAGGACAATAAATAACCTAGTATAATTTTAGCTAATAATAACGATGGAATAATACTTTTTTCTGTTTGGTGGATTAAGTAGCGTCGTCACTGTTCATCCAAATAATGATATTCCATCTTTCTAGTCGAAATATGTACTGTGATGAAACTGCGGTTAGTTTATGTTTAGGCCATACATTGATAAAGCGAGTGTACGATGCGATGGTGCGTGTCCGTAACTCGCGTGAACAATGTAATGCGATCCTGTAGCGAGAGTTGACGGCTCGCCGCGCTGCACCGCACTCGTCACGCCGATGCCACACCACGCCACACCACACCACACCATGCCACGCCGCACCGCGTGGCTCTGCACACAAACAAGCAATTATATTTCATCGGATTCTGATCCTATTTACGGATTATTATTTATATATTTTTGCGCATACATTTAATATTTAAGACATAAATAATAAACATATTTGCTGTTAAAACACGTAGCCACGTTGCTGAGACAGGGACCGAATGAATGATGACGTCATATATAAATAGACAAGCTGGGTTTAAATTCTGGAAATTGAACGTGATAACAAGAAACTGTTAATTACTTTTACATAAACTCATTAACTCACGCACTCCTTATATTGTACACATTACATGGTTTAGAAGTCACGCCGGCTCTACTGGAAACGAGGCAGCTGACCCATTAGTTTGGCTCATAACTTAAGAATCTTGTATAAGATCAGCTTGTGTACTTGTTAGTGACCTATTTGCCATGGAACGCGTGAGGTTAAGTTTCCTCATGACATTTTCCTTCACTCCAAAAACTAAATTTACTAAAAATTTCCACAAATTGTGAAAACTTCAATCAATTCTTGCTAGAAATTCACAAATTAGTTACATAGATAAGTAATATATTATTTCGTATTCATTAAAACATAACTTTTGTTGTTACTATTGGTAATTTTGATTTCAATTCAACAACGTCGTAAATATGGTTGATCTGATGCCGTCGCTGTTTTAGTTTAATCAAGCAAATGCCAAAGGTTTTCGGTTAAAACAAAGCTCGTGTTACATTCCACGAGACAATGCCGGAATTCTGGTTAAGACGCGGGGCTTTTTGTCAAACGCCATCCGACGTGACGCTGCGGTCGCACGCTTTCGCCACGTCGCGTCGCCTCTGACGTCACCTCACCGCCTATAGATTCGATATTATTATTTATATTTACTATATTACTTATTTATTTACTTTCATTATATTTTATATAAATTTACTACAATGGTCAGTAAAAGAAATTTACAATATAACACCTCACTAATCACTGAAGAACAAGTTTCAGAAATGTATCTTATATTAATTTTAAATTTTTCCATACAATACATCCTTATAATTGAATGAGCTCTATATTTTAAAGATCAGTGTGATTTTAATATTAAAAATAGTCACAAGATAGACGTCGCATATTCTGAGGCTCAGTAAGACCAATAAATATTTGATGCAATAATATTAGGTTTTGCAGTAAAGTTCGAAAGAATATTACCAATTTACTGGACAGTAACAAGCAGGTTTCATATAAAAACAACAAAGACAATGACAGAGATATTGTCTACCTTCTCATGGCCTAATTGAATAAAATATTTTTAATTCGACCCGACGATTTTAGAACAATTCTCGCTTTCCCCATATACTGAGAAGAAATAATATATATTTCGTTATTAGAAGCAAGATATACGGGTTATAGTAACCCATTCTACGACTTCAAACTTGCGCACTCACTATAAGTATGTCATATACAAGTTCCTTTCGAATTTCGGTACCCAAAGGACATAAAGCTGAAGAACTACTCAACGAGCGCTCTCTGCGAAACCATTTACCTCAAAGGGAGACGCCTTTAATCCCTAACACCGACACGAGACTAAACAAGTAAAACTAAACATTCCATTACTCGTCGAATACTCAAACTAAACAGAAACGGTGCGGCATAACACGCAGTGGTTCGCGTTTGAATACCTACAAACCACTATAGAAGAGTATGTAGGTACCACACGAACCAAGCCAGTAGAAGGCAACTGAGCGTATTGTTATAAACAGACCACATTGCGAGTGTAGTGAGCAGCTCGTAGAACGGAGGCCCGTGTCAGGGAACAATGTATGCCGTGTAAAGAGAAGCATCCGGTAGCAAGCAGTGAGTGCAAACGAATGACTCGTTTATCTGTATGAGGTTCTTACGTTAATAATGGCAGTTACGTGCCAGTGGAGTGTAATTAAATACGCTTTTATTCGGCCCTTAAGTTGACAGTTTAGTGGACGCGAGAGGTTTTATTGTTCGCGTCGATGTGTTCTCTCGACGTACTGTTTTGTTAACGTTTATTTTTCTGACGATGTACCTGATTATACTTCAAAGCGATATACCATGAAAGATTGTTTATTTATCCGGACTTTTTCCGAATTATTTTTATATATCTCACACTACCGAGTAAAGGACGCCTAATTCCGAAATGCATGCAAATCGTAACTTAGATCAATTTTTTTATATAGCGATGTTACGCGTGCCTGTTTATTACATAGAAATGCTTTTTGTATCTACTAGTTGAAGGCCATGAAATAGACGTGTTTGATGAATTGAATAGAATTATAATTCATTTCTGAGGGTTATGTATATATGAGCAAAGGAAACAAAATAAATTGGATTAGTAGACGCACGTTAAATCATAAACATCAACAATTTTTTCATGCCTCCAAGGAGTTCATTCCACCCTTAGTTCCTTTTGTTAAAGAGGAAAAACCTATTAGTCACTGACTATATACATTGGAAGACACTTTTCATTCGAAATGTGTAGGGAACACATTTTTTATGCGATTGAAGGCATGAAACGAACATGCGTCACCTGATGATAAGTGATCACCATGCTGGTGATCACCCATCATCACCCATAGACATCTGCGATATGAGGGGCATTACTGATGCATTGTCGGCCCTAGAGAAAGGAGTAAGTTCGTTTCTTGATGGTTAGTAAGTTATATTAGTCTGGCAAAGCCGCCGCTGGAAGGTAATTGCAAAGAATCAACGTACGTGAAAAAATGCACGGAAAAACCACACACTAGACGACTTCTAAACATTAAAATGTCATAATATAGTGTATGAGTTAAAAAGTTAAAAGTTGCGTTCACTAACAGTTATCACCAAGTATAAGAAAGTACTAAAAAATCTATGAAATATTCAACGATAACTAGTTGTAACTATGTAAATCGAACGCGTCTGTATTCTTTAGATTTTTGTGAGAAAAATTGTTGCAGGTGTCTTCGAAAAAGTAATAAAATACATTTCAATCACTTTTAGAAATGTCAGTTTGTCTGTTTGTTTGAACACGCATCACTACTAAAGTACTCCGTTCACCATAAAGCCTCATAAAAATCATAAAACATATCCTTGAGTAACATATAGTTTAGGTTTCATTAAAATCGGTTCATTCTATCAAAAGTTATTGTAATTTTAATATAGACGCGACTTAAGTACGAGAGAAAAGTAAATAAGTAACTAGGCTTCACACATTCAGATGATTTTATTAATCACTGTTTTTACAGTAGGCTCCACGCAGACGGAGTCGCGGGCACAGATAGTTCTCAATATATAAAAGCTTGCAATATTACTAAAAAATAATTGCATGATTATTACTAAAAAGTCAAAAAAATACCTGTCTCTAACTAGCTTACCCGATTCCTTATTAGGTAACCTTCTATATATCACTGACTTTATTTAAATTTAAACCTTTATAACGTTTGTAAGTGGTAGAGCCACGCTGAAGCTATTACTGGTTTCAACATGAATGGGTCGGCTCGTCCGGGGTACTACCACCCTCTCGCGGAAAACCGACGTGAAGTAACAGTGCTTACTTACATTGTTGCGTTTCGTTCGGTCAGTGAGAGCGCCGGATACCTCCCCTCCCCTGCCCCACTACCCCTCACCCAAACACAGGCTGGCAACGCACTTGCGACTCCCCTGGTTTTGCAAGTATGATGATCACTTAACATCAGGTGACCCACCTGTTTGTTTGCCTCCTATGACAAAAATAAAACAGTATTCTTCTACTTAACATTAAAAGATATGTACATAACATCAGTAAATCTTGTCACGATGAATTGGAAAAAGTATAATATACGTTTTATTATCTTAGTCCGTATGTCTCAAATCTATTGATGATAGTTGTCTTTATGAATATCAAGCACCGTATATATGCTAAATATTCATAGTAGTAACTCTCGAGCGTTGTGCTATTTGTTATCTTTGGTCCTTGTGCAATGCATAGCGCTGACTGTGTTTACATAATATTAAATCTAAAAAAGACATTCGTTGTAAACTAAATAATTTTGTTATACATCTCAAATTCCATGTTGATATCTTCAGAAATATTAAAATGACTAATTCTATAGTTTTCAAGGGTGAAATTCGACAGGCAGGCAATTAAACAGCGGGTTAATAGCGAGTTATAATTGGGAGAGCCGCGCGGCCGCGACTAACCTACGAACGATGTATGTTCACTTCCAACGTTCTAGATTATTTAGCGAAATCAACACTAACTAGCTATTTCACACGTAATTTCGCTATTAGTACGAACTTACGAATATTATTTATCTATAAACATTATTTTATATTTCGCTTCTTTGCGGGAGTGATTAATTTTGATATTATTGGGGTAAAACAGAAAGTTTTTTGAAATTATTTACAGGTAAATGATTAATCACAAACTCACGTGATATTAAGTAATAATGAAGCTCGAAATAACATACATCATCATCATCAGCCTATAAGAGACGGACTGCAAGGTAATGGGCCTCTCCTCGAAGAAAGATGGGCATTATTACTACGCCAGCTCACGACTTGTTTGCGATTCAAATCTGAGAAATCCCTAGTTTTATGTTTACTCACATACAATAGTACTACAAAAACATTTCTCAGGTTCAGGTTTCCTCACCATATTTACCTTCTCCGTCAGCCGATAGTGTTACCAATTAAAATTAGTAAATATACGCGTATTTCGGAAAATTCTTTGGTACATACTGGGATTCAAACCTGCGGACATCAGATTGATAATCCACCCGTCAAACCGCTTGACATCTAGATCTTTAACCCACAATGCCTATAAATGAAAGAATGAAACTAACTCTCAAGAGTAAATGGTGAAATATAGTATCAGATTTATAATTTAAAATTGTTAAGATTAGGCAATATCCGAATACTATGCTCTGGTTTAATCACAATTTTTCCTCTATTGAACCTTCAGCTTATGGGATGCGAATTGCGATGTTATTCAAATTTTAAACGGATTTACTTTATTATAATGATGCCAATGTAAAAAACAGTTTTTCGCTAAGGAAGTGGTTAAGGCAAGTCATCTATTTTTCACTTGCCTGCAAAATAATTTATTTTATCCTTGAATATTTGTTAATTAATCAAATCGTTATGACAGCGATAAATGATGATGGATTTCTCACAGTTCTCGTTTCTATTTGTACGTTAGTTCTGTAATATGTTGTGCTTGAATTTCGGTGTCGTTATGTAATTCTGGCCTCACCATGTTCATACTAACATGCAAACTATAACAAGTATTTTTCTGTAGTCCTTACTCTAGTCCCATTTTAAACAATACCACAATAAGTTGTTTAAAAGTGAACGAGTTCAAAAACAAAATATTTAAGAAGCAATTTAAAAAAAAATGTCAACTATAGATAAATGAGAGGTAGGTAGGTATAGATGATGATGCATTGCATGCAACTATTATTTAAAAGTATCAAAATAAATAGCTGGATGTTGAGATGTTTACCAGTTATGAGCTAAATATTATTGAGAAGAATAGCCGTCACTGCTTATTACTTATGCATTTTTATCAGAAATAAAATGTTGCGTGTTTACGTACATACATTTACTTACGAAAACAGTACGGATTACAGCTTTTTAAAACTTATTTGCTATTTTATAAAATAAAAAAAAATATTGCCTCGCGATAAATCCGAAAACTTGTATTGATATTGCCAATTACTATTTACCAAGCGGGTCTATTATGATGTTATCTGGACTTATTGATAACAAGCGAGAAAAAATAGGTCATAAAAAGATATACGATGGCAATTAGAGGCTAAAGTTGTGTGAAGTACAACTAATTATAGATACACATGTAAATAAAAATTCAGTTGCGATGGCGTTAATACGTAAGTACCAATAATTCTTTTGTACACTTGGAAACGTTGTAACGTCACGTTTTCAACATTTCTATTTTCACCTCCAACTCCACGGAACTTTGAAAAGAAACCTAAACAGTATAATTGTTTACCGCTGCTGTAGAAAAACTTATTTCCCAACCGTTTATAACTGTTCTGCGTTTATAATAAAATGTCACGAGCAAATGGAAACTTTTAACTGCGTATTTAATGAAACCTTTAGATGATAACTACAACAAACGAAAAGTTGAAATAAGCTTTACGAATTTGTTAGAGAAGGCATTTACGAATAGATACTCGCCTCACAGAGAATATGCGAATCATTTTCATAAATACATTATTGATAATACATAATATTGAAAATAATTGATATTTTACACAACATATTCTTTTTGTAATAGAAGGAAGGAAGAGACAACTTGGTGTATGCTGTTTGC
Source organism: Antheraea pernyi (assembly GCA_015888305.1). NCBI lineage: Eukaryota > Metazoa > Arthropoda > Insecta > Lepidoptera > Saturniidae > Antheraea > Antheraea pernyi. The sequence goes on from MU158703.1 coordinate 1,861,552, forward strand.
TGATGATATTGTTCTTGTCGGGGAAGATGCTGCCGAGTTACAAAGTAGGCTGGTAAAATGGTGAGAAAAACTAGAGAAAGTTGGTTTAAAAATCAGTAGACTAAAAACTGAACATTTGTTTTGCGACTCCGGTGGTCCATCCTGTTTTTCTCCTATAGCTTTAAATGGTATATCCTTACCAACCTGCTATGATTTCCGGTATTTCGGTTCTCTGATCCCAAACTACGGTTGCATAGATAAGAACATGAGGAATAGGATAAATGCAGGATGGATGAAAAAGCGAAAGGTGTCCGGTGTAACTTGTGACCCACGAATGCTCTTGAAACTCAAGGGGAAGGTTTATAAAACCATTATAAGACCAGGCACGTTGTGCTGGGCGACGAAAGAGACGGATGAGAGAAAACTACGTATGGCCGAGATGCGACTATTAAGGTGGATGTGTGGTTTAACTAGAATGGATAATATTAAGAATGAATACCTAGTCTTGCCATAAATACTGTAACAAAGAAAAAAAAATCTAGTGCAAATAACATTAAGCAATGTTTACATGTACTTTTACAGTGTGTGAGTTTAATACATAAATATAAAACAATTTAAAATATAAAAAGCTTATTCAAAGTGGTCTCCATTGGCTGCAATACAGCCCTTTAAACGTTGAGGCCAGTTATCAATAGAAGCACGCACTCTTTCCATGGGAAAATTCTACACTGCCAATCGTATGGATTGTTTTAGGGACTCCAAATTATCATGTCGTGTAGTGCAGCCGTACTCTCTAAAACTGACCATAAATCATAATCCAGGGGATTAAGATCGGGACTAGACGACGGCCAGGCTTCAGCTCTGACTGATGACGCTGACAGGTTTGTACACCATCTTCTTATCCTTATTCCATCTAAGTAGGATCAGCACAACACGCTTTCCTTATCCGTTCTCCCTTGTCAGATGTCATCTCAGTATTCACACCCTTTTATAACGTATAATTTTTCACACAATCCATAAATACCGTTTTCGGTCTTCCTTTACTCCTATATCCTTTATACTTAAAATGCTCATACCATGGTCATCTATTAGTCCAGACTTCTTTGTCACTGGTGCTATTTTCAAATTTCCTTTAACAATACTCATTCTTTATCCTATCCATTCTAATTAGACCACAAATCCATCTTAACATTCGTAACTCAACCACATTTAATTATCCCTCATAAGATTTTTTCTTTCTAACATATGTATGTGTTTTTCGCTATTTCCTCATTACATGCCCATACCATGGTAACTCCTCAACTTTTGTTGCACCAGTGCCTTATTGCTTTGACCACCTTTTGCGTATGAACACTACGTGGACGGCCAGATCTTTTTCTGTAACAAACAGAGGAGGTCTCATTGTACCTGTTAATAGCCCGGTACACAAACATTTTACTAATACCAAGCGTATGGAGAGTTTTAAATATTGCATTTGGCTCCATACCTATTTTATGTAATGCAATTACAGCGATTCGGTTCTCTTTATCATCCCACTCTATTTTAATATCGCAAAATATTGTACAATGTATTGGCACCAAAATGGGAAAACTCAATGAATAATCATATAAAAATGACAGATTCCAAATTCAAATTTAATATTTTGTTTATTTTTTAATGGAACAGTATTTATGGCCAGACTAAGTATATCAGAGGAAGTTTGAAAATAGTACCAGTGACAGAGAAGTTAAGGAGTAATAGGTTAGCATGGTAGGGGCATGTCATGAGAAGAGATGAAGACCATGTAATTAGAAAAGCTTTGTGTATGATCGTCGATGGATACAAGAGTAGAGGAAGACCTAAAAGTTATGGATGGACTGTATGAAAAATGATATGTGTAAAAGTTGTGAATACTGGATGACTATCAGAATAGACGAAAGTGGAAAAGGAAAACAGGTTGTGCCGACCCTACTTAGGTAGGATAAGGGTAAGAAGATAATGATGATTCTTTTTGTAATATAATGAAGGTCAAGGTCAAATTTATAGTACAGTCATGACGAAAGGTATTTCAAGAAGTTAGAAAAATATGCAATATCATCGTCTATAGGCATAAATAAGACAGGTAATGATATTCTATTTTAGTTTATGTGTAAATGTCTATTCTTTTGGTTCTGTAGCCTAAACGTCTTGCTATCTAGCAATTTGATGTAGACTCGCTTTCATTATGAAGTGATATATGTTATAAAATATTGAAATATCATGTGATATCATATCGTTATTGCTAGTATAACTTGTATCAAAAATATACTCAAATAGAAAGCCATTCATCGGAGCAATAACTACACTCCATTCACATGTTTATAAGTCTTATTAAAGCTGAGGCAGTTAAAATTATATTTAATATTAAAATTCATATCATTTTTTTCCTACGAGAAAATATATGTAAAATAATATTGTTAGGTAAGAAACAAGCATTGGAATAATTACGTGTTCATTTCTATTTATATTTATTACATATTAAAAGAGAAGGTATAATAACTCGTAAGAAATTATCCAGCAGTTGCGAAGTTACACAATTTTGTAAGAGATCTCTCTGATACCGTTATTCTATCGAAATTAAATGTTTACGTCAAAGTTAAATTCGTTTCGTAACCGAACTTTAACTCCGTAGTAGAAATTAAAAATGAAATCGTGTCAAAGTAAATTGAAATTATATTTACCGTCGCGACGTATTGAAACCTCATGGAAATATTGTAAAGTAAAATGTTTAAAGCTTTAGGTTAAGGAAAACAAACCGTTATGTTGCTCCTAGAATTTCATTAACTTGGATCCTTTAAAGGGATTTCATCAAATGCCGTTAGAATATACGGATATAGTATAATTTCTTAGCTATAGGAAATATCTACAGACTTTATATACAATTTACTTAAATTAATTGAAGTGTGAGTATTCAGTGTTTTTCGATACCATTATTGCGACAAAACTATTAGTTTTTTTTTTAAGTGTTGTTGTAAATATGTTTTCCTTAGGTGTTGTATAAATTAGTAATAATTAAAATTAGAGCTGTGTTGGGTATCTTTATGACATATATAAACTTATATTACATTTTGTAGGTGCTGTTGCTATTACTGGTTTCATGAATATGTCGGCTTGCCTGGGGTACTACCACCACCACCCGATCCACAGAAACACTCACGTGAAAAGTCCTTGCATTATTGCGTTTCGTTCGGTCAATGAGAACGCCGGAAGGCCACCTCCCCTACCCCTTCCCCAAAACCTTCCCATACCCCCAAACACAGGCTGGTAACGCACTTGCGACTACCCTGGTGTTGCAAGTGTCTGTGGACGGTGGTGACCATTTAACATCAGGTGACCGACCTGTTCGTTTGCCTCCTATGATAAAAAAAATGTGAAGATCGGGTGTCGAAGGTATAATTTTTTAATACTAGGTACTACTTTTCTAATAGACCTTGACCGAGCATTCAGTTGCGTTTATGTTGACTTATTCATATAGCCCTTTTTTCTGAATCAAAGTACCTTTTTTAGACCTCAAACAATGTGTAGTTAAAATTCATTATAATCTGCGGAGTAGTTACAGCGTAAAAGCGTAACAAACAAACTCACGAATCATCGGCAACCAGGTGCTCTTCTTAAGGCTAGACACTCTGGCGCTTCGTAGGGACGTTGAGTCGCTTTGCGTCCTCTATAAGATCTACCACGGAGAATGCTCTGAAGAACTGTTTGGATTGATACCTGCTGCTGAGTTCCGTTACAGAACGACTCGTCACGGACTGAAATTCCATCAGAGTCATCTCGATGGTTGGAAGTCGTGTACTGTGCGTTTCTCACGTGCGTTTTTTTCCACGTACGACAGTTCTCTGGAATGAACTCCCAGCGGCAGCATTTCCAGAACAATACAATCTGCTTTTTTTTTTCAAAAAACGAGCCTATTCCTTTATCAAAGGCCGACAACGCATCTGTGATTCTTCTCGTGTCGCAGGTGTCCATGGACGGTGGTGATTACTTACCATCAGGTGACCCGCATGTTCGTTTGCTGCCAATAGTAAAAAAAAAATCACATTTCCATTTATAATATTAATTAGAATTGCAGAACTCATACAAAAAATGATAACTCTGTTTGTGTACAGAAATGCACGAGTGATATTCTAGTATTAGGGACCAGCCAGATTGTAACACTATTAAGTCAAGACGTAGGTAGAGGGGTCCCAATGATGGTGAATTTGAATAAAGAAAAGATCTATACACTGAGCTGGTAGGTATGGGCTAAATAGACAGACAACAATGAAGTAATAACAAGTAATGGTACAGCAAAATAAGAATGTTTTAATAGCTAAAAATAATCTGGTTAAACTGACACCTTTATATTGCAAGTATACAATTATTTTATTAGTTACATTTATAGAAGAAATCAGAAAATTTCCAGGTATTAAAAAAGAAGCCATGAACACTTAACGCTCGCGTGACAACAACAAAAGTTGAAAAATGTTCGATTTTATTACGAATAATTACTGTGTAATTTATGGTAAATTTTTCCATTAAAATGATTGCTTTTAATATTTTTACGTGCTATTCGTGCGGCGAATGCTAGTCACTATGTATTGACCGACAAGTCAATAATGATAGATGATCAAAACATTGATTTTATTCCGGTTCCAATTATATGTTATAAAGACAAGAGACGTTAGCTTTTCTTTTTAGGTATTACAGTTCAAATTTTTTATCACATGCCTTAATTCAATGTCACAGAGAATCTACTTGTTTAACAAATTTATTACAAGACGACGATAGGGTATAGCCCTCGTACGCGTTTAATTTACTTGAAAAATATCATTTCACGGTAACACGATGACCCTTGTGTCAACAATGACCCGCGCTTTCAAATTTCATTAGGTGACCCCTACTTCGAGATTTTTTATTATAAACTGATTCAAAACTCGATTTTATGACTTCTTAATCATGTCAAATAGACTGTGAAGCTTCTGTTCCTTAACATTTTTCTTCTTCTTTTTTCATTTAACCTTTACGAAGTGGGTAGATATTTCGTATTTTACAACTGTTTTAATAACTCTAATAAAATGATGATGAAGAACTCTCCACGGAGTTTATATGACACTACTACATACTTCCTGTTCTACCATTATTTATAATCATCCCACTTACACTCAATAACTAATGTATAATACGCAAAATATCAATAATAATATAGAATCAAATAAGGCAAGTATATGAATATAAAATAATAACTACAACACTATGATTCGATCAACGATTTTCTTAATATTTATATACGTGCTCATATAAAAATGTAATAACATGTGAATAATATATGAAACGTAGCATCGTAAAATACAAGGAAATATAATACTGGAAACCATAACTGAGCTAATTGTTATGTCAACATACAAATTAACCATTAAAAATGTAGTTCAAGAGAGATAGATAATTCGAGTATCATTGATTCATTCATATTTGTAACTATATCGTTATTAGAGATTATTCAGATTCAGGAAGATCTGTAAAACTAAATAATTCATTTTATAATTTATATAGATAGAAATGCTATTTATAGATATTTGATTGAAGAAGGCGTTACTTTGCGGAAATCCATCATTATATTAGAATAGACGCTACTTTGCATTTCCGCCTGGAATCGATGGAACACTACTACGCTACTATGTTGCAGTCAGACGTAGTAGTGTTCCATCGATTCCAGGCGGAAATGCAAAGTAGCGTCTATTCTAAGCTATTTATAGAATTTATTTACAAAAGTAAAGTGAAATTCATTGGTAGGAACCAAGCAGTTAAGTAGTCCCGGTCCGAGTTGAGATATCGCGAGTACCAGGATGGTCTAATGGAAGCCCTAGTAAGCATACCGTGTTGCACTGGGTGATTACCGCATTTATTCAAGGTTAATTAATGTTACTTGGTGGAAATGTTAATAATTTTGTTTGAAAGAAAGAAAAAACATTTATTTGCAACACACATAAGTAAATATGAAAACGCGTACAAATGTTTTTATAACAAAGTTAGCTAATAATATACAGTAAGTTCAAAACTTTTAACAAATTAAGTAGGCGTATTCATTTACTGTTTCAGTCAAAACACAAAAGCTACGTAGCTGTGTTTTAAATAATTTACTTTCAAGTAACTATTTTATTCAAGGATATTATTAATACTGTTCATTTGCCGTGTCGTTTACTGAAATAAATTGACATCGTACAATGCATGGTAGCCTCTACAAACATATTGGGTTCCGTGTACCGAACAAAATCAAACGGACATCGGATAATAAATTCGTATAATTTTTTGGACCTATTTAGTTCTATCACCGAACTTTAATTAAAAAAGCTTATATCTCTTTCAAAAATGTTGATAACCGCGGCTCCATTCGCTCATGAACACTTATTATTTTATGCGTAGTTATGCGAATTCTGGAATATTCTAAATTAAAGTAATAATTAGTATATAAAGATATAGAAACCGATTGACAAATACAGCTTAAGCTTTCATATATTGTACTGCAAGATGAACCGCTTCTGTGAGGAAGTCGTATGAAGTTAACTATTGGAGATTTGCAATGTTCTTATTTTCAATATAATAATGTTCATTTGTTATGGTTCAGTTAACTTACTTTGTGTTAGAACTCAAAGGCGGTTAATTTTTCCGTTTCACTACAATTTTCACCGATAAAAGACATACCGTTTCCCGGAGCCGTGGGAAGCCGCAACAAATTTTCATTCGATTAAAGAATACTTAGAACTATTTCTATAAAATAATGTTTTATGATCATGTTGGAATCCATTTTCTTCTTCCAGAATTTTTTCACGAGTGATCTTCATTTGGTTTGATGGAGTTCTATATTACATTTGTAATATATCTCAAGATCTCTTTTGCACCAACATTTATCGCTTCTTCGAAATACGTAACCATTACCACTTTATTTTGCTTACCTTGTAGATGTTTATCAACTTCCAATCAATTGTTAGTTTTGTACGTTAAGAATATATATAAATTAACTAGCGGGCCCGGCGGACATTGCTCTGCCTTGACAAAAATAAACATTAAATTCGACCTGAATATCACCTCCCGGGTTCAATTTTCAATCTAAGACCATTCTTAAATCCATCTGAACATACACAAAAACACATCAAATTCTGTCCAGCCGTTTAGGAGGAGTTCAGTCACATACACACAGACAAAATAATTATATATATAAAGAATATAAATATTGAGTTTATATATTTGGTGAATCCACCGACGCGTTGCGAGGGTCGCCCGCGTTACTATTTCACTACAAATGGTTTTTATAAAACGGCAAAGTTCACATGTTTACAGCGAACTATCATCTTCCAAACGCTATGCAATATTTTCAAATGTCCGTGTAGCCTTAATAACGATTACAAATCCTTTATTAAATTATCTTCTTGATATATTAGTGAATCTGTATAATTTTTTCAATTGTATGAATCATTATTTCTTATATAATATGTACGTACGTCGTTACTAAACTGTATTTGATTATATTCACTAATTTTTATGTACGACGATTTCAGGAGATTGTCAGCAACTTTCACTTTAATAGTCATTCTCTATCGGTTAAGGTTTCCGCTTCAACACTTAATATAATCATCTTTGTTCTTATTTTAACATCACTGAATCGATTCTAAAACAAAGGTTTTTCTCTGGTATGTTGGTACGTGTGTGATGGTCTCAATAACTAAATCATAATCAGAAGTACCTTATTAAGGCCTAAACTGAATAAAGTATTTTTGATTTTGATTTGATTTGACATCTTCAGACGTATAAGTATCATAAGCTGTGACTATTGCTGTTTCTTGACGAAATTTGTTTACCTTAAAAAATATATTGATATAGCTTCGTTTTTATTTTTAGGAATAAGTTATTATTGTAATTTCTTCTTTTGAAGAAATCAAAGCATTTATTATTAATTTTGTGCTACACACAAATGTAGCAGAAACATGCTACATAGATTGAAAGGCGATCAACGGCTAAGCCAAGTATATATAGAAGGCTATAATTGAACGTCGCGCCGTAATGGCCCAGTCTTGCCTTTATAGCCTTCCGCTGAGAAAATGTCTAGCTTTCAAATGCACGTACAGTAATTGATTTTTAAACGGCCCGAAGTGTTTTATATAGCCGAGTGTCGAGTGTCAAATCCTGTGCTGCCGTCGGAGTTTTTAAATAAAATAATGTTAATTTTAATTCGGCTGGTTTCTTAAAATGGACTTTTTATTTTTGGTAGTAGCTAAATAAATTATTATCCTAATGTTATAACCACGAATGTGAGTTTGTTTCTTTGTTACACTTTCATAGTTTAACTACTCACCCGACCATCATGAAATTTTGCGTACAAATTGTCAAGCGTACAAAAAAGTGCACAGGGTACCTTTCATTCCAAAGAATTATTATGTCTTAGGGATAGGTAACATCTATAATAATGCAAGCAAACCCTAGTTATTTAGAATTAAGCTCCAATACCTAACCAGTGGAAGACGTATCATTTTACTTTAATAATCTAGTTACTAGCGTAAAATAGCGCAAAAACAAGTCGAGGCAGACATAAGGACTACCGACAGAAATGAAAACACAAAACAATGGAATAACTGTGTTCTCGTTTCGAGTTTTTAAATCATTACAGAGTGAATTATTTAAATTTTATAATTTGTATATTAAAAGTACTTTGAATTTCACATCTACTGCCGCTCGAAGCAATAATTATATACATTTTATATAGTTAATATCAAGTAATTAAACATATGATGAGCTGCACCGTCTTAATACGAAATATCAATATTACATGGACACTGGCCGCTATACTACGCGTACCGAGTCTGACGTAAGCGCAATATGGTCGGTTACGCTTATTAGCGTGTCATGACGCGAAATCGTAAGTTTATCTCCTACCAAAAAGTACCGCTCAAGAAGTTTTCAGTTAAAAAATATAATTAATAATGTTGTCATAATTATATTAATTACGGTATCCAATGAAATTCCTGGTTTTAAATCCTCAACTATAAATATTTTTTAATGGAATAACTGCAATGTCATTCACAGAGCTGGTTGGTAACGCAATAACAGGTGAGCTTGCTAAATATAGTGGTTGGGAAACGTAAAACACGACTATTTTGAAATTGTTATGCAGAGCTCGATGGATCGTAACTCGGCGCGGACATGCGAACTTTGCCGGTTTATAACACCAATTGAACCAAATTACAGCTTGTGCAGGATTGGATAGCATTCATAAACTTACTAGACGAAATGTAAAAGTATGTATTTTTTTGTTCTTAATTACGTGATTTTATCTTTGAAACATGTAAAATACCATTAGTAATTTCAAAAAATTTGATGATTTATTAGTTTTTTACACTTTTAGATTTTTTCTAAGCCTTACCTCACCCTGTAACTATGGTATTCACAACCCAAATTAGCAATTTTTATATTAAAATATTGCAAAATTATATACATTGTCTAAAATTGACGTAGATAACTCAATAAAATTTAAATGATTCTTCAATCTCAAATATCTGAAGAGCTATAATAACCCCGACAATGGGGACTTGAATAAAAAAATGAATATTAATATTATAATGGACGATCCGGCGACAATTCTATGAATCTGTCAGAGGATTCTGAAGCAGGTGGGGCCTCGCTTTGTGCGAGCTGCGAGCCCCTCGTCAGCTTAATTAGGTATGTATTAATTAGCAGAAGCCGGCGCGGTGAAATCTCCTTAGATAGGGACCAGTAGGCGTCGGCACACTCTACCCACGCAACGACAGAGTGAACTTTGTTTTCTCCTTAAATATTAGTACTTACACAGCGGAGAGAACAATGACCAACAATAAGAAATGAATAAGAAAGGGTATGTAAATACAAAAGACTCGAAACAATAAAACATGTATTAATTGTTACTCTTGCATGTATATTAAATTTCGTTTGCATTGAAGGAAATTTGTTTGTCCCTGTACAGACAAAAATTAAATAAGCTTACATTATGATCACACGTATAGGTTACAATGATCGCTGTACATTAGAACATATATTCTTTTGTATCTCTATGGTGTCTAGAATAAAACTGAACTCGGACGCTATGTGGCGCGCTTATATACCTAACAAAAAATGAGGGCGATAATCTCTAGAAGGCTGACATTATGATCGGGCTCTAGAAGGATGATTGATATAAGAATATATATGCTATTTTAGCTCGAACATGACGTGTCAAAATGAGATTCTGTTCGCCCCACGAATAACGGTGGCGATTCAAGGTTTACAGAACTTTCACATTCATATTCATTAGTATTTGAAATTAAATCAATTACTTATCAAATGGAATGTATATGATTAAGTAATTATTAAAATATATGTTTATAATATATATAATTGTAATAATTTGAAATTTTATCGTCGCTTTACGTCGTGTCTACAGAATATATCCAAATTTTCGTTCAGTATTGTGAGACGTACCAATAAAGAGAAAATTCTCAAGATTTAAAATTCAACTGAAACAGAGCTTTTGGCATAAACGCTTTTACATTTCTTTATGAAATAATTAGATAGATGGCGCTTAATTCGTTTTTGATGTCGTTTCCTGTAGAAGCGCTCGTTTGGAAATTTAATTACTTTCCCATCTATTTACTTGTTTACTTTAATGTTTTATTCAGATAAAAAATATTTATATTGATACATTCATTTACGAACAAATCCCTATAATATTTGCAAGATTAAAATGTAAAATAGTATTGTAATTCATTTGTGTAAATATAATTAATCTGGATATAATATTTCGGTCCAGAATTGGGAAAATTATAGTAAGATAAATGGAATAAATTTCATCAAATTGTAGGAAAATAACTTTATACAAGTAATATGATAGTAAGTGTTTGTGCTTGTCTAGGTATGTGTAATTCACAAGTTGATAAGTTATAACTAAGCAAATATCGGTGTGTTCCAACAGCTTTACTTAAAAGTAACTTCTAGACATGATTACAGATAGAATAAGTTACTTTGAAATTATTTTACCAGCTGACTGGGGCATACAGAATGAAGACGAGTAACAAAAATAATGACAGTATATTTTCATAAATGAGACGCAAGAAGCAAATATGATTGAGAGCTTATATTATACGTTATGATGCCCTATATACTCGTATAACTTATTCAACATCAAGATTAAATTAATTTTATTAAATATATACCTCGGCAAGAGCTTTACAAAATTCAAAGCTATCACTGGCGGCTCTAGAATCCACAAAGAAATGAAAAGGCTTCGGTGTTACGTTAATCAGAGACTTCAAGAAATTATTATTTATATTACGAGGTTAGTGGATGTTTGCTATAAGGTATAATTAATTAAACACAATGATAATATTATTATTTTGTATTATATTATTACTTGCTTTTCCTCGCGGCGTTGTTAATGTAGACTTGACCTATTTGACGGGAACTGTACTTTTTTTGCTGGATAAAATGTACTCTGTATCCTTTTCTGTATTCCTGACAATATGCAAAATGTCGTGATGATAGGTTGAGTAGTTGATGCGTGAAAGCGTTACAAACAAGCGATGATAGCTCAGTTGATAGAGTACACGTCGGTTCGAATCCTTACGACTGAGCAACACCGTAGCAACGTTCTTTCTACGACCTGACTAGCTACCACCCTCAAGTTGAAAATCTGTCGCCAAACACCTGTTGCTGTGCTCCGGAACACGCACTTAAAAGCCAGTCCCTCTCTAGGTCTTACATGTTTACTATATTAGAACACATCGTCATTTAACACCAGATGAGATTGTGGTAAAAATACTAAAACCTATAAAATATTATAAAACAAATTCACATTCGCATTTACGATATAAATAAGGGTAATTAGAGATGTTCGAGTAAAGTGACTAACTGAAGAACGAAGTCCGAAATGTACCGAATTTGTTTTTTTTTAATTCGCTTACTACTCATTGAAATTTGTAGCATTATCGATTGAAGGTGAAGGAAACATCGTGTGGAAATCTAAACTTGAGAAATGTTTTTAGTGCCACTGTATGAGGTAAAAATACTGAATTTTGGATTCCGCTGAGCTGGCATTTTTGTTACAATATATATTCAATCAAATAATATTATGGTAGGTGGTAGAGCCATGCTGAAGCTATTACTGGTTTCAGCGTGAATGGGTTGGCTCGTCCGGGGTACTATCACCCGACACAAAGAAACACCCACGTGAAGTAACAGTGATTGCATTGTTGTCCTCCCTCCCCTCCGCCTCCCCCAAACACAGGCTGGCAACACACTTGCGACTCCCCTGGTGTTGCTAGTGTCTATGGACGGCGGTGATCACTTAACATCGGGTGATCCACCTGTTCATTTACGTCCTATGATACAAAATAAATATTATGCACTTATTTTGCAAAAACGGTATATGATTAAGAGACAAAACTGATAGATTCGTGAATATCACTACATATTATAAAACAAAGTCTATCGGTCTGTTTGTTCGCGATATCCTCAATAACTACTGAACGGATTTTCATGCTATTTTCACCAGTAGATAAAGTGATTCATCAGGAAGGTTTAAGCATATAATTTGTCTGTTTTCCTTTTTATTATCAGAGCGGCACAACGTCCACTGTGCCCGCTAGTATTTCTATAAAATAAAGACTAGAACCATAGAGTTTAACTGACAGTAAGTAAGGTCGGACTATGTATTCATAGGTTATTTCATTTCTGTGTTTTATATTGAATTTAATATATAATAACATTTAAGCAAGTAATGCTTGTCATTCGATTTCCGTAAATATACAAAAGCAAATACCCGTTGAACGTTGAACAAAATTAAATGTCAGGAGCAGCTCTCAATCATATAAAAACCGCGCTCACGGACGCGCTCTCTGATTTTAAACAATTACGCTGAGAAACCGAAAAAATGTACAGCCGTCGAACCATGTCGCACGGATTCTGTTTGATATGGGGAACGTTGGTTACACAGCTGCGTGGAGGGGGTACAGAGTGGCGGTATTTCTAAATTTTAACATCTTGTTATTTTCTTAAAATATTGGTCGCCCTGACATAAACAAAGTAAAAAAAGTAGAGGCAGTCATAAGGACTGCCGACAAAAGTGAAAAGTCAAACAATGATAATATATAATATCTAAAGGCTATTTATTATTATAGGGTGGATCAATATGTGAACAATTGTGAGGTCTGGAAATGACGCCCCTCTCTGTGCATCCACTAATAACGAATGTAACTACATATTTATGTTTTCTAAAAATATATAACATAAAGAGATCCTTCTCAGGGCCTAAATTGAATAAAGGATATTTTTATTTCGATTTTGATTGGTGTAACTATGTCCTCTTTTGAATTTTTAAATCCATTATAGTATGAATTATTTCAATTTCATATTTTTTTAATTGAAATTATTAACATTAGTCAGGTTTTCACACCTATTGGCACTCCGAGCAATAATTATCTATATTTCTATGTAGCTAATTAGTTATGTTATATTACATGTACACCGGCCATATACTATGCGTTGCTAGTTTGACGCAAGCGCAATAAATCACGTTACTACACACGTTAATAGTACCTAAGTCGTGAGCATGTCGGTAACACTTTACTAGCATGTCGCTGACGCAAAACCAAAAAGTTTTTCTCCTGCCAAATAACCCTCACAGTACCTAAAGAAGTCTTCAGTCCAAAATAAACATTGCGTATATCAGCGTGTACACGCGACGGAAGTGAAACTTCTTTAGCTTGTATTTACTAAATTGTATATATTTATATATGAGAATGCTTATAAACTATACACACTAATGTTAGTATAATGTTAGACCCGGAGAGACTCATTTACCTACTTACACATGCACACAAATACACGACGAGATACCTCTCATATGGCAGGGTTTTTTCAAACCCACACGGCAGTTGTTTTTATATTTTGGTCAATTTAAATAATATATATCAATCGTGAGCAGTTTTTGCTTGAAACAATCACAAACATCTGTCGATTTTCAGAAACTATCTCGTTTATATTATTAATAGGATTTACTGTGTATAGAAAAAGTACATTGGAAAATGAAGTTATGCAATAAATCGAGTATAGACAGTTCTGTAGTATATAAACTCTGTGGTATGTTTCAAGGTATTTTTTTCAGTGGTGAGTTTGCGTAGGCTGTCCGAGGCCGCCCGAGACCGCTTATCGGCTGTCCAGCCACCGTCACGATGACTAACGATTCGACCGAGACAAAGCGACACGACAATGCCTCTACGACATAAAAATATATATCATACTGTCCACACCATTGTGCTCCGTCCAGCTTCTGCCGCTCTTATCAGTGCCCGATTATATAACGTCATGTAAGAACTTATATAATATATTAGAACAAGGGACTATCTGAAAATATTCTCCACATTTTGAGCATATATAACAAATATATGTAAAACTAGCTATGACCGCGACTCCGTCCGCGTGGAACCTAATGTAAAAAACAATGCCAAATAAAATTACTTGAATGTATTAAGTCCATTCATTATCTACTTTTCTCTCGTACTTAAGTCGCAAACTTTTGATTCAGTAAACCGATTTCAATGAAACCAAGACTAAATGTTAATGAGGATACGATTCATGATTTTCTTGTGAGGTTTTATCGTGAATGCTGTATTTTAGCAGTGATGCGTGCTCAAACAAACAGACAGATATTTCTAAAAATGATTGAATTGTATTTTAATTATTTATTCTTTACTTACTTACTTCTTTACTTTTTTTCACAAAAATCTAAAAATCACAGACACGTAGGATTTTAATTCCTATTATACGATGTATAGACATTGAGGTGAAAGATGATAGGTACCTCGCGTATCACAAACACTTACCAACCAGCACCGATATAGCGAAAGTTTCATCAATAATGCTATTAAAGAAAAGGTTTATAGCTTAGATTAAAGAAGTTAATAACGTATACAAGAGTACATTAAATATCTCTCCGTTTTTCTACATACCATACTAATAACATTTATTTTTCTTTTAATTTTTTATGTAAGTGAATTCATTCATCCATTCAATCATATTATAAAAGGAATTTTCAAGCGATCATGGCTTAGTTGATATTGGGTTCGGACACCGTGACGATGGACGTAGATTTAAATCCTTGCAAGTGAGTCGGAGCGCGCGGTGAAGGAAAACACCCTGATAAAACTATAACATGGTGAATAGGGTTAGCTACCACCGTCAAGTTGAAATTCTGTAGCCACGAACCTGTTGGTGTGCTCCGGCACACGCACTTAAGAGCCAGTTCCCCTCTAGGCTTTCCATCGTAGATCACGTCGTTATTTAACATCTGATTAAATTGTGGTCAAACGCTAACATCTATAAAGTATAAAACATGTCCTTTTCCCAGAGAATGAACCAGCAACAACTAGCAGTTTAATTTCAGTTGAATGTCAACGATAGAACACTAAAGCTACTACGATAGCGCCATAAGACCTACCGAGTTGTGAACTAAGGCTAGTGTGATCAGGGACTTGAGATATCATTATCATTACATATTATAAAACAAAGTTCCCTGCGGAACTACTGAACGTCAAGGTTTTTTTATAATCAAGGCGGGACACCGTCCGCCGAGCCCGCTAGTACGGAGATAATTCTGACAGACAAGTTTGTTACATTAATTTTAATTGATATAATTTACAAAACCCACGTAATTATAAATTAGGTGTATAAAGCTTTTAGATTTTATTATTTATCTCTCTGTGATACAGTTAGCCTTAGAGAGAATTATCTTGAATGAGGATATCACGTTGTATAGCACAGATATATTGATATAGTAAGGGTGAAAGGGTAAATAATAAGATACAACAAAACCTGAAATATTGTTTAGAAGCTTAAACATAACAAGACGCCATTCTCTAATGAAATAATAATCGAGCCGCAGCTGTGGGACTCGCTGGTTACTTGTGAAATAATGATAAAGCCGAATCTATAATATCGCTTCGAGAATAATACTAAGGAATTAAAGACTTTGTATAAGCTAAAATTGGATTACGCGATGAATTTATGATATTTACGATAGAATTAAATTAACCCCTCGGCTGATTTTTTGATCATGATTTTAATTTTGTTTTTATTTCATGATATCGTAAACTGTAAAATTCATAGTTTAGTAAAAAAAGTTCGTACAGATGAAAACATAATTAAAAAATACATTTTACATAAAAGTTATGATTTTACAATACATGATGTAATATTGTTTTATTTCAAAGTGTACAGGAAATTAATTTATGAGGACATGTATCCACCACTCACCCGCGCATGGAGACCCTCTTCTTCGGGGTACATCGGCTGAGTTTGAAGCTTAGGTCGCTGAATTTGTTAAAAAGGCACTAGTCTACACTGGCACTAGGTTTTATTACGGTTTTCTAGAGATTTTTAACAATTTTATAATTATTTTTCAACGCAGTTACGCTCAGAGCGGTTTGGAAGTTGCGAGATTCAAAACGTTTTTGATAGAGGGCAGCACTTGTGTTCTTTTAAAGTGCGTTTAGATAGATTAGTGGACAGACACATTCCAGTTAATTAATAAAAGTAATATAGAAAAAGATTTATGCTAACATGCACTTGTTAATTGTTCTGTAATAAATCAGGTATTTTTTTTATAAGCTTATGCTGCCAGTTTGCAGTCTGTTGACCTGTTCCTCATGAGGTCTACATTCGTTAGTATGGGACTTAAACCTTTATGGTTTTGGATAGCTCAAGGTTAAATATAAGAATCAATCGCCTTTGATGCTCTCGTATTGATTGTTTGAAACAGTGCGAAACCCTGACAGTACCTCGACGTGCTGCACTTCTCAATGGAGCGCAGGTAGCTCCTCGCGGTTGTATCATTTTAGATTAAATCTGTTCGTTTCGTGTGCGATGTATAGCGAGTGTGTTGGCAACGATTCAACTTATACGTGAACTGCACACCGTATATTTTAGGAGATTTTCATCAGGAACATCGCCGGCGAACTTATTTAACCGCACTTAACAAACTGTATTAAGTGATCTTAAGATTAAAACATAGTGATAACGAAACATTATTTATCGGTTGCGATATCGAAATAGAACCAGTTATCTAATTTTTATTTTGGCAACCAATCTTCTAGTAGATTATTATTCCTGTTGTTGATTAGATAATTATATTACACGTTTTTTACGATCATTTCAATGAAATACAAGATGGTGGCCGTTAAAATCAAAATTAAAAACACTTTATTCAATTTAGGCGCTAAGAAGGCACTTATGAACGTCAAAACTACCACCGGTTCGGAAAACAACCCAGTCATTGAGAAGAACCGGCAAGAAACTCGATTTGGTTTATGTTTTCAAAATAGATATTTTTACAAACTTAGACAATTACATTAATTTTTGGTGGATGTACAGAGAGGGGCATCGTTTCCAGAAGTCACCATCGTTCACATATTGATCCAGCCTTTTGACATTAAAATACGCTTGACATGATGCTTGAACTTACTAATCCGTAAACCGGGAATGTGCATAAAAGTGCAAGTAGAAGAGTGATATAGATAAGTGTGATATGGTATTATTATAAAGAGGGATGAAAGTCATATAATTAGAAGAGTTTTAAGTATGAAAATGAGCGGATATCAAACTAAATGAAGACCTAAATAAATGAAGGGGGTGTAAGGGGTGTCGAATAACATCTAAGACTTGAGACATCCAAGCCAACCTCACCTGCACGTGGTGCACCCTGCTGAATAACGAACGAGGCAATGGCGAAAGTGGGGTGGTAGGGTTTTACAGCCTGACTGGGTCGCAACCACCATGTATATCAGGCACAGTGCAGTCATTTTGCCGTGCTACATTAAAAAAAAACAACGAAGGAGATACAGATGATTGTGTGAAGAATGATACTTGCATAAAAGTAGTCGATAATGAGCTGATAGCTGATAGAGGAGAGTAGAAGGGGAAAACATTTTGTATCAACCCTACTTAGGTAAGGGTAAGAGAAGTGGTTGTTGGTAGAAAAAATTATCTTCTGATTTGTATTTTCCGACAATTGTATCTTAATACTTTTCATCTATCGAAAGTATTTGACCGCATCCTCTTTTAAAATGAGAGAAATATAACAATAATTAAATAATATTTTTTCAAAAATTAAACAATATTCTTCATGGAGAGATGACAGTCGCTTCGAGGTGCCATTAATTACCCATCCTAATCCTAATACATCGCATCTGAGCGTGTGAGTAAGTTTCCCAGTTTTGTACGAACTTGTTCGATCGTAAACCAAAATCTGTACTAATTTATATAGGAAAGTGTCCCGGTGAGTCCGCAGTTTAATATTAAGTCGGTCAGACAATAGGCTTCGGGTTATCAGTTGGGTAGATCGGCTCGTCCGGACAGATTACGTGCACTAGTTTCCGGGAATTATCAGATGGAGTTTAATGGTGTCAATGAACATTGTTTATATCATTTTTGTTTTTATTATTCTTGCTTATATACTTTCAAATGATCTAATATTGTACACACATAATATGTAGAACTGGATATGCATCGCAAAAAATCGACAGTTGGCTTCCTCCAGAGAAGCCCTCTACCGGAACAGGGATCGACGGAAGCGAATTTTATGTTAATTAACTTAACTAAACAACACAATTACTATTACTGTAATCAATCAAAATCAAAAATACGTTATTCAATTTAGGCACTAATAAGGTGCTTATGAACATCAAACTACCACCGGTTCAGAAAACAACCCAGCCATCGAGAAGAACCGGCAAGAAACTCGTGGAGGAGTTAATTACAGACGTCACCATCGTTCACATATTGACCCACTCTATAATAGCCTTTTGACACCAAAACCCGCTTGACATGGCGCTTAAACTTATAGTCCGACAAATCGGTAATATGCTTTGGGGCTTTTTTAGGTAATAATGTTAATTTCTGCTTTCAAGTGTGACTTCATTTGCTTCATGGGAATACTTATCAGTAAAGCTACTATTTGTACAAGGCAAAAAGACAGAAGTAAGTGTGTAAGCAAACTATTATTAAAGGACAACGGGAGCTATTGGGTAACAGGCAAGCTCTCACCGCTCATCACAGTTAACCCCTCTCTGTGCTTTCTTCTCGCGCGCCCCGAGGGGCGTGCGGGGAAACCGTACCAGGGTTGTGACCCTTTTGCGGTGAACTTTGGTTCGCCGCCCTCCTTCTGAGGGCGTGTCTATAATTGAGGTTGTGTTATGTACAAACCTCTTTGCGGTTTTCTGTGACGCATTCGTTCACTCACTTGTAGGTGAGCGAGTAAGCGTTCTTGCGGTTATCTGTGGCGCATTCGTTCACTCATTTGTGGGTGAGCGAATGAGCGTTCGTGCTTGCTTTCTCCTTAATTTTTTGGAGAATGTCTCCAATTCTGGCGGTCTGGTATGCAACGGCGCAATATTTTGGAGGTGAGTATGCGTCGATGAGTCTGCCCTGCGAAACATGTTCGAGGCGAGGCTGCTTATGAAGTCGTCTAGGCTCTCTATTTTCAGATCGCGAGCGATCGTCGTGTTCCTCACGTAGCGTGGGGCCCCGACTACCGTTCTTAACGTCTGACTCTGTTGGGCTCGTAATCTGCGCTTTTGGTTCTCTGATGCGCAACCGAACCAAGCCGGGGCAGCGTACGTGAGACGTGATCTCACGTACGACTTATAGAGGCCTAGTTTGGTGCGATAAGGAAGTTTGGAGGCTAGCACCGGGCGTAGCACTCTCCTCGCCGTCCTCGCTTGTGTAATGATGTCGTCGATGTGTTTTTGGAATGTTAAACCCTTGTCGATGGTCACTCCGAGGTATTTTACCTCTCTCCTCCATGGGAGGGTATGCCCCTGGAGTGTTAGGGGAAGTACGTTCATTGTGGTATGTCTCGGCTGAAAGGCTTGCGTTTTTTCGACATTCACTACAAGCCGCCACTTGTTGAGCCAGTCGGGGAGCTTGTCGAGCGTCGGTTGTAGGAGCGACGCGGCTTTCTTTCTATTCATAGACATCGTCCAATAAGCCGTGTCATCGGCAAATAGGGCGACTTGCGCCTTGTCGACCACGGGGACGTCGTTTGTGTATAAGGCGTAGAGCAGGGGAGACAGGCAGCTGCCCTGTGGCACTCCTGCCATCACCGCCACTTCTCTAGATAGTGTGTTCTCTATTCTCACTTTTGCCTTTCTTTCCGTTAGGAAAGATTTGAGTAGTCTTTGTAGGAAGGCAGGGGTGGTAGTCTCGGTGGCCAGCTTGTACATCAAGCCTTCATGCCATACTTTGTCGAAGGCTTTTTCTATGTCTAGCAGCACCATGGCGGCGTGTTGCTTTTTGTTGTAGCCTTCGACAAAGCTGTTTAGCACCCTTGTGAGCTGGAGGGTCGTGGAGTGCTCCTCCCGAAAACCAAACTGTTCCTTCCTTAATTGGATGTGCGGTTTCAGCATACCCAGCACGAGTCGTTCGAAAACTTTCGACATCGTGCTGAGCAGCGTAATCGGTCTGTAGCCTTCTGGTTTATCTTGAGCCTTCCCTCGTTTCGGAATCATGATGACCGTCCCCAGCTTCCACCCGCTAGGGAAGTGTCTCGCCCGCAGAATACCGTTGTAGAGTCGCGTCAGCGCCGCGACGGTTTTGTACGGCGCGTGACGCAACATCGAGTTTGTTACTCCGTCTGCGCCGGGGGCTTTTTTGGGCTTCAATTTTTGTATCACGCGTTGAACCGCGCGTGGTGTTATAAAGGTCTGGTTTTCGGATTCGGTTGTTGTGTCTTCGTGGGTGATCAGATATTGATTTACTTCAGCGTTGTGGTGGAAGTCGATGATAGGGTTGGGTATAAATTGTTTCGCTAGATGCGATGCGAATACCTCCGCCCTTTCCTCTGCTGTAAACTTTAGTAAACCGTCCTCGCCCTTTAACGGGCGCCATCTTCTGGGTGCCGATGACAGGGCGCGACACAGGCGATGAACCGAGGGAGTCAGACCTCCCATGCTCTCGACGTGCGCGTTCCATGACTCGGACGCATGGTCGTCTAGTGCGAGCTTAACGCGCGTCACCAGCGAGTTGAGGCGAGTTTTCAAGCTCGGGCAACGGGTATTCTGCCACTGGATACGAAGCTTTCTTTTTTGGTCTATGAGTTCTTTGATGTGCCGAGGGATAGGTGGCCGTCCCCCGCTTGTACAGTTAACCCTCTGAAGTGCCGGGTATATATTTACTGACCCCAAAAAAATCACAAATTAAAATAAAGTCACTGTAATGAGTTTTCAATCATATTCGTGGTGGTCGAGATACCATCATACCAGCCCTTTCAGTCATTGAATATATATCGACTGAGAACGGAGTGCGGTACACCTTAGCGTGCCACTAGGTGCGTTTTTAATTTTGATTTTGACATACTTTTATTCACCGTGATGGAAAACATAAAAAGACTTTCAAATAAGACGTGATCTAGATACAGAACCGTGTCGAATCTCTGATTTATCCCGGAGAACTGTGACTTAGCTCGTGTAATAACATAAGTCTATTTGATATCTCATCCCGGTGCGGGGTTGCTGGGTGTCACTTGTGTTGCTATACTCGATCATTTTACGTAAACATACTATTTAATGTACGGGTATTTACATTTCATTGTTTTGTATCTGATTTGCTGGTAAATATTATAGTCGACTTTACTTTGCACTTCCGCTTGGAATTGATTGGGTCTACCTCGTCTCAGTGCAACAAAAAACGTTTGATTTTATTTGCGCAAGGGGTACCTGTAAAAGTTCAATTTGAAACTAGTAATAGAAAGAGCTTATATCATTGCATAGTATAAAACAAAGCCCCTTACCGCGTCTGTCTGTCTGTTCGCGATAAACTCAAATACTACTGAACTGATTTTCATGCGGTTTTCACCAGTGGATAAAGTGATTCACGAGGAACGTTTTGGTATATCACTTGTCAAGGATTTTTTTATAATCAGGGCATGACAACGTCTGCCGAGCCCGCTAGTTAGTAACTAAAACAACAAATAGTAATTAAAAACATGTCCTTTGTTAACTGTTGAACCTGACGTCGGTTGACACTGTTGGTATTTTTAGCTGTAAAATAAAAATAATATCATTAATTATTAATTAAAAATATGTTGCAGATTAACGTGTAATGACCACAATTGATTACACGTATTCGTTCAGGATCAGGTACGCGGTCTAATAAATTAGTATCGTATAATTTTTAAAATGTACACTTTATAAACACCTTTTTACTTAATTTTAATACTTTATTTCCCTCAAATGGGCTACGAAACATAAGTAGGATCAGAATTCAATATTCAAGACCTCTATATTTTCTCTAAATGGGTCAATATTTGTTTTTAAGGACATAAATGAAAATTAGTTGCTATATATCAATATTGATACATACCGAAGTTTAAACTAACGGACATTCTATAGATTTACGTGGTCTTAAACTTTTAGCCACCACTTCTTACTTATATAACTAAATCGCATATTAATTTTATACTGAATTCTTTATATGAAATTTCGAACTAAGAAACTTAGATAAACACTTCACTGGTCTAATAATTCGGCTGTTAAAACTTTGACTTTCTTCCCACACTTCCAAAATTTTAATTCTGTAGTATAGTTTCAAGTATTTCCAAATCCTACTTTCTAAATATTTTTGTTTTCGTTGTAATGGTATATCATAAAATATTAAGATCTTTGTCTGTTTATTCGTTAGTGTGCTGACAATTTGAGAACAATTTTAAAACAGTGATTCTTATTAAACTATATTATTTCTTTGTCAAATAGATACTTAATGTAGGTAAATGTTAAGTGAAATAATATTCATACGTATAAATAATTACTATGTACGAGTTTTAAGTAATATATATCGTGGGAGTTACTATTGACCTGCGTCCTTACTATTGACTATATCGAGGGAGTTACTATTGACTGTCTACTATTTACACCGTTCTAAAACCTTCTTCATTGGTTGGAGGTATCGGCTGTTCGTGCATCTTAATTATTATTGGCTGTTAGCTTTGCCTTAGCTTCCCTTAAAATGTAACCAACGACGAGACACTACGCACGCCTGGGAGGCGAGCGAAGCCACCACAAGAGGACTTGTCCTGGTATGGTCTCCCCGCACGCCCCTAACGGGGCGCGCGAGATGATTGCGATGGATGGACACTACGCACCCGTGCTCAAACAGTTAGGCGTGACTAGGGATAACTTTAGTAACTATATTCAGTATTGCATTACTGTATCGGCTAACATTATTTTTCTATTGGTCTTGGTGGATTGATCGATCAAATCATAACCATGACGTCACTGTGGTTGACGTCATACTTTCACATAGTCACCATTTTATCTTCACCCCGACATATATATCTTGTGTAAAACAAGAGAATCCTGTATTTTATTTTAACATGGCATCCCTGGTCGTAAAGTTTTATTGGGCCGCTAATAAACTGAAAGTTTCGAGGCGACACCGGCGCGCTGGCAGAGCTCAAGGTGGCCCTGTTTAATTCGTTATTCATATTCGAAGACACGCGTTCCGAATTATAATTACGATGAAGTACGTTCTCATTGGAGAGTGGATGCGGATCTCGTACACGTCGGTGCTGCGACCTGCTAATAGCTTTATTACTTCACACGTCTCCTCCATCTACTTTATGCATAATGTTTGTAATTTGTTACAAACCAACGTAACAGTGTAATTTATTATTATATATAGACTATGACATTGCAAAAATTTGGAAAGAGATAACTGTTAACGTGGCGTCGAGGTACTATTGACACTGACCTTAGTGCTGTCTCCTAGTTCTTGGTACTCGGGATACGCTACGATCACCAGTAACGTCCTTGCGCCGTCCGACTACCCGTAATTACGTGCAGATTCCCCGACATCCACATACAAGTGTCAGAAGGCAGTAATGAAATCAAAGTACAATCTATGCTTAATATTATAAAGCTGAAGAGTTTGTTTGCTTAAACGCCCTAATCTCAGAAATAAATGGGTCGATTTAAAAAAAAAACAGTGTTCGATGCTCATTTATCGAGGTAGGCTGTAGGTTATATAACATCACGCTAAGACCAATAGGAGCGGAGCCCCAATGGAGAATGTTTCAAAATCGAGGTTTTTTTCCTTTTGAGACCTTACGCTGCGTGTTGCGGGCAGAAGCTAGTACAGAATAAAAAGAGCCATTATGCGGCGCGAATAAAAACGACAGCTCTTACGTTAAAATGCAAGGATAACTCATGTGTTCTAGACATGACTTCATATTTTCTTTTCGTATAAAACCTTGATAAAACCGATTACAAACATCGAAAATATTTCTATAACCCCTGAAAATATCATGGGAAGACTATTGTCGAACGATGGTGTTTTATAGAAAGATTCCGATGATGTGAAGCACTGCCATCTAGAATCTTTCGATAAGAAATTCACAAACAATCGAGTATAGTAAGTAGGCGAGCTCAAGCGCGGCACATGGGAGCGTAATAAATAAAATAATAACCGAGGAAAGCCTTTAGTTCGAGATACAAAAGAAACTTTACTATAAGTTTTATGACTCGTAACAATATACGATGATATTATGTAGGAAGATGCGCATAAGTGGATGTTATTCCATCGTGAAGATATTAAATTTAATATAAATGCGTACCGAGCTTGTTCCGGCGCTTTCGCTCAACTACCTTCAAATAATATTCCTACAATAACTGCTTATATGCCCGGGATAATATTGAATACAGGCCTTTAGTTTCAAAGGCCCGCGAGAAAACGTTTCTCTCAGTTTTAACGACCTGAAAACTCTTTAATAATTTCGTTTATGCTTTAAAACTAACATTGTAGATGCAAATTATACTTTAACAGATAAATGAATATGTCCACTTGTCAAGAACTTGCATGGAAATGAATTGTTATTTCTATTGTAAGATAGTAGAGTGACAGCACTGTCTGGTAGTAAGAACAGTATACCCGAAGAACAACAACAATCAGTGAGAGATCGGCAGGCCATCGCTGGTTGTCATTGTTATGCCGATAATTGGCAGAGGCCAAAAGGCAAAAAACAAATAGTGTGACTATGACAAAGTTATAACGTGGTGGGCGTATCCCAGTTATGTACAAATCGCTACAACTTCTCTTAGTTACAGAATACACACCGTCTTATCTGACTACTATGGTTGTTTTACTTGGTGTGTGGTGGTCACACAGTCGAGTCAGACAACATTGATATTACGATATTTAAAATTAGGAATAATATGCCCATTTGGATAGTTGTCTCTTGTAATTACATACTAGACTAAATACTTGAAGTTGCTAGATTTTAATGGCATACGATATACATATATATTTTTTAATTTCCATCGACTTTTGGTCCTCACCTTTTTTCTGCTTTCGTTTATTCTGTTATTGAAATGAAAAAATCGTTTTAAATATAGTGCAGCTTATACATTGAATAACTATTATTATTGTTTTACATAACTATTATACCTAATCATTGCTATTTTATTTATGAGTAAGCATTGGAATTTTAATTGAGATTATAGCCTTTATGGCGCCTTCACTATCATATTTTATGGTCATTTTAAAATATTTAAGTAAGGAAATATTTTTAATAATCATTTTATATTTTCACTGTCATAATAGGTATGAATAAAAAAATATTTTAGAGATAGCAAAAACATTTATTCGTATGAAACATAAAATCCGGGTTATTATCGCATTACAAAATAATAAAAGTAGAGATTAACGCCTTTGAGAGTACAGAACGCTTAGAAATCCATGCTCGTAATCATCTTAAACGTATTACAGCGTAATCTTATTACCGGATGCTGGGACTCGGGGGATGTGACGGATGATAGCGTTTACTTTCACACTTTTACACCTTCAACCAAATGTTTAAACTTAAATCTTTATTTTAATTATGAATATAATTTATTGTAATTACTAGCTGTGCTCGTGACCCCGTCAGCGCGGAACCTAATATATAAAAAAACAGTGACTTATTAGTGACTCTGAATGTATTAAGTCCATTTACTTATCTACTTTTCACGTCAAGTATAGTGATGATTTTCTTGATGACGTTATATTATGAACGCAGTGCTTTAGCAGTGATGCGTGTTCAAATAAACTAATAGACAGACAGACATTTCTAGAAATTACTGAAATGTATTTCATAAAAAAAATTCCGTGACATGCAAGAATTTCTTTACAAAAATTTAAAAAGTACAGACACGTTACATACACATTCTTATTATATGTATAGATAAGAAAAGAGACAATGTAATATTAGCTTATTGCGACACGGAAAATAATTCTACAGTGTTTAAGCACAGAATTGAAATAAATATAATATTTTTATCACATTTCAAAACTTTGGCCATTCAACTAGGGGGTAGGCGAATGGTAAAAGTTTCTGGTGCATCGGTTCTGCAGACACAACTCAGAGAGTCCAGCTACTGCACTGCTAGAATGCGGGAGGGCGATCGCGTACGCATTTAAATGATTATTGTTTGTGGAGTTCAATTAAATCTTCTACTACGATTAATGTAATCAAAAGCCCTACTGTTCCACGAGCCTCGGTGAAGGCCACCACCTGGGGCCCACATACTGGTGGTGGGCGCCCGGATTATAAATCTAATTCTTATTATGCTGGTTTATACTCGACATATAATTCTTCAAAGCCAGTTTGTATTAGAATATAGCCAGTATTAACTTGGTATCTCCGTAGTTTTCATAATCAAATGAAGGAGCTGTTCTGATTGGTGTGCGAGGTTAGCGTGCGATACAACAATGATCGTAAACCAACAGTGCTCCGTGTCGGAAGCTCCCGCTCATAAAACTGACTCGTTTCCCAAACATTTTTGACTGAAATTACACTCTGTTACATTTACTATGGTATTGAAATAGTTTTAAACAGCGACTACGAGTTTTTAATAGTGTACGGAACTCTACAGCATTGTCTAAAGAATGAATCCCATTTTGAAAAAGCAATCTTTATCTTTAATAATTTTACGAATAAGGAGAATATGTGTTCCTTTTATTTACATATATTTAAAGGTTTAAGTATCTATTGTTCGTCTGAGCTAATCCCGAAAATCCTGAACCGATTTCAACGAGAATTGTACCGATATAAAAATTTTAGAGATTATTCTAACCTATAAGCCATAATGCTTTCTCATAAAGGCGAAACAGAATTAGACCTAGGAGAACCTGGGAGAACTGGCTGTGATCACAAATTTTCAACATGTTATTATGGTTTCAACACGAGTTTTTCTTCATCGTGATTAAATGCAGAAGTCGAATCCACGTCGATCGACAATCGTTGTTTTATATGTAATTCAAAGTAATACTAACTGTCTCATTTTATAATGTAGCTGCATAAAATGATATGGGTAACAACATATAAAGCACTATAGAGCAAGTCAAATCGCGTTTCGTATTTAATACTTATTGTATAAACGACATTGTGGGTTTTTTTTTTGTTTCAAATTTGGCTCTTGATATTAGAAACTCTAAAATATGAATTATGTAAGGGCTAGTTTAGTTCTAGCACTCGTTTATCTGTGCTATGTCGCGCTTTCTTTATCCGCTCGGCTTCTAATAAGACATCAATAATGAAGTTAAAATGAGTATTACTTACATAACTCGATTGGAATTGTGATTATTTATACTGCAGGGACAGTATAGATATTACCCTAATTAATAATTTGGCCAATAAAAGTGGTATTTATTTCAAAAGCAAATCATTTCAAAATGTTAAGACAAATATCATATAGCAAAAAATTAGAAGCACTTCAAGGGAAGCGAAGTGTCCTCACTGCAGCAGTGACGGAGAAACTCTTAAATTAAATCTCGTCACACTAATCCGGTAAGAGCTAAACTCACCCTCTAACGAACAAACAAAAATTACAACTTAATTATTTGTTTGAAACAGTAAAGTTTGTTATCTTTTTCTTTTGTTAAATTATGATTTAA
This sequence comes from Antheraea pernyi, assembly GCA_015888305.1. Taxonomy (NCBI): domain Eukaryota; kingdom Metazoa; phylum Arthropoda; class Insecta; order Lepidoptera; family Saturniidae; genus Antheraea; species Antheraea pernyi. The sequence continues at coordinate 1,889,506 of MU158703.1, forward strand.
TGTTGTTTTCTACAGTTTGATGTTGTTCGTTATATTTTTGTGGTGCAACAGCTGTCTCTCCAATTTCTAAAATAAATTATTTATACAGTTTTCATTTTTGTTGATTAAAAGTTAATTTCGAAGCAAGAAAATATGAATTGTAGATGGCAAAGATTTATCTCGTGAAGTTTTGTTATAGAAAAAACAATTAGTTTATGATTTACGATGGAGTATACACATTATTTTTCTACTATCGAAATCTAATTATTGTTGTCAAGTAAACTCATAGTTCTAAAAGTTAGTGAACATAAATTACACTTTGCTTCAGAACTGCTAAAACAATTTCGAATAATACAGAAAAAGACAGCACACAACAATAACTTTTTGAATGATTCCAATGGTAATTAGTAGATAATAAAATAATAAATAATAAAGGTGTTAATAATTTTGAATATATATGTAATATACAGAATGGATTTTTTTAATGCCACCTGGAGGGAAAGTACTCTCAATAATAGAGATCGCAAATTTTACACCAAAGAAACAATTCTTTATTTTTGAAAAGAAATAAAACTGCATTTTAAGATTTTCTAAAATTCTCTTGCTTCACCCGGGAATCGAACCGACTAAAATCTGTATAAATGACACTCTGTAATTTTATTGCATCGATCGTTAGTGTCAATCACAAGGATGAAATCTCTCTAACATACTTGGTAAATTTAATGAAAGCAAAACCATGAAATCTGTACTTATAAATTCAACGGGTCGAGCTAAAGTACTTTAACTCAAAGATCAGATGGATCTTTCTGTTCACTTAATGTTAGTAATTAATAATTTATCATTGACGTTATTTATCAATTAAAATGACAAATTAAGTATTACTTAGATAAGACGATTGCAATAGCACGTGTTTGTAACGCAAACTCCTTTCTTAGATGCGACATAACTGCGTGCATGAGGTAGTTTTAAATATGGAATGTTACATTACAAAATAGATTGTTATTTGTTATTCATGTTTGATTGTTTAAAAAATCATTTCATATTTTTCTCACGGTAAAAATGGCTTATGAAGAACAATTTGATTTAATGGAAGCTTTTTTTTAAATAACAAAAATGTGATGCTAGTAGCTCTGCGGTGGTATGGAGAGAGATATCGAGACCGACGGCCACCAACTCGGTTCGTATTGAAAATAATGGTAGAAAATTTAAAGAATACGGGCAGTTACAAAAGTCGGCGGCAAATTCTTCAGCAGAACAATAACGATTTTGATCTAAATATTTTAACATACTTCGAAGCATTTCCGAAAGTTTCAAGCAGTGAAGCTGCCGAAATAATTGAACTCACGTACTTAAAGTGCTGAAAAAGTAAGAGTTTAAATGTTAGTATATAATAAATGTAGTCGGTTGGTGCAAAAATTGCATCCTGGGGATTGTGAGAGACGACTACAATTTTGTCAAAGCATGCAGAGAGAAATTGCCCGTAACCCTAATTTTTTGATCAACATTGTATGGTCTGACGAAACCAACTTCAGCAATATTGGTATGTACAATCGCCGCAATAACCACTCCTGGTCTCTAGTGAATCCGTTCGTGTTCGTGAAACTAACAGTCAAGTAAGATTTTCTTTCAACGATTGGTGCGGAATTATGAGAAATATGGTTGTTTTAGTTCACGTACACGAAGGTCATTTAAACACCGTCAAGTATCTTGAAATACTGAACCTCTTAAGAAATGAGTTAAATGGTTTTCCCGATGAAGAGCGAAACCAAATAATTATACAACAAGATGGTGCTCCAGCCCATAACAGCAAAATCTTCCTACATTAATAACCATTTTAATACCTGGATTGGAACAAACGGCACAATCAGATGGCCAGCGAGTGATCACCAGATCTCACCCCTTTAGATTTTTGTTTTGTGGGGATATGTAAAAAATAGAATTTATATTAAATCTTATGCGAGTGTAAACGAGTTGAGAGACGAACTTCAGAATACGATTTATAATATTTACTACAACACGTTATTAAAGATTACTAGAAATGAATTTGTGAAAAGAATAAATTTGGGTATCCAAGAAAATGGAGCCCATTTCGAGCAAATAATTAATTTACCATTTTTTGTAAATAATTAAAATAATTGAAGATTTCATGGTTTTCCTTTCATTAAATTTACCAAATATGTTAGAGAGATTTCATCCTTGTGATTGACCCTAACGATGGATGCAATAAAATTACAGAGTGTCATTTATACAGATTTTAGTCGGTTCGATTCCCGGGTGAAGCAAGAGAATTTTAGAAAATCTTAAAATGCAGTTTTATTTCTTTTCAAACATAAAGACATGTTTCTTTGGAGTAAAATTTGCTATCTCTATTATTTAGAGTACTTTCCTTCCAGGTGGCATTAAAAAATTCCAGCCTGTATATGTCTATACGTGTACATGTATCTAGTGGTGATTGATTTGAGGGAATACGCATACGTTTTTAATGCAATTTTTGTTGCCTTTTTTTTTCTTCGAACTGACTACGCTATTGACCAAGCAAGGTCTTAACAGCTTCACCGGACTACTAAGGCGAGCGCTTAAGGCACTCAGCTGATTTTATTTTGACAACTAGCTCAAGGGTGCACGGCACACCTCGGCTTTGGCTGTTGCCTGATACATGCAATTCGCGATCTATCTGAGCTAACCTAAGCTAAGCTAACTATTCATAAATATATGAGTTGTTGAAACATATATGTGTACCAAGCATACATACCTCAACAACTCCTATATATATTTCATATCGGATAATATTCTAAACTATTTCACTTTGATAAGGGGAAAAAGATAAAAACCCTTCCACCTGCATGTGTAAGCGTGTATGCGTGCACGTGTGTGGAGGTGATATGTGTAATGTTGTCGCCGTGATGTAAGATTTTGTGTCACTGTATCGCGCGAGCAGCGTACTCAAGGGCTCCTCGCCGAGGGAACGGGCCTAAACACATTTGTTGCCGGTTCAATATTTTGTTTTATTAATATATGAGTATATATTATGAATTCTAAAGCTATTAAGGAAATTTTCCAGATTTTTTTACTATTGATAAAGATACTTTGTCGAAATATCATTAAAATTGGTTGATAAAAAAAAGATCCAATTTTATGTTTCGAGTCAATAAAATTATTTATAAAAAGTTGAGGCAGCCATAACGACTGGCGGCAGAAGTGAAAACTCAAAACAATGAAATAACTGTGATATCTTTTTAGTTTTAAAATTAATTATAGTGTGTATGACAATATTTGAATTTCAGAATTTCCAATTGATATCATTAGTATCTCTTTTACATCTATTGGTGCTCTGAAAAATAATTATATAAATTTTTATACAGTATTTTAATTAACTAAGGATATGATGACCAATATCAATACAAAATATCTATATTAGATGTACACAGGCTGCTATACTTCGCGTCGCTAGTCTGACGCAAGCCGCGCAAGCGCAACATGGCCGGTCACGCTCACTAGCAAGTCATGACGTGAAGTTATAAATGTATGTCCTGTGAAAAATACCGCTCAACGCGCCTAAAGAAGTTTTCACTTGATAAAACATTCTTTAACTTTTTATGATTGTTAAAAATATTTTTAACAATTTTTATACTTTACTACTCGTCACAGACTAATATATTTGATGTTCTATAGTATAAAGCAATGATGACTTATTTTATAGCGTTTTCGGACACAGCCTCTATAGACGTAGGTCCAAATCCTTGCAAATGAGTCGGAGCGCGCGGTTAAGGAAAACATTGTATGAAACCATAGCATGGCGGTAGGGCTTTTTCTAAGTCCGCCGCCCGCTAGCTACCACCGTCATGTTGAGAATCTGTCGCCAAGCACCTGTTGATATGTTCCGGCAGCTGCACTCGTGAGCCTGCCCCTCGAGGATTACTGTGTTTATCATCTTAGACTACATCATGATTTAACATCATATAAGATTGTGTTCAAAAGCTAAAACCGATAAAGTATTAAAAAAAAAGTAAACAGTAGATATTTTATTTCATGTATTTACATCACATACTATTTTTTTATCTTTCTGTAGTCCTTCTCCATATAAACTTTAAGCATGTTAAATCGTACACTTTTTTAAATACGCAATATGCTCCAAAAGAGGTAAAAAAACTCTTCATGTATAAATTCGTTGATAGATACAGAATTGATAATAATATTTTTTCTTTTCAACTTGTGAATTATCGAAATTCAAATAACAGTTATAGAAGCACCGGAAATTAATTTCAAGTCAGTCAATAGTTTATACATCTGTCGATATTTGTTTAAGTATAAATATAAACTGATTAGGTACTCATGTTATAATGTTAGGTAAACTAAGTCCCAACATGTTTCGTGATAATTAGGACGCTGTTGCGAAGCTAATTTATATGCGACGAGCGATGTTTGACTCTAATGCAGTTTGGTGGCGGCGGCGCGGCGCGGCGCGGTGCTGTACTGAAACTGCACTATATAGGTAGTGACAGTACGATAACATATAAAAGAAAATGTCTCCTCCATTTTTAATATATAAAATATTATAAAACGCATTGTCACTCCATTTTCTTTTTCCCAATACGCTTGTAACTTAATAACTACTGTACCAGTTTACAAAATTATTTTTATAAATCATAGATGTATTCACTGGCCAGATTTAATTATAGGTATTGTCATATTAGGTGACATATAAAATAAGTTTTAAGTAAATTACCAATACGTTGTGTTACCAAAATCACCTTCCATACAAACATATAATAAGAATGTAAATCTAACGTGTTGTCTGTACTTTTTAGATTTTTGTGAAAAAAAATGTAGCTGGTGTCTTGGAATAAGTAATAAATTATATTTCAATCATTTTTTAAAAATGTCTGTCTGTCTGTCTGTTTGAACACGCATCACTGCGAAAGTACTGCTTTCAAGATAAAACCTAACCAAGAAAATCATAAAGCATATTCTCGAGTAACATTTATTCTTGGTTTCAGTAAAATCGGTTATCTCTATCAAAAGTTATTGTAATTTTAATGACGACGCGACTTAAGCACGAGAGAAAAGTATATAAGTATATGGACTTAATATATTTAGATGATGATTTTATAAAAAAAATTTACATTAGTTTCCACGCGGATGGTGTCACTTTTTTTTTCTCGAACTGACTACGCTATTGATCTGGCAAGGTCTTCATAGCTTCACCAGACTACTAAGGCGAGCGTTTAAGGCACTTAGCCGATTTTATTTAGGTAACACGCTCCAGGGCGCACGGTACATCTCGGCTTGGGCTGAGAAACCCGAACTGACGTAACTAAACTATTCTAAACTATTCATACATATATTCGTTTTTGAATCATACATCGGAAATGAAACGAACTAAACTATTCGATTCAGTTCGATAAGGGAAAAAAACAAAACCCTTCCACCATTTGTATATATGTGCACATGTATAAGAGGTTATCTCATGTGCGAGTACAAGTGATGTAGGTGAGTCACTGTACCGCGATAGTAACATCTCGGGGGCTCCATCCGGGGACGGCCTCGGCTCGAGATATTACTGAAGAACCGCGATGTTTGCGGGGACGAAAGAGGGGAGTTTCTTTCGCGAGGGTGCGAGGTAGGGTTACGCGAGCGTGGGCGCGAACACGCATGTTAATAAGATCGAATTTAAAAGTTCAACGGCGTCGGTGCCGGAATCTAAAAATAGAAATAACAAAATTATTATTCGGTAATTTTAGGGGAAGATAGAAGTAAATACACGGATTTACTCTATCTTATAGTGAGTTATTTTATTTTTTCGAGACGGCAGCGCGCGTTTAAAAGTTCAACGGCGTCGGTGCCGGAATCTAAAAATAGAAATAACAAAATTATTATTCGGTAATTTTAGGGGAAGATAGAAGTAAATACACGGATTTACTCTATCTTATAGTGAGTTATTTTATTTTTTCGAGACGGCAGCGCGCGCGAGCCTTTGTAGTGAATGCAATGGCAGGGAATCTATGGATCGCTGTTACCTAGTTTTGGATTTTTAGACGTTTCTTCGAACGCCGAGATCTCGGAGATCTCGTGGAATATCAGTAACTGACCCGCATAGTCAATACTGGACATAGAAAAGGAAAAGGCGGTGTCAGTCTGCGAAGGCTTAGCCGCCTGGGATCTGGGATTGGGTTGGGACGCGGACTTAGGATCCCACGGAGCCTAAGGAGCCTGTGAGGGAAGGGGGGCGCGCTAGTCGCGGGTACGGACTCTGCCGGTACACGAGATGTACTCGGCAGGCTCGGGAAGGGCTCTCGGGACGTGAGAGGCGGAGGCAGCGGCCGTCCACGATAGTTCGCGGTATGACCCACGCCGCGGCACAAAACGTAACTCGGAGGGTCGGAGGAGGTCGACGAGCGAGAACATTCCTTGGTGGATTCGTCGCCGAGGCACTTAACGCACCTGGGTCGCAGGCGACAGTTTCTTGCGGAATGCCCGTACACCTGTCAGTTGTGACACTGCGAGTATATGGACGTTTTGCACGGCGGCTCAACGATAACGCCGAAGAGGCCGCAAAGGGACGTGAGGTTGAAAATAGATTTTCCCTCCACGGTGCGGTCGAGAACAACCAACACGCCTTGGTGCTTCTGTTCGTTGAGGTCGTCGGAGATGTCTACAGTTCTGATTTCGGACGGGACTCTACGAATAACATCTTATAATTTTTCCTCTTCTTCGAGCGAGTGAGTGAAAACCCCCACTGATTTTCCCGAAGGAACTGGGTGAGTTTGCGATGAAAGGTAGGAATGGCAACCTTTACCTGAATACCTACAGCGGTACTCACGGCAGAGGTGTAAGAGATGCCAGCTGTTTCCAGCATGCATGAAATCTCGACCCAGGATCTCTTGTCCTGGATCATAACGGGGGACGGTGGGTAAGTCTTTTTGCCCAAAACTACGGAACTCGCAGTTTAGGGCGAAACGGGTCTTGAAGGCGTGGGTGTCGTCTTTGGCACTTTTGCGCCATCGACGTTCAGGATCTTTTTTGAAGGCCTAAGCCTTTATTATCGGAGGAGGAATTGTGGCGCTTAAGGCACGTGGTCGACGATGCGTGACGGTAGTGAAGCCATCGTCCGCGGGAGGGTCTTGCTCCATATCGTAGCCTACATCGGAGTCGTCACTATCGGAAGGTATCTCGAAATCGTTCGAGGTCTCAATCCTGGCAAAAATCGCGAGTGCGGACGGAGCGCTTGATGACCAGGCGCGACACTTCTTTGTATACGCGTCATAGTCATCGATCAAACGGGGGCTTATTTCGGATATGAAAACGGAGAAGCTCGCCTTCTAAAAGAGGAACCTCGCTATTTGAGGCTTTACCGGGGCCTGAGAAGGGGAGCGGGGCTGGGAAGGCATTGGAAATCTCCCCGTCAGAGGGGCAGGGGGGCGCGCCTTATTGAATTTAACGGACTATCCCGAATCCGGATCAAGGGAGTTGTGGGCGATGTGCAATGCCTCACAGGCAACCTACAGTGCTTAGGAGGAAGCCCTAACACTTCTTTCTTCTTGCACGGCGCTACGACACGCAGCACGAACCACGGAGCGAAGCACGATGTACGCAGGCACGACGCGCTGGATCCCTGGAACGCGAGGCGGTGACACACAGAGCACGGCGGACGCTGGTTACACTGAAACGTGCGGTTTGAACGTACTGAAAAGTACGGTTTACTACGTTCTGAAAAGAACGCTTAACGACAGACAATGCAGAAACGAATAATGAGTGAATAGAAACGAGAAATCGCGAAAAAACTCTTGATACGAGAACGCCGGCGCATAAACACGTCACGAACTATAAACGGATATTGTGAACGAAAACGAATGTAAACAATCGCATGGAAAGTAACTTGGCGCTCGCGTCCGTCTCCACGGAGATACGATCGGAACTCCGATGGAGTCACGGTCACAGCAAGTTATATTTACCTATGTTTTACGACATCCAATTTGGTTACATTTCTGGTTAATAAATATTGTGTACAAAAAAGTCCCGTAATAAATATTTTGATATAAAATAAATCATGTAATATTCAAAAGCTTTTTATTAAGATAAAAAACAACAATAGTATTGTAGTTCAAACGAATGGAGCCGCAGATGAAACTATTCACATATAAATTACAGCAATATTATGGATTTAAACAAGGATCATTTGAAACGGTTATTGCTTACGTAAGTAATTATGTTTATTGATGCTGACATTTGAAACGATGCCAATTGTTAAGCCAGTTTATTAAGTTCAAATTACTGGTGACCGATAGTGCCTTACATGGAAGTGTCATGTTCTAGTTAAATTTTAATTGCTTATATGATACAACAAATAAATCATTCATAATCAATTAAGGATCTTGCCAAATAGTTACATGTACAAAATATAAATATGGTTAAACTGGAAACAACAATATTCAGATCAAATAAATATTATCGAACATTATGAATATTTCTATGATTTTATCACAATTCCATGGATAATCTTTCGATTTCAAATGACATCCCAATCGTCCTTATCATTTCTAAAATAGGTTATCTTCATATCCGTAAGTCAAATGAGACATATATATGCTGAAACGAATTACCAAAAATTTTCAAATCATAAAAAAAAACCAAATATACATGGCTTATATTCTGCTCTGATTTATTTTTTTATTACAGAAGTAAACAACTAGGCATACTTGCTGCTCCGTTATTACTAACCAAGGAAAAAGATAACTTTTTTTCATCTCAGCTCGCCTGTTTGGCAACGCGCTATTCGATATTCGCTTGTAGCCATAGCGAGGTAAAACTGCTACGTATTAACAAAGATTGCTCGCACTTGCTATCGCAGATATATTTCGCACATGGAGATATTTTTTAAAAGACGTATGAGAGCCATACCTCAAATAATAGATGGAAAATATTACACGTCCAATATCGAAGCAATGTTCACTAAAGTCGTAGCTCAGACCTCGTAGACAAAGTAAACTCTCACAAAATATACGGTTCTCTCAGAAATTTCAGTTCATTACTCAATACAATGTATGATGTGAGGTAAAGCCGAGGAACACTCTCAGGTAATAAAAGATATTATATCTTTTCTTGATATTAAAACAATCTTTACTGTTATTAGAGTGACATTGAATACAATGTGCGCGTCTACTAGTCATTTAGATATAACAAAATATAGAATTGTCTTTTAGATAATTGTATTAGTGTCCTAAGTAAATAATACATTTGTACGTATCTAGGAGATCTTAGTGTATTAGGTCCCACAGCTTAGTGCTATGAGTATTGGAAATAATATTTATCTTTATACATCATGTGTTTTGTTCTATACCTATATACGAATCTATACATTCATTGGCAAAGGTAATTAAATTCAGTACTTTTTCCTATGTTTTGATGAGCTTTAGTGTTATCAATAAAAAAATTCGAAGCAATTATTTTAAAGGGAAAAAAAACTTCATTATCCGCCCTTTGCGATTTTGTAGGTAAAATTTATTTGTTAAGAGAAAAAGTCGTGGAATCGCGTTACCAGTGACTTCCACATGCTCGTGACATATTACACTTCTGCAAGATATTGTATATACCTACTCGGCTGTATCTTACGCGTGTTTGTATTTTTGGACTTGCAAAACTTTATGGTTTTTCTTGGTCACTAATGACGTCGACATGCTCGTGATGTACTGCGCTTGCGTCAGACTAGCGATGCGTAGTATAACGGCCCGTGTTCAGCGTATAATGTATATATTATAACTTAAGGATTTATTTATAATGTGTTTGTGTATAATGTATTGCCAAGAATCTCGAAACTAGGAAACACTAATGAAAATTATAAACGACATTTTAAAAATAATTACATAACTGTAATGAAAAATAAATTTACTTATATTTATTACAACAACGCAACTTACTCACTCATTATGAGTTGGTTATTAATGAAGTTCCCTACTAAAGGCTTGTTAAGAACATTACAATTCGTTTTATTTCCATTAAAACTCTTATAATAACATATTTTTCTAATTTTACAAATTTTGCTATAATTAAATTATTGTATACATTTTCTGATGTTCATCTAGTTAGCTACCATTATCAGTTTCGAAAGTTTCTATTAAGCTTTTACGATGAACAAATCGTGTTTACTACGCTGATCTTGAGACCAAGTCTCCAAAATAAGCAGTTATAACTGAAAAATAAGTCGAGGCAGCCTTAAGTACTGCCAGCAGAAGTGAAAACTCAAAATAATGAAACAAATTTTTGTATTTTCATATTAATTATACTGCGAATGACAATATTTAAATTTCAGAATTAGTTATGAAAATTATTAACATTAGTGTTGGCGACGCACACGATAAGTAACTTATAAATAGTTTTATACATAGATTTATTGATATTTTATAGAGAGAGCATAGATATAGATTTATAGACATTTAATATAGATTTTTAGATAATTCACGCGATCATAATAGAATAGAGATATAGAATTGTAGGTATGTTACGTGTGTATCGAGTTATTGAATATGGAATTATGATATCATGTAATTCCTTACTTAATGTGAATGTAATCTATAAATCACCCTATACTAACACACAATTCTATATAATCCATAATTCGGTAATACTATGCATGCATAAGTCCCTATTTCTCTATTAATCTACATGATTCTACCTATAATTCACATATTCTATAAATCAATACATACAAGTACATCATTCTATATATAAATCGAAACATATATCAATCTATATTCAATAATTCTATACATGTTTCTACATATCCATAATTCACTCCCTATTACTATAAATATCACACCATAATTCCATATTCAATAACTCGATACACACGTAACATACCTACAATTCTATATCTCTATTCTATTATGATCGCGTGAATTATCTAAAAATCTATATTAAATGTCTATAAATCTATATCTATGCTCTCTCTATAAAATATCAATAAATCTATGTATAAAACTATTTATAAGCTACTTATCGTGTGCGTCGCCAACACTAGGAATATGTAATAAAATACATTTCAATCATTTTTAGAAATGTCTGTCTATCCGTAAAAATGTGTAAAATGATCTTCTTACATAATTCATTAAGAGCCTGACGATAGCATATCTTCTATATATAAAAATATAAGTATTGATGCTTATTGTGCAATTCAAAATTTTCCAAACAACATCTATATCTACACATATTTTGGATTTTTGTTAAAAAAATTATTGCAGGTGTCTTTGAATAAGTAATAAAATACATTTCGATCATTTTTAGAAGTGTTTGTCTGTTTGTATGAACACGCATCACTTCTAAAGTACTGCGTTTAGGAAATACCTCACCAATAAAATCTTAAAGCATATCTTCAAGTAACATTTAGTCTTTGTTTCATTAAAATCAATTTACTCTATCAAAAGTTATTGCAAATTTAATGACGGCGACTTAAGTACCAGAGTAAATATAACTGTTTTTTTTAATAAGGTGCCACGCGGACGAAGTCGCGGGCAAAGCTATATTTTACTATAATATAAATTTTTACGCGACCACAATAATATGTAGGTTTTAGAAGTGGTAGAGCCACGCTGAAGCTGTTCCTGGTTTCAGCATGAATGGGTCGGCTCGCTCGGGGTACTACAGATAGATATAAGATGTAAATTTAGAATATAGATTGCATGCAAATAGTTGTTAAGATATTTATATTATAGACTTTGATATGTAAAGATAATTATGATAAATAAATAGAAACGCGTATCCGAGCCAACGTACAGAGCCACGACGTCG
>MU158703.1:1905183-1921201 GCA_015888305.1 Antheraea pernyi
AGTAACATAGAGTAGTTCCATTGCACAAGGCATCGTAACAACATAGAGTAGTCTGATTGCACAAGGCATCATAGAAACATAGAGTAGTTTGAGTGCATATAGAGTGACAGTAATATCGAATAGTTTGATAGCACATCTCATCGAGATAACAACGTATTTCAATTGAACAAGGCATCATAGTAACATCGTAGTTTGATTGCACAAGGCATCGTAGTAACATCGAATAGTTCGATCGCACATCTCATTGAGATATTATCGAGAAGCCTTCATCGTGAATAGTAGTGCTCTGTTGGCTCGGGGACGCGGTCATTATACAAGAACCACGGTGTTTTCTTGCGACCACCCCGACCTCCGCTTCGTAATCCACCACCTTCATCGGCTGACTCGTGCATCATTGCACATCACCGAGGCTCCTTCAAGACATCCACCGGCATCCGACTGTCGCCACCGAGGCGGGCTACCGGCGCTCTCGCTACCACCTTCGAGAGTTCTACGCCCGCCCACCGCCGGGGAACGTCGCCTCGCCTCACGTCTCACCTCATTTCCACCTCACCCCGCCTAACCGCGGGCCGGTGACGTACGAGGGCGAGAGGTGTCGCCATATTGACAAGGCGGCGCCCACAATAATTAGTGTGGTATGAAAACCACTATTGTCACTCGGAGCAATCATTATATACATTTTCATTAAGTCTATTAATCAATCAAACGTATGATGAGATGCAAAATATCAGTATTACATGTACACGGGCTCCTATACTACGCGTCTCTTGTCTGATGGAAGCCGCGCAAGCGCAATACGGCAAGTTATGTTTACTGGCATGTCATGACGCTAAATTATAAATGTATCAATATCAATAAATTATAAATTATATATGTAAAAAATACCACTCAACGCGCCTAAAGAAGTTTTCATTTCAAAAGATTAGTTCAAGTTGTAATTGAACGGCGAAATTAAAATATGACTCTCATTTGTATGCAAAATCTGGAGATTAAAAATGCGACCCGAACCGTATAAAGCGAAATTTCGCTAGAACCAATCTAATTTTGACATAAATCAGGAATTGGACACGACGCCGCTGATATTGGCAAAGTTGGTTCACGACCGCACTCTCGCTTCACTTTGTTTCTTATCTGACTGATTACAGTAATTTCCATTTAACTGTAGCCCATTGTTACATTTGATATCCCCTTCCTAGCGTAAGAGGGATGACATCCAAAGATTATTATTTACCCGAATTCCGTCCTAATACAAAACTAAACTATACGTCTATACGTACGTACTATAATTATTCAGTTTTCAAATCTCTTGTTTATTTCTTTTTTTTTTAATCGAAAATAATATAGCTATTAACCAAACCCCATTACCAGATCGGGCGTAAAAGTTGAGGAATGGATAGTAGTTTAAAATGAAAAATAATTTAAAAACTCAAACAATACATTCATTTTTAAAAACTCAATTTAAAGTGTAAAATTCAAAAATCTTAAACATCTTCGATTTATTTTTTCCTTTAAAAGCGATATACATTAAACCTTCCTAATAAATAAAAAAATAATAAAAAAAGAGCAAGTTGCATCGTTTTTAAGAAAGTTATGTCGTAAATACTATCTTTTGTACGAGTAAAAAACAAAAAAATGACAAAATTTACCAAGAGGGATTGAGGATATAAAAAAAAATTTCAAACCGTCTGATTTGGCGAGGAATGCCCTATATGTATATTATATCGTAAAAACTCGAGTTAAAATAGATAGAAATCCATAGTTTTAATAACTATATGTATAAATATAGAATTACAGTAACAAAGGCGTGAACATAATTAAAACTGCCACGAATGCGCTACATTTTTTTAAACTCGTTTCAGAGCTCAGCTTCCCTCAGATGAAAATCCATTAACACTGTAACCAGAATAAAAGCCACACACTAATTAAGCTTGATTCACGTAAATGTTTTGAATTTGGGAAATGCCGTCGCAAACTAGGCTCTCGTTATAAATAAAGTTGGCAAATTAGTTTGGTCCTTAAATGAAAATGAGCTGGTGGCCACACAATCCGAACTGTCAAGTGTTGAAACCGCACAAACTTTGGCGAACTCAGTGTGTAATTTAGACTTTAAAATGTGACCTCTAAACAGTTTTACATTTGATTTAGTGGTCTTATGAATAGTTTTATTGTGTTTTATTACACATATTCTGTTACCCCATTTTAATACAACATTCTCTTGCATCCAAAAGTGCAAATACTCGATTTTGAATACCCTATTTCCATGTGAGCAGAAATAGAATTTTCTTTAACTATGGAAAATAAAAAGGCAAGAGATAAATTGCGTTCTCAGTATTTTGTTTTTCTTTTACTCTTTACTGATGCGCTCCCGAATATCATTGCCGGGACCAAATTATAAGTTACAAGGAAAATAAATCAAAGGCTCTCAAGAGCTATAGGTAATAAATTCGCTTTACTGCGTCGCTAACAGACGCCGTCTCCGGCCCGTAATACTCGTAATGAGCGGTAATAACGTCACTTTATGATTAGTTCCCTAGTTTTTAGAGGAGATTAACGAGTCTACGAGACTTGATGACACTTCGTTACGTGAAAAGATGCTAAATTACTATTTAGTTTAACGAGTGGTGGTTTTTCGGATTTCCGTCTATAGATAGGGTAAAAAGATAACATAAAATATTTTCCTAACTCCTACTGAGAGAAGAAGTCAATGGATTGACAGATTCCTTACTCACCTAATCGACTCATTACGTTTTGGTGAATAATCTATTACATAGTCAGCTACAAATAAGTTTTTTACAAACTTTTTAACAAATATATTGACAAATATATTACAAAGCGACTATTTATACTGGTATTAGAATCCATTCATATATTTGTAAATCCAAGTATGAATAACTTGTAGCCATAGATTCAATTCCCATGGCAACAACTCAAGCCGAGGTTCCGTCAATGTGGTATCCTTGCGCCAACTGCAATTAGTGTTAAACGCTTTATACACTCACCACCAAGTCAAGTGTTGTTATCAAAATCCTTCAAGCAAGCAGCGTTATTCAGTTCTAAAAAAAGGGTACCACTTTTTACAAGTAACTTCAAATCATAAAATGAAGTTTAATTTTCAGGAGAATAAAACATCACGATGAACCTTGCTGGTAAAACATTTTTAATGCTCTCGTAGTTTACGAACAATGTTGAATTATAATTTTGCCGCCAATCAAATGTGTAATTCAAGTGCGTAGCATAAATTCATTATTGAAATCCAACCCTGTCCAATATTAGTCAATCAAATAAAGTAACACTAATACAGTAAAAGTAATGATAGTTATCAACTACATAACACCTAATGAAACCCGTAACTTTAAATCCTTGAAGTACATACACGGACTTAAAGGAATACAGTTACTAAGCCTTTGATTCTGTTAAGTATCCCAATATTTGTGTAAATATATAAACGTGTTTTTCACAAAGAACAACAAAATTTAATTAAAGTTGATACCAGATATGCTACACATAGTTTGTTTCAGGTGTTAGTATATAGCTAACGTATTTCAAATATCATTTTGAATACGGTAAATATGTATTTGTGAGATCGCTGTTGGTGAAGTTTATTTCACAAATTCGACAAAGGCATAAGTAGAACGTCACGGTCCTGTGGTTTGCACACAACGTGACTAAACAGAATATTCCCGAAACTGCCTTATATTATATATCGGATGTTTATTTGCGGATTATTACTGAATCGGTAGCGTTAAGAGATAGATAAGTTATTATACAAAATGTTGTAAATTCTCATCCAATTGAACTTTGTTGCTTTTGTCAAGTATCAAGTATTGATAGTGTCCGAAAGGTATGCTTAATAGTACTTACATTAAGTAAGGTATCAACTGAAAGTCAGCATATCGCAATATAGCTAATCTACTGTGACTAATCTACTTGATTATGTAAATGACATATCTAAATTATGTGATGCTCGGTTCCAGGTTGATGCAGTATATACTGATTTTAGTAGTGCGTTTGACAAAGTTGGTCATAATATACTTATCTTAAAACTAAAACAGTTTGGTATTCATGGTCCTATTTTAATATGGTTACAATCCTATTTAGAGCATCGGGTGCAAAGGCTTACGGTTCACAGATATACTTCTAGTCCTTTTGCCGCATCATCAGGAGTTCCACAAGGCTCTCATTTAGGGCCGCCCCTTTTCTTAATATTCATAAACGATATATCGAGTTATACAAAACACACCAAATGCTACTATTTGCGGATGACTTGAAGTTATATAGAGTAATAAAACATTTAGATGATTCACTTTTACATCAAAGCGATTTGAAATCTCTTGAAACCTGGTGCACCGATAACAAAATGGAACTTAATGCAATAAAGTGTGTACACATTCGATTTACAAAAAATATAAATGCTATTCCTTCCAGTTACTCAATAGATACAGAAGTTTTGCAGACCAAACAAAGTACTAGATATTTAGAAATAGAGATAGATAGCAAACTACAATTTACTGAACACATAAATACGACAATATCTAAAGCCTGGAAAATGTGTGGATTCATTAAGCGTATGTGTAAAGATTTTCAAAATATAAAAACAATAATACATCTTTATAAAACTTTAGTAAGAAGCGTTCTAGAATAGAGCTGTCCCTATCGTGCAAATTACAATACTCGATTAAAACACTTTAAATTAATATCGTTGGAAAGTCGTCGAAAGATCTTGAATCTTCTTTTACTGTATAAAATGAAGTTATTGAGATCCCGAACGTATTAAATAAACTAAACATAAATGTTTCAAGAAACGTTCCACGATACCCGATTCAAACTGTTTTTTCCAAAATGTTTTTACGAACAAACATCTGTTCGCCTCTCAACCGTATGAAACAGTTGTATAGTGACATTAGTAACTATGATATTGACATGTTTAATTGCTCAATCCTTAAATATCGTTCAGATCTGTTTAAATTATATGCATGTTGAATTTATGTTAAATTATAATTTTCATTCTAATTATTTTGTTAAGATAGTGCTAAAATAAAATATGGCGCAATATGTGCCCATCTATAAAGATGCTTCACACTGTCCTGAACTTATGGGTTATTAGATTTATGTAATATTTTGTGAGAGCGACGTTGCTGTACCAAATATGTAATAAATAAATAAATAGCTTATTCTCTTCTTATTTTAACTGGACGTAGAGCTAAAGCCTTCTGAACCTTAATTTCATTTGCCTATATTAATTGACTAAATTAGATCTAAATGATTTCTTGTAGTACATAAAAGGTGATAAATCTGAGATAAGTCTTTGCGTTGGTATAAAACATTTGATAAAGGAAGGATCGTCGAGTAGATCACATTGTAAATCGTAGATGGGCTTCAACATTAATATTTATGATTGAATACAGTAATTATACCTCCAACAGTGGAAAAAAAAAGAATGAAAATGAATGAATGAATGCCCTTATAATATTTAGTTTTAACATGAACCCAGTACACATTTATCTCCCTTACAATTAACATTTAACTGTAAAATTTTCTAATAGGTTCACTTGCATACCAAATGAAAACATCCTATTATTAAACGAGGTATTTTATAAAGATCCATGCATGTTTTATGGTCGTATTTATTTATTTAATCGTGTGGCTAAATACAGTATCGATCTTTTACTATCGTCGATTAATTGATTACTTTATTTATCGCTGCGAGGTCAATTTCTTGGAACAGTGCAGCTACCAAATATTTGTGACGCTTTAGCACCACCCGGGGAGAACGTGCAGGACCGACGGGAGTAGCATCAGCCCTCCATAGACGTAAAAACGATTAAGCAAATTCTAATGAAACTTTACACTAATATAGCTTGTTAAAATTGACTACTATATAATCAGAAATGTCAAGTAAGTATGTAAAAATTAAGTTTTCTAAAAGTGGTGTCAGTACGTAGACTATATAAATCGTTAAGAGTCACACGTACATAACGTAACGGAACGAGGTAAGGTACCTCGGAGTCACTATCGACAGAGGTCTGACGTTCCGGAAGCACGTGGATGGCATCATAGCGCAAGCGAGACTAGCGAGGAGAGTGCTGTGCCCGGTGCTCACCTCGAGACTTCCCTATCGCACCAAACTAGGCCTCTATAAGACATACATGAGGTCACGACTCACGTACACAGCCCCGGCTTGGTTCGGTTGCGTATCAGATTTTTTTAAACGCAGATTACGAACTCAACAAAGTCAGACGCTTAGAACGATCGTCCGGGCTCCGCGTTACGTGAAGAACGCGACGATCGCTCGAGATCTGCGAATAGAGAGCCTAGACGAGTTTATAAGCAGCCTCGCCACGAATATGTTTCGTAGAGCGGACGCTTCGGCGCATGTACACCTCCACGACATAGCGCCGCTCCATACAAGACCTCCAGATGACGAAAACACCGATGACCAGCCTATTAGCAGGAAAAAGTCAGTTAAAGCACACCAGAGCGAGAATGAAAGCGCCGTGCATTGATTTCCTGAAGGAGGTTTTATAAATAAAACCCCGCCATTTGACACGCCCTATAATAGGGCGGCGAACATTGTCCACCGTCAGAGGGTTTACCCTGGCACGGTTTCCCCACACCCGTATCATTAACGGGAGTGAGAAGAAAGCAACTGACTGACGTAGATAACGTATGGTGCACCATAATGCAAACTAAGTAGAAGGCGACCGCTAGCAAGCTATAAAAAAACAAACAAATTTTGTAAACCGCATATTGATACTTAAATTATAATATATCGCTTCTTTTTATTTTAATTTCAATTCGAAGTAATGTAAAATGAATCCAATATTAATTAGAGAAGTTAAGAAATAAAAACAAAATATATACTCCATAAAGTTGGGAGGAGGCGTTGAAACGAGTATACACGTGAACTTCCTTCTTCAGCTTCAAACTTTTTGCTACAAAATTGTCGCGCACGAATCGACATAGATACACGGTTTCTACGAGATGTGACCTCATGTTATTTTGAAATATTAGGCTAATGTATTATTCTGATTAAAGTGCAACAACTTCTACACAAGTTGTTTTTAACGTGTCGTAGTGCTTACTTAACATTTATTAGTGTGATTAATAAAGTATCCTCTATAAAAAACATTTAATAGGAAAATGTATGTGAAATTTGCTTTTCTATATAATATTTGCTTATAATTAAAAAAGCATCAGAATCAGTCAAACCATTTTGAAGAAGAAAAATGATGAACAAGGCACACTGAAATGTCACTTCATTATTCTTATATCGTGTAGTTCATAACACTACGGAGTTATAAGATATAATAGAATCTAAAAACAAAAACAAAATCGAAATGAAACTTTAGCACTTGGTTTAACGAGCTTGTGATTTTCTGTTAAACATGAGAGTTTTAACTATTTAACTAACCATCTATCAACAAATAAATTCTCTACTTATGCAATTATTTGTACACAATAATATCTTTTGTGATTATGTTAAACTGACAGGGCGTGTACTAAACGATTAACAATGTATCTAGTAAATACTAATTTGCACTGAAATATGATGATGTATTTCATGTAAATGAATAATTTTTGAATTATAACGACTAAATTATCCGCCATCATGTTTTATCTGTCAAAACTTACACCAATACATATCTGAATTGCTCCTGAGGACAATAGTGCTATTATCAGCACTAGCCGCACGTATCGCTTGTCCGCTCTCAATAACTTTGACATCAAATCATCGGCGCGTCGCCTCTTTGACTGGCAATTTATGGAACGACAGTCGCTTACATAGAGGCGCTTTGTAACGGTCCACACACACCAACTTACAACAACACTGTGACACACGCATGGTGGGTCTGTTTGTTCATTGTCACGTGAAGGGTTGTCAAGGAATAGTTCTCCAGTTATCTTTATTACTAACTACCTGTACTCCGGCTCCGCACGCGTAACACATATATATATATATACAAACGCTAACAGTCTACCGAATGGGTTATACCATCAGCAACATATTTATAATTGTAACACACTACATAACTACTCAGTGCTCACTTACACTACATATGAAAGTAATGAAAATTTCAAGATATTCATTATGTAACAATATGTCTTTAAAATCTATCTATAAATATAATAAAAGTGTAACGGAAAGAAATCTCTACATTAAAGATTTTGAAGAAAAATTCTTCCGGTGTGGCTTACAATCAATGTAAGAACACATTTCCTTTGTTTAAAAAAAAATCTATCTATCTGTCGTTTATATGGGAATCACGCAGAAAGTACTGGAAGGATTAGGAATAATATAACTAAAAAATATAACTATGTCGCACTACATATTACGTTTCATAGTTTATGATTACCAGATGTTCCCAGTATCGTTAACTTCTAATTTCACGTTAAAATAAAGAGTCAATTTTTAGAAAGATGTGTATAGAGAATAATTAAAATGTTATTAAATTATGTATTGATGTGTGATATTGGGATCTTAATTAGAATCAGTTTGGATTAAACAGCGTGCGGTGCCCTGCTAACATAAGCCTGCGACCAGACAGACTGGTAATCATTATCCCTGCTAATTGGGTACAGGTACAGACTCACATAGTTGGATCGATGACCGATCGACCGTCCCTGTCGGTCTTGAGGTAGGTCACGTTTTCTTATTTAGATTTATCATTACATTTATTGGAATATAGACTCCAATTGAAAATAGAACATTTCCAACAGTAAAATTCCTACGCCAAAATTTCATTTGAGGATCTGCATCCGTGCTTTTCGATATTGCGTCCACCGTTGTTTCCACTACATTGACAATGCTTTTAAAATGTTCTTTTTTATAAATACAACGAACACAAGGCAAATTGATAGCAAAAGATAAAGGTTCAAGTTTGAGAAGAGGTAAAGTTAAAGTTGAGATTGAGTTAAATTTATTTGAAATAATGATATTGGTTGACATCTAACAATTACTATATAAATTTGATTCCTGGGCTACGAAAGAGATGTATCAAAGAACATTAAGTGTGGCAGAGATGCGAATTATAAGATGGATGTGTGGTGTAACAAGAATGGATAAGATTACGGACGAGTATATCAGAGGACTTTAGAAAGCAGCACCATTGATAGAGAAGTTGAGGAGTAATAGGTTAGCGTAGTATACAATATTATGTGGAGGGATGAAATTCATAATCCGAAAGGAGTGCTAAGTATAAAGATGAACTGCTAAAGGAATAGAGGAAGACCGCACAAGGTATTCAATGAATTGTGTATAAGAGTGTAAATACTGAAATAACAGCTGATATAGTGGAAGATAAAAACATGTTGTGTCGACACTAATTATGCTTTCAATATTTAAAAAACAATTATCTTTATTATAAAGAAACTTTACTGTTAGGAATTGAATGACATTAATTATGGCAGTTTAATTTAAAATATCACGACCTTATGGAGACTCTTATTTGACACCTTCCAGTCAAGAATAATTAGATAATTAATAGAGCCAAGTAGAAATAATTTAGCGGAGTGAAATTCTCATTTCACATGAATTGTGAATGTTTCTGTTTTTCTTTGGCAACCAAAATGTTCTAGTAGATTATTACTGTCCTTGTCGAGTAGATAGTGATATTACAAGTTTCTTGCGATCACTTTAATGAACTAACACGAACTTTTTTTTAGAACTTTTCAGGGAGTTTTTGTGTCAAGTCAGAATCCTTTGCTTCGTAGTATTATATCCCATCCACTTCACTTGTGCACAATATCCAAACTGTAATACGTAAAATACCACCAATATTACTAAATATAGAACCAAATAACACAAAATCTTCTATCTATATTATAATCAAATTGTAACAGGGCCAAATCTGTACATTAAATATTTTTCGAAAATTTGGTTCGGGTAAACTTTGTTGTCGATATAGAAGCCAAAAATAACCCTTTTAAAACTTTGGTCTGTCTGTCTGTCCTTGTGATCACGCATCACTCTGAAAGCACTAAACCAAATTTGACGAAACTTGGCATAGTGATAAATAATATTGCAAGGTTACATCTAGGATACTTTTTGTCTCATAAAACGCAAGGGATTCTCCAGGATAACGGACGAAAGTTAAAAATTTGTTGTTAATGAAATTCTTGACGGATTTTGAGAAAATTTTCTTTGTGCATATTATGCATTATATAGCAGAAAAATTAGCTAAATATTTAAGCTATATTTCCCTAAACTACTTAAAAAACAAACAAAAAAAAAAACTCAGCGATAGTTTTTGTATAGTGATAGGCTCCGAACCGTCGACCCCGTCGGACCATATAATGTCGAGTACGTTATAATTGAGCTACGGCTACATGGCATTTCTATGCCTAATTATCAACCACATATGAAAATTATGTGTAAACAAAACTGTCACTTATATGTTGTTACATTTATTTTATTGTATAAAAAATGTTTGCTAAACAAAGGTGACAAGATTTTTTCCTAAAACATAAACTTTGATAATAGCTACATTGCATTGTAGAAGATGAATCTCAACTAGAGTTCTATATTATAAGTAGAATATCTATCAGTACGTATATTTCGATATTTGATAAAATTAGTTTTCTAAATATTGTTGAGTATGGAAGTAGTTGGGTTCAGGTTTGTGAATCTACGATTAAAATAATCATATGAGGTGTTTGCAGTAACCATACTATGTTGTATTTATACTAATATTATAAAGAGACGTAAAGTTTTGTTTTCGAGGAATGCTTGGTACTACAAGTTATTACTACAAAAATTATTTCACTGGTTGAAAGGTATATTATCCCAAGTTCAGTATCTCAGTGAAAAAGGTGGTTTATATGTCAAAAGTCAAATAAATTTAACTGACAAAATTATTTGACAAAATTAAGATTGAACGCAGATTTCACCTATACTTTACAAATTCTTATAAAACAAACAACTAAAACAAAATGGAAATTTAATGTAGGTAAAGTTTCATTTTTACAGTATGTTAAGTGATGAAGTTACAAGGGGTTACTGGGAAGACATTTATCGACAATATATGTAAGTTAGTTTTGATCTTCATTGAACACTTTAGGTAATGCTGCGAACAGGTTCTAGGCTTATTTTAAAAGATTTCTTACATACCAACTGGGTATATGTTTGAGTGAGTCCCTGGATAGTTTGGATTCACAATTGGAAGTGCTAGATGTCGCTGCAATCGGGTTTTAGGTTTTTTAAGATTATTTGCGTTTAAAAATATAATTGAAACCTGTAAATCGATTTGGTACAGACGAAGTTGCACGGGTCAGCTAGTTATAAATAAAATATAAAACTCATTACGTAACATTACAAAATCCCGCCAAAAACTCTCGACTTACGAATGTCATGCGGAATTAGAACTTTATGATTAGGTATATTTCGAATATATCACGTCAAACAACATTTAGTAAACAAATTCTTAAATTAACCAGTACCTAGTAATAATTATAATCCATCAATTAGTAAGATAATAGGTGCTCAGAAACCGAGTCGAATGAACCTGAGTTTTCGCTGAAGGAAAACGTCGTTTTGCAACCTTAACAAACTAGTTGTATTTTTTCTGAGATTGCCTTATTAACCCACCCTCTGGAAATTTGGCGCCAATTGCGCCAAATACATGCGTAGCTGCAAAAGAAATCCAGTTCACCTTTAGGTTTTGCGTATTGCCATTTCAAACCACCTTACCATTAATCGTGAGGTGAGATTGTGGTCAAGCTTATAAAAAAAATTATAGAAATCAAGCTTTTATTTCATCTATCATTTGCAATAACCTGAATACAAGAGTCTTTTGTGAGAAAATCTACTTCTAGTGTTAAGTTTATCTTTGCTCGTAACGGATGGTTCTATATATATTTATGTTGAAGAGCACGCATAAATTAAATCTTAGTAAAATCTACTTGAAATTATCATCTAGACGTGGACACAAATGTAACTTAGTTTTGTGTGAGTACAGTTTGTCTATGTAAATAAAACCGTTGATTGGTCGCTTTAATCGGTCGCCGCTGACCGCTCGGTAGATTTACGAGCGCTAATTAATTAATTATTGCCTTTGAGGTGGAATAGGCCGGGGGTTAATTTTAACTTTAGTATAACCACAGACACTGTCTGGCCTCGGATAAATTTTGTTACGTAAACGGCGCGGGATAGCGGTGTACTCACTCGTCTATGTGTACATATTTGTCTATAATCAGGATTTGAGGAAACACACATTGCCCAAAATATACACTATTTTGGGCAATGTGACGGGGGAAGAACTTCTGATATTTGTTCCGACGTTTAAATTTTCCTCAACGCGCATCGCTCCATACAGTATAGAAATGAAATCATTAACTGGCTCGAACTAAATTTATACCCTGATTAAGGGTCAACAAAAGAAGGTTTGCTTTGTGTACTGAAATGCCACCATAAACCATATAGAATTTACATCCTATTTAATATTTAATTTAACAAATCTTCGAATTCCAAATACTTACATTTCATACTATTTAGGATCGTTATTTAATATCAGAGTTTTTATTTTGTAAAATAATTAATTTTTATTAAAAAAATAACAACCCAAAAATCAGGTCATCATTATCTTTTTATCCTTATTCCACCTAATCAGGGTCGGTACAACATCTTTTCCTTTCCACAGTCGCCTATCAGAAGTCATATCAGTATTCACACATATCATTTTTCACACAATCCATCCAAACCATTTTCGGTTTTCCTCTACTTCTATTTCCATCCACCACCATTCTCAATGTTTTTCTAGTTACATGGTCTTCATATCTGCTCATAACATGCCCATACCATGCTAACCTATTACTTCTCAACTTCTCTGTCACTGGTGCTATTTTCAAACTTCCTCTGATATATTCATTAATCTTATCCATTCTATTTACACTACACATCCACCTTAACATTTGCATCTCTGCCACATGTAGTTTTCTCTCATATGTCTCTTTCGTCGCCCAGCACTCAGATGCATACAACATGACTGGTCTTATAATAGTTTTATACACCTTCCCGTTGAGTTTCAAGGACATTCGTGGGTCACAAGCTACACCTTTCGCCATTTCATCCACCTTGCATTTATCATATTCCTCACGTCCTTGTCTATGCAGCCGTCGTTCAGAGAACCAAGATACTGGAAATTGGAGCAAGTTGGTAAAGATATACCATCTAAGGCCATAGGAGAAAAACTGGATTGATCACCGAAGTCGTAGAACACGATCAGTTTTTACTCTACTAATTTTCAAACCAACATTCTCCTGTTTTTCTCGCCCTTTTACCAAGGTGTCTCCTTTTGTATGTCTATGCATGTCTTGTTAAGGTATCCATAACAATAAGGAATAAATAAGGGTTTAAAGCTGAACCACGTTGCAAACCTACAGCCACAGTGATATTATCGGTAGCTCCAGCTTCAAACCTAACGTATGTTTTACCTTGACTGTACATACAACGAATAAGTTGTAGGTACTTCCTAGGCACTCTTTTCTTTTTCAGAGCCCACCACAGAACATCTCGGGGTACTATATCATATGTCTGCTCCAGATCAATAAGCACCATATGCAAATTCTTATGAACAATATTTGAAATAGATAAGTTTATAATCCCTAAAGAGGACAGATCGAAGCAAAGTTGAAGCGCATAAAAATACACTTACTAATTTCGTAAATTCGTTTCAAAATAATATCAATTTAATGTCGATTACAAATATTTAAACGTACGTGTCAGTGTGCATTGTATTTGTTGCTCCTGCACATTCTATTCGTCTTTAATTGTCTTTATGCACATCGGGTTAAACAATTTTCGTATAAAATAAGAGTATTACGTATGGAGCCGACGACGCGAGCGGGTTACGCAGCACAGTATCTCGCTGACGTAGGCATTTACAGATCGACTCTTGTCTTGTCGGGTGTCCAATCTGCCTTCGTCTGCCGAACCCTACTGCGATTGCTATCTGTGATGTTAGATATACTATAACTTTCCACTACAAACAGATCATAAAATGTTTTTTTTTTATTTGACTAATAAACTTAATATAACATTAATGAGATTAAACGAAAGCATTAAGGATGTCGGGGATAACGTTGAGGGTGGTAATTATAACGGCGTGACGAACATCACAGATGAAGTCCTCCTTGTCATTTAATCAATCAGTCACTCTAGACAAATCAAGTATTCATAATAAAAGAGTTTACCTTTGTATATATCATATACAGTAATATACTATTGAATATAGATAAATATAATCTTCAGTGGTAGAGTCACGCTGAAGCTATTACTGGTTTCAGCATGAATGAGTCGGCTCGCTCGGGGTAGTACCACCCTCTCACAGAAAACCGACGTGAAGTAACAGTGCTTGCATTGTTGCGTTTCGTTCGGTTAGTGAGAGCGCCGCAGGCCCAACTCCCTTCCCCTTCCTTCTCTCCATTCCCCCTTCTCTTCCTCCCTCCCCCAACACAGGCTGACAACGCACTTGCGACTCCCCTGGTGTTGCAAGTGTCTATGGACGGTGGTGATCACTTAAAATCGAGTGACCCACCTGTCCGTTTGCATCCTAAGACATAAAAAAAAATGTAGTCGGTCCAGTGCTCAGCGAGAGAATGAACCTCGCTCCGTTTTCATTACGCCTTTTATAAACTTACTTCATATTAGAGGGTAGTGCTTAATATTTATAAATATTTGACGGTAGAACTGGCACTTGCGGATTGCCCCGTTGTTACGCGCACGAGGATATATCATTCATTCGTTTAAAATAAAACGTGTTGTTGTACTCGTACGTCTGTGAATTAACACAGTCTACAAGAGATGGCGCACGAGTTGATTCATTCCGAATACAACAGAAACGAACTCGCGGGCAAATTCGTCATCACGACGAAAAACAACCAGCTTGCCTACGGAAACCGCCGATGCTCGACCGACGACTACCGCAACCCCTCCCGGACCCCGCACATCCAATGTGCAATTTATTCGATCGCCGCCCCGCGACCCGCGAACACTGCCACCCGTCAAACCTCCTACTCCGCTCGGGGTGTACGAGGGTGACTTGCTCACCCTCCCTCGGTTCATTGGAACCGAGGACCTGTCGGAGGGGATGGTGAGATGGATGGCTCTGTATCTGCGCGTCCAGGAAGCGGAGATCGAGAAAAAGAAGCCGCAACAAGCAGACATCGCAGCCCTTGAAGCTGCTATAAAGGGACAACCCCCCGAAATCCCGAAACTATGGCTCTCGACGAGTCCCGTAGTGAAAGCGCTACGTCGCAAGCGCGATTCCCTGGACGCCGAGAGCGCTAAGAAAATTAAGTTGAGCGTGCCTGAAATTCAGACAAGCAACGTAGCAGCCGCTGAAAAACAGCAGACACCAAGAACGCCTACACCGGTAGCGCGCCCGGCCACCCCGAGCGCGCCTGCACCCGCACCGGTGCCGCGGAGGGTTGTTACGAGCAAGCAACCCTCTTACGCGGCGATTACAGCGCCACCTAGCATGTCAACAAAGGAAACTTCGATGACAACAAAGCAGCCTCCGCAAATAATGCGGAACCCTAATTTGGCTATACCATGCGACGGTGCTGCCAAGACCACTGCAACCGACCAATCACAGACGCCCATAACAAGTGACCTTGCGAAGAGCCGCCGATACCCGCCGATCGTTGTGGAGAGTCTGCCCGACTGGGTTACGCACTTTTCGCAACTGTCGGCATTACTTGGACATCCCCCGAATGCACGCCCCTATGGACAAGGCATCCGCTTCATACCTGCGGATGCCGACGAATATAGGGTGCTCCAAGATTTCCTAAATAAAAAGGAGGGGGTGTATTGGTTCACATACACCCTCCCCACGCAAAGAAGCCTGAAGGTCGCTATACGCGGCCTCCCTGTTGAGACGGACCCTGCCGCGATCGTAGAGGCTCTGCGGGTGAAGGGGCACACCGCAGAGTACGTCCGGCAGATAAAAGGACGCGGGGGGAGAATGGGGTGCATCTACCACGCCGTCCTACAACGCACGCCTGGCCTCATTCCGGCCATTTA
>MU158703.1:1922782-2041589 GCA_015888305.1 Antheraea pernyi
ACCTGCGCTAACTGCGGGGGCGCTCACCCCGCAAACAGCACGATAGCATGCCCCGTGTTCAAACGGGAGATCCGAAACCGCCGAGCGGGGACCGTTGCCCGGACAGGTGATTCCAGGCGCACGGCGGACTCGAACCCGGCCCCAGTGATGGTCGAGGAGTCGGCTGCGGGTAGCCTGATGGCCCCCGCAAACGACGCGCCTCCTAGAAGAGCGGCGGCCAAGCAGCCGCGGCGCAAGAAG
Source organism: Antheraea pernyi (assembly GCA_015888305.1). Lineage (NCBI taxonomy): Eukaryota > Metazoa > Arthropoda > Insecta > Lepidoptera > Saturniidae > Antheraea > Antheraea pernyi. The sequence continues at coordinate 1,923,023 of MU158703.1, forward strand.
CCACCACAAACAGTGGAATTAGCGGAAGTAGACGCAGTAATGACGCCCGAGGTTAAGAGCATGCTCATCTCGTACATAAAAATAGCCGCCGCGAGGAAAGACAAGCAGCCAGGGACACAAGCCGAGAAGGCATGCGTAGAGTACCTAGAGAGAATCCTTCTCTAGGTACCTACCCAGCAGCCCGGCCGCGAGGGCGGCCCGCCCAAAATCACCACAGCACAGGCGTGACTACCCGGCCGCTCACTAGAGCGGGTTGCGAGTTAGCCGCGCCTCCGAAGGCCACATCGCTCGCCCGTTCAAGGGAGAGCGATTAATAAATAACCCGACACTCCCAGTAAGATGGGAGGCGATTGATGTCACCGACAAGAGGATTCGTCCTGAAGCGGTTTCGCCGCGCGCCCCGTCAGCGCCCGTCAGCGCCCCCGTTATTATAAGAAAGTGATGATGATTGGCACTTGCGCCGACAAGTTTTTTTATTATGACTTATTTAAGCGGTGCGAATTGCTTTAGATAGTGATTTCACGTAATTCGTAATCCCGGATATAAGATAGTCTATCAATAAAATAAAAATATTGATGTTTAATTTAAAAATCTTTGTATTTTAATATTAAGCGGCCTAATTGAAACTATTGACCCCGAACTATGCCGAGAATTTGCAATTCCACGTAGACATGTGACAGTTTCTAGGACCTGGGGTCAGGTAATTACGTCCCACGGGCTCCGTCCCAGTAACGATGTCGAAGTAATTCGAAGGCCTTGGAATTATATTGCGGTAATTTGATTAAAACCAAAATAGTATGCTCAGTATTTTAACGAACACCGCGATTCGCCATCTTGCTGATGGGAATTAGTAAGATTGCTGTTCCGTTGTCGCTTGCTGCAATTTGTGCAATATTATTGGCTGTTGAAAAAGATGGCTGTCAGAGAAATAACATTTTAAGTTCAGTGATAACTCTATCACGAATTATTTGTTAGCTATCTTACTATTTTTAATGACGGCTTCGTTCTTGTTTAGTATTTTTTGTAATAAATACCTGAGTCACAAAATAAAATGAATGTTATGTAAATATTCTTCGCATTCTTATATGTACACTACATATAGCTATTTTCACGAGGATCAGTTCAATGATACGGAGGTACCTAGTGGCAAATAATACAAAAATATATAGCGTAAAAATTAACTAAATTGTATCAACTTGACGTTGGTCAGTTAATTTGTGTCGGTTGTATTGAAATTAAAAATTACCTTCATATAATGCTATTGACTTCAATGACCTTAGGCAATTATCCGGTACAAGTTATTTTAGAATATTCTCTTTGAAGTTAAATAATATTATTGTTAGCGACGCATCGAATAGCTGTTAGCAACGCGCGACGTAATATTTTAACGCCACGTATGCGTTGCGAGGACTAAGCATATCATCGTAATAGTCTAGCGCCACGCATGCGATGCGAGGACTAAGCATATCGTCGTAATAGTCTAACGTCATGCATGCGTTGCGAGAACTAAGCATATCGTCGTAATAGTCTAACGCCACGCATGCGTTGCGAGGACTAAGCATACCGTCGTAATAGTCTAACGCCATGCATGCGTTGCGAGGACTAAGCATATCGTCGTAATAGTCTAACGCCACGCATGCGTTGCGAGGACTAAGCATATCGTCGTAATAGTCTAACGCCACGCATGCGTTGCGAGGACTAAGCATATCATCGTAATAGTCTAGCGCCACGCATGCGATGCGAGGACTAAGCATATCGTCGTAATAGTCTAACGTCATGCATGCGTTGCGAGAACTAAGCATATCGTCGTAATAGTCTAACGCCACGCATGCGTTGCGAGGACTAAGCATATCGTCGTAATAGTCTAACGCCACGCATGCGTTGCGAGGACTAAGCATATCGTCGTAATAGTCTAACGCCACGCATGCGTTGCGAGGACTAAGCATATCGTCGTAATAGTCTAACGCCACGCATGCGTTGCGAGGACTAAGCATATCGTCGTAATAGTCTAACGCCACGCATGCGTTGCGAGGACTAAGCATATCATCGTAATAGTCTAGCGCCACGCATGCGATGCGAGGACTAAGCATATCGTCGTAATAGTCTAACGTCATGCATGCGTTGCGAGAACTAAGCATATCGTCGTAATAGTCTAACGCCACGCATGCGTTGCGAGGACTAAGCATACGGTCGTAATAGTCTAACGTCATGCATGCGTTGCGAGAACTAAGCATATCGTCGTAATAGTCTAACGCCACGCGTGCGTTGCGAGGACTAAGCATATCGTCGTAGTAGTCTAACGCTACGCATGCGTTGCGAGGACTAAGCATATCGTCGTAATAGTCTAAGGCCACGCATGAGTAGCGAGGACTAAGCATATCGTCGTAATTTTGTATCTGTAAAGTTGATGTTTTTTATGTTATACGAGAATATCAATAATTATTTAGTAGATGTGAATTTTTATCGACAACACATAATTAGGAATGAATACTGTAAAGAAAAATTACATATTGTACAAGTATATAACGGTATATAACACAAATTGATTATATTCTCTTAGAAATGAGTTTAGGATAGTATATAATTGATTAATAAAATGAATAAATATGGGTAGTATAAATAATAAAATCAGGAAACGATAAATTGAATATTGTAATATGGAAAATCTTGTGTAAAATTGTATGTTTTTGGCTATAACTTTGTAACTATTAATTATATGTGTAATGCTCAATTCATTTCGATATTTCAACATTAATAATTTCCCAGTTCTTCACAATACATTCCAAAGAGAAACACCAAGCGTTAGCAAACTAATATAGCTAGATTGTTATCTCCCTCTGTTTGTTAATCACATAGACAAATATGGAACGAGCACATATACGCTCGCTCAGCAACTGTCACAATAGTTGCTAAAGTCATAACCGGTAAAACGAAAGGTAGTTGAAGTGTTATTGAAAACTTAATATCCTGTAGGAGCGGACTCCCTGTCCGGTCTCGCTTACCGAGTTATGGAAACTGTTGTGTACGCAAAACTCGCATCTATAGCGGACAAATATCCGACAAACAGACAGGAAGGGATAACCCAGTTCTACGCGGAGATTTGTTTCAACCAGTTTGCAGTTGCGCTCGCTTCGAGTGAACAATCCGTTCCCCCTAACGATACCATGGAAACTCGCTTTATTCTCGAAAACGACACGACTGAAACCCATACATATCTCTCATATATGTGCTGATGTTTTAAAATAATTAACAAATATCTATACTGCTTCAAAAGATTGAATACAATCTCAGATTTACGATATTATTTCAGTCTATTAAAGTAAATATTTATGTCATTAAACTCATATATTGTCATTTTCGTTTTTATCAACTTAAAACTATTTAAATATTTAATAACCTTTTGTACTTCAGCTATTATTATTATTTAAAAAACATCTTTTTGACTTCTTACGCACGGTAGTGAAAGATTTTCGTTATGCCTTAAATGTTACGCGTTTAACGTAACATAGTTTCGAACTGACTACGTTATTGTCCAAGCAAGGTCTTAACAGCTTCACCGGACTAGTAAGGCGAGCGCTTAAGGCACTCAGCCGATTTTATTTCGACAAATAGCTCAAGGGTGCACGGCACACCTCGGCTTTGACTGTTACCTGATACATGCAATTCGCGACCTATCTGAGCTAACCATTCATACATATATGAGCTGTTGAAACATATATGTGTACCAAGCATACATACCTCAACAACTCTTATATATATTTCGTATCGGATAATATTCTAAACTATTTCAGTTTGATAAGGGGAAAAAACCCTTCCACTTGCATGTGTAAGCGTTCATGTGTGTGGAGGTGATATGTGTAATGTTATCGCAGTGATGTAAGATTTTGTGTCATTGTATCGCGCGGGCAGCGTACTCAAGGGCTCCACGCCGAGGGAAAGGACGTGGCTTGAGCCGCTGCCGAGGGGGCCTAGTATTGTGTGCGGGAGCGAAATTTACCCCCAGACCACGGCGGCGTGATGTGTGGTTACGCGGACGTGGGCGTGAGCACGCTCTGTTTGGAGAGACAGGCTGGTACTGATCGTTTACTGCCGTTATTTCATCGGGAGGGTCACGTAACATAGGTTTGTATTTATGTGTATGTGTAAGTATGTATGAGTGTCTGTTGAGTGTAGTAGTATACCAGAATGGGTAAATGTATAGTTAAGTATTTATACTACGGGACTTTGTATAGCATATAGTTTATGAGCATTCTTATATTTATATAACTTAACTTTTGGGGTGTAAGGGGTATCTAATAACATCGAAGACTTGAGACATCCAAGCCAACCTCACCTGCACGTGGTGCACCCTGCTGAATAACGAACGAGGCAATGGCGAAAGCGGGGTGGTAGGGTTTTACAGCCTGACTGGGTCGCAATCACCATGTATATGGCGAAAAAGCCCGTCATAGTGATTCGCTTCTGCAGGTCGCGTTTCGGGATCAGCCTGTGCATATCCAGCCTTTCGCAGGCTGGCATGACAGCGGCGACCAGCGATGGACAGTGTGTCACTCGGTGGTCGCCATTGTTTTTGGATTGTACTGTGCTTACCATCAGGCACAGTGCAGTCATTTTGCCGTGCTACAATAAAAAAAAAACTTAATACATATAAGTCAAAGAAGTTTGACTTCCTCTACGTGTACATATTGATACACGCACTAACAATTTTTCTTTTAAGTGAATTGGAAGTGCCATTATGATGATATTATTTGTGGTTCCGTGCCCGCGGCATATCACTACATATTATAAAACAAAATCTTCTGCCACGTCTGTCTGTCTATCTGTCTGTTCGTGATTTTCATGCGGTTTTCACCAGTAGATAAAGCGATTCCTGAAGAAGGTTTAGATATATAACTTGTCAAGGTTTTTATTATCATGGCGGGATAACATCCGCCGTGCCCGCTTGTAATAATAATCATACTTTTATTCAGAAATGTAATTATAATCATACTCGTCATTCAACATCATAATTCGTTATAAATCGACGAGAGAAATATGAACCTATGGTGTCAGTTTTAAAAAGCCGGACAGTTTTGTAACGTCGCGTCGCCGGTAGCGCCCCACACGCCGCCGCGCCCATCGTCCTGTACGACTCAGCGAAGCGAACTTTTCTGTTCTAAGCTTAGGATTTACTAAATCTCTACCTATTCGTATTCTATGCGCACAGAATTGAATATGAAATTCACTGAAATAGTCTTATTTAAATGTCATTTTGAGATGTTTATAAATGAACAGTACTGAGTCCTTTCAACTTAATATATAAGAATCCATGAATTCCGAAACTACTCAACCGATCTTCATGAACATTGGCATTAATGTATAATTTCGTCCAACTTGAGAGATAGGATAATTTATATTTCGATTAATGGCCTCAATATATTTTAATTACAAATTAAATTGTTGTCAATGTTGATTATTGTTTTTAATTGTAAGTTTCATCAGTCTTGAACAGATGGCGCTTTAAAATAGTTTGTTAACAGAAAACTTTAGGACCGACTGTTATAGATACCTCATAGATGACGCCATGTTTCAATTTTAAAAATAGTTTATCGTAATTGTAATTCAACAAGTAATAACTGAGCCACCGCCACGCGTGGCGCCGTACATTATTACATCTAATACTTTATTTTTACATTATAAGCGAATGCCAGTCCACGAAACTAATGTCATTATGTGAACTGGCAGTTTAGTATAAATTATACAATACCATCTCTGTAAAAGTATTTTAATCTTAAAATTACACTCGCACAAGTTATAATTAACAAGATTTTATAAAACTTTGTAACTTATTCAGCTTTCTGTGTATATATTTAATTTTATTACTTTTATTCAAGTTCGGATATATCTCATTTACTCGTCACAGTGGTGTCTCAATGCGTCGACGCTGCCCCCGATATAAGACGTAGCTTTTCTTTGGCTCTGTATAAATATGAAACTAAAGTTTCATAAAGGAAATCTATACAATAATTGTTTAGAAATAAATAAGAGGTTTTTATTTGTCAACCCTAGTTATAAATGTTGTTAGATTTTTGAAAACACAAGAATAGGTGAGTGTTCTTTTGTTTTCCCAATTATATCTTTATACGAGCATTATTTATTATTATCGGTAACAACGCAGTGCTTTAACAAGGGGGTACTGCTGGAGCACTTGTTGAATATTCAATATGAAAATTGAGAATATAAAATATGTAAACTTATATTTAAATACAATTCTCCAATATAATTCGAGACTCTAAGATAACGCTGCCCAAATAGACAAAGGCATTACTATCATAATATCGATAACTTAAATATGTTACAGTACAGACTTTTACAAATAATTGTGATGAAATAAAAGGCTTTGTTTCAGTAAATTTATTTTATTTTATTTGTACCACCAAAAGTATTTACACAAGGACAGTCCAAGCATTTATAAAGAATAGACTCTATGTAAGTGCAATATTAATTATAAGTACTTACTACATGTTATACGGTACGCAAATTTTAATTAAATGTTTAAAATGAAAAAAACGAAATCAAATTTACCATTTTAATTTTAACAAAGTATAAAATAATACAATTGGAATAATAATACACGCAAAATCTGACTGTGTAAAATGTATCTATTTTAAAGCATTACATACCTTGTTACTATCGTCGTCAATCTTTTTGGCCGCTATGAATATAACCGCAAGATCCAGCTTATCCATAAAAAAGTTGAATACAAAACAAAGTTAAAATATAATTAATTATAGGAATCCAAGATTGACATTTATTTACCCTTAAGATGCTATACATAAAATAATATGTATTTATACCTAAATTTGCGTTCTTCGCAGCTATATCAAGAGCGGTCAAAAAGTTTGGCGCGTACTGTAGGTATACTTAATCTGGCCATAAATACTGTTACAATTAAAAATAAACAAAATATTACATTTTAATTTGGAATCTGTTATTTTTATATAATTATTCATTGAGTTTTCTCATTTTGGCGCCAATACATTGTACAATATTTTACGATATTAAAATGGAGTGGGGTGATAAAGAGAACCGAATCTCTGTGATTGCATTACACAAAGTAGGTATGGAGCTAAAAGCAATATTTAAAACTCTCCATACGCTTGGTATTAGTAAAATGTTTGTGTACCAGGCTATTAATAGGTACAATGAGACCTCCTCTGTTTGTGACAGAAAGAGATTTGGCCGTCCACGTAGTGTTCGTACGAAAAAGGTGGTCAGTAAGGGAAATAATTCGAAGAAATCCTGCCCGAAACAAAAGATTTTATCTTGGGAGATGAAGATCGCACCTAGAACCATGTCGAGTATTTTAAAAGATGACTTGCAGCCTATAATAGACGTACTGGTCATTTTTTAACTGGCAATTTAAAAAAGAATAGGGTGGTAAAATCAAAACAACTACTGAAGCGGTACGCAAAGGGAGGTCACAGAATTTTTTTGTTTACGGATGAGATCTTTTTTACAACTGAGCAACATTGTAACAAACAAAATCCCGTCAAAGTCTAGTCCCGATCTTAATCCGCTGGGTTATGATTTATGGTCAGTTTTAGAGAGTACGGCTTGCTCTAAACGCCATGATAATATGGAGTCACTAAAACAATCCGTACGATTGGCAGTGAAGAATTTTCCCATGGAAACAGTGCGTGCCTCTATTGATAACTGGCCTCAACGTTTAAAGGATTGTGTTGCAGCCAATGGAGACAACTTCGAATAAGCTTTTTATATTTGAAATTATTTTATATTTATGTATTAAACTAACACACTGTAAAAGTAATAAATGTTATTTCCAATAGAAAATATATTTTTTCTTTGTTTCAGTATTATGGCAAGACTAGGTATACTTAAATATAAGAACACGTTTTTTTATAAAATTAAACTAAACTATACCCTTGTCTAGATAATAAATAATTACATAGATTTATGATTTCTCAGAAGTAACAGAAAAGTTTAACTCAGACATCTTAATTTACTACCAAATAAACTCTTGTAGAATCAAAGTTAGTTTGCCCAAAATCTTTGTATAAACTATTCAAGAAATTGTAATACAATCCACTAAAGAATAACACAATAAATCTACGCTGCCACGTGTCTAGATAGTACCTGACACGGCCACGCATTGCTGAGCCTCAGGTATTACATGTTGAATTAAAGTTATGATAAAGTATTTGGTATGAAACTGACAATTAATAACAATAATCAACGTTGACAATCATTTAATTTGTAATTAAAAATTTTTGAGGCCATTAATCGAAATATAAATTTTCGTATCTCTCAAGTTGGACCAAATTATACATAAATGCCAATGTTTCATGAAGTTCGGTTGAGTAGTTTGGGAGTTCATCGTGGACAAACATCATGACACTGGTTTTTTTGTATATTAAGATTATGTACATGTTATTGTATTTATATCGTAGTTATAACAACTTAACCCGAAACCAGAGTATATATTGAGCTTGTCCTGGGAATAGTTACAAGCATTTGTTCTGAGTTCTATTTATTTATTAATGGCCGTAAGTCGGCCGCGACTGTGAGCAAAGATCGATTAGATTACTCTAGTACATAATTGAACAGCGATGCGTGTTGTCTGAGTGACAAGCGAAGAAATATCAGAAAATAACTGCAAACCAAACAGTTATTAAATTGAATCCATGTGAAAAGGCCGCTTATGTGGTCGCTTGGTTAATGATTGTAACTCTGGTCCATATTATAAGAGATCGCGGGGTCGCGGGTTATGTAATCTTTGAACAGAATCTCCCATGAGATGTTAACTGACGATGAAGCAGAAGAGATGGTCACGCATTACCTTCTATAGATATAATAAGAATGTAAATCTAACGTGTCTGTACTTTTTAGATTATTGTGAAAAAAATTGTTGCACGTGTCTTGGAGTAAATAATAAAACAAATTTCAATCATTTTTAGAAATGTCTCTCTATCTATCTATCTATCTGTGTGTCTGTCTATTTGTTTGAATACGCATCAATGCTAAAGTACTGCGTTCACGATAAACCTCGAGTAACATCTAGTCTTAGTTTTATTAAAATCAGTTGACTCTATTAAAAGTTCTTGTAATTTTAATGACGACGCGAACTAAGTACGAGAGAAATGTAGATAAGTAAATGGATTTACTTATATATATTATTATTGTTATAATAAACATTCAGATTATTTTATTAATAACTGTATTTTTCAATAAATTCCAGCGCGGTCACGGAGACAGCTAATTGTAAATATTAAGTTTTTTTAGATGCACCTATCGAGAGGTTCCTAGTAGCAAATTTTTAATTTTGCTGTTGCTAGTAACTTGAGTACTTGAGATAGTAAGGTATTTTTCGCATTCAAGTAGTATTTAAAGTAATGAGGAAAAAATCCCCTATTTATGCGTTTTAATTACGCGAACCATTAAAGACTAAGTTTCAGGAATTTGGTATTAAGATACCAAAGAGAGAGTAGTAAGACTCTGCCCTCACAATATAATTTAATGTATGTCCGCAAAAACTTAGATATGCTGGATTTAGTAAAAGTCCAACATAACAACATATTATCCATTGTTTCTTGTCAATTAAGCCAATCATGTTTCGTGTTTTGCGATTGTTTAAGCTCACGATGAACTGTTATTTGTTCACATTACGTTCTCCGTTATACTTTATGTTGTTAATGAAACGAAAAACAACGCTATGTTTGTACGATTCAGCACATAAATATTCGTGATAGGTTTATTTTTTGTTTCGCGTCTACACACCGTAAGTAAAACAAGTTTGTCTGAACTATTTTTGTAAGAAACAAAGGAGTATTCCTTTAAACAGCTTACGATATAAAACCTCCAAAATTACTGTGTACAACAAGGCTTCTTATTTTAATGTCAAAATGAACGATTGTTTAGCTCGACCGTTTGGTCGCCTTGTAAAGTTTTTACGTGCATAACTTGAAACTAGATTAAGGTATATCGATATGAAAAATGCTAGAATAATTTGGTTGCCGTTATTTGTAAATTAGTAAAAATAACTTGTAACGTGAACTCTGGGATGTCACAATAACTCCTTTGAAAATTCTAGTAAGTATGCAGACATTTTTTAAAATATTAAAATCAACAGAGGACTTTACAATATGGAATATTATACTGGACGTTACTTTGCACTTCCACCTGAAATGGATTGACCACTACTACGTCTCACTGCAACAAAAAACGTTTGATTTTATTTATCCGTGGTGTGCCTGAAACTAGTAATAGAGAGAGAGCGAAATATTAGTAACTAAAACAATAAAAAGAATTAAAAACGCGTTCCTTGGTTGAACCTGACAGCGATTGTTACTATTTGTACGTAGCTGTAAAAATATAAAACTAATTAAAATATGTTGCAGATTGACGTGTAATAACTACAATCGATTACACATGTTTCACTCCTTCACAGAGCATCTTCAGACCGATGTTGACACTTCCGATGCGAGCATGTTTATGCGTCTTTAATTATACTATTAACATTAGTAATATCACTATTAATATAATAATACTATCAATTCCAGCCGGAAATGCAAAGTAATATCTACTATAATATACAATGATGGATTTCCGCAAAGTAACGCTTTCCTGAATCAAAAATTAATTTTATTTACGTGAGCTGTAGCTGTGAATATTCAATTTTAAACTAATAAGTAATAGAAAAAGCGAACAATTCGTAACTAAAACAACAAAAGAATTAAAAAACGCACCCTTGATTGACGACTGAAATTGATGTGGGTTAACACTATTGGTATGTCACTGTAAAATATAAATAATTAAAATATGTTGCAAATGACCGCATAACCGTAATGACCGCAATCGTTCCGTTACCGACCCATTCGCTAATAATAGTTAAAATATTTAATAAGGAATATTACTTGCCAAAGTATAGTTAAAGTAGTTCATATATAAAAAAATGTGTCGATTTGCGGATATATGAAAAATTTTGATTTATTGCAACTGAGAAGTAATAGGAGACAACAAGAAGGCTATAATGATATTATTAAAAGTATTAACAACAAAGGTTCGTATAAAACATTCGCTGTTACTGAACTAAAAAGTTCTGCACAGCGAAAACTGATCCGTGAAAATGTTACAAGGTCCGCGTAAAAGTGTTAAACAGCTTACTGAAGTCGGAGCAAGTAAAACAAAGGGGAGGAAAGAAAATTTGTGATTTAGACCGAGTTTGTTGAGAATTCGGGCATTATCACGGGAGACGCTCTTTACTTTCCGCTATAATTCTTGTTATACATTTTTCTTTATCTCTGAGTGTTTGCCAGACGCTATTGCTTTAAGATTTTGTGTGTCTGCTAATACTAAATCGACATATTCATATTAATCTTATAGTAAGTAAGGCTCTTATGATGTATAGTATTGTGATGCGAAATTGTGTGTCCTTTAGAAGACCGGAATCATATATTCTACTGTACACTTCATTAATTAGATCTCAAGTAGAATATGCTACTTCCGTTTGGAACCCGTTGTATAATAAATATAAAAATCAATTAGAAAATATTCAAAAAAAGTTTCTTCTATCTGTTGACTATCGTTGCTTTCAATCCAAGGCCTCTTACGATGTCCTCCTAAACAAATTTTCCTTACCATCTCTTACGTCTAGAAGAATGCTTCTCGACCAAATGTTACTATTTAATATATGCCATAATAAATTCGATTGTAATAAACTCACTAATCAAATATATATTCATGTTCACATTGTATAAGAGAAAGTTCTAAACGTTATCTCTTTGCGTTTATTTCTTTTAAGACAAATGCCGGTGAGCGAGCTCCATTATATAGAATAACTAAATTATATAATAATCATTTTATAGAAATTGAAATATTTGCCAGCTCGCCGGCTTTATTTAAAAAGGCTATAAAACAGAGTATTGTGTCTTGAACTAATATATATCTTATCTTGTTACGGAATTTTCAACTATGATATGTTTTAGAATGCTTCGATTGTCAGTTCGTCTTTATGTTATATATATTTTATTTCATTGTACCCTCATACTGTATTTCATGTTTAATCTTTAACTACCATTTGTTTTGATTTTATTTACTGCCCTAAAGTTATCTGTATACTTAATCCGTGGCCGGCGGAGCGGATTGTTCTCTAAGAACTATGTTGTTTTTTATGTATTTTTGAGTACAATTGTTTGTTGCCCTTAATAAATTAAAAAAATAGACATCTAATGTTTGCCTGAGAGAAGAATTTCTTTAAATGACTCTAAAGTTTTCACTCTAATTGTAAGTACCTACCGTTGCAGCTAAACTTGTCTCTCTCACCGTTCAGCAATTATTGGATACTCTTTCGTTTATTAAGCCTGCAAAGTAAATTAATTTCTTATAACGTTCCAAGCAGAGCGAACCACGATAACTCTTTGTACGAAACAAACAACACATATGTTTTACCTGTAGCTTTCATATAGGTTTATTTATTATACAATGAAATGTGTTTTAAAATTATTACATTGATTATTCGAAATTTTCATTAAATATACATGAGGAAAATTTAAACATTTTACACAATTTACATGAAAAACAAATGACCATGTACCCACATAAAGATGGACGTCCGAGTTACATTCGCGTTGCGAGCAAAAGTGCCACGGAGCGTAAATCCTGCGCCGGACGCGTGTCGGACGCATGTCGGACGGGACAGGTATAATTCATAGCTCGCGGACGCGACACCGCTACATAGTGCAGACTTACGTGATGTCGTTTCTTGTTGTTGTCGTTCGTGATGTTGTTTCAGTCCTTAATTGCCATGAAACATATGACAGTAAATTTAAATATTAGTACAACACGTCAAAAGATCCGTATTTGATCCCTACCAAAAAAATTAAAAATACAAAACCATTAGACCAATAACTAATCTATATTATGATCACTATAACAACATATTATAAAACAAAGTCCTCTGCCACGTTTGTCTACCTGTCTGTCTGTTCGCGATAAACTTAAACACTACTAAACGGATTTTCATGCGGATTATCAGTATATAAAGTAATTAGTGAGGAAGGTTTAGGTATAAAATTTGTCAAGGTTTTGTGTAAATTAGTTGAAATATAACAATAATTGTTGGAAATGTCGGAAAAAGTCAAGCCACCTGGGAGTTTCCATCGAAAATCTTGCCTGATCCCTTTGAGATATAACAAAACAACGGTATATTACGGTAACAATGGTGGTATATTCCCCTTTTATAGATATACAAAGAAGTCTATGACGGCATATATCTATCTTTTAAGAATAGCTCACTATCTATATATTAATACGTGAAGCCTAAACTTTGTATCCCTTTTAACGGAATTAGGCGAACGGATGAACGTGAAATTTGGCATAGTTAAAGTTTATATGGAGGAGAAGTGCAGAAAGCTATATTTTATATAAAATGCATTAAAAGTACAATAAATTAATTAAAATATGCATTACTCACACTACTGCTTCAATTTTACACAACATATACACACATGTAAATAAAAAAGATATTTTGACATCTATCAATAAAGGACTTCAAAATAGGTTGTGAAGGAGGTTGCTATGCTCGACTGTATGTATTATTTTATTCTTACGTTCCAATAACCCTTTTTCATTCTACATTCAACAATGATTTTATAACATACAACTAATATTATAATATTTATCCCTTTAAAAAATCAATGAACTATGGTCGAATGTGTCGAATGTCGACCACTGGACGCCCACTAGTAATAGTAAATGTCACAAACGATTTTAATGGATGCACAGAGATGAGTCGATTCCAGACATCACCATCGTTCACATATTGATCCACTCTATAATAGCCTTTTGACACCAAAACCCGCTTGACATGGCATCTTATCTTTATTATTTATAATTATTCTATACTTCTGTATATGACTGAACTACTCCTAAACGGTTAGACTGATTCTCATTAAAAAAAATGTGTGTTCCAGTGGATTCGAGAATGGTTAAAATTCACAATTGGTGCGGTCTGATTCTAGGATTTTTTTTATTTTCAGGGCGGGACAACGTCCGCCGAGCCCGCTAGTTAGATATATTTATCATTAATTTATAGAGCTCGTATATAATAAAAGTGTTTCCCTAGTAGCAATCACTGATAAACTTTGATTTAAAAGTAAACTTCTAATAATATTTGCATAAATACGAATAGATATATTTGAAGATGGACGTTGTGACTTTTGTTAGTGTTGTAAGCAAATGTTCTGCGGTTCATAAATTCCATGTCGGGCGCGTGTCGGCCGCGGCAGGTATGAATCATAACAGAGCGCAAACGAAGCTCCGCGCACTCCGTGCTTCTTCTTTAATATGTAAACACATCGCCTGTAATTTACTGTTTTTTGCATTTCATGATATAAGCTGGTGATTAAAAATACTTACATATTAAAATACACAATCATAAAGGAGCCTTAACCTTTTACCAAAATATAATTTCATAAATAACTGCATTTAACGATGCTATACACTAATTTGTGGAATGAAGGTCCTTAACCCGCCTTTTGGTAGGAATTGATTGGTACTATAAATCGTCACGTAAGTAAAAAGCATTATGCCTTTCCATACAACTTTCTCTGTCTCTATATATGGTATACGTGTGTGCGCGTGCAAGTATCGAAATTCTTCATTAAAACTTATTTGTAATTAGCATTTGTCAATCTTTTTATAAAAGAATAGTATTCCTAAAATATTAAAAGAATGAATTTTGGTTTGTTTCTTTATTTTACTTTACTTTCGTTCCTAACGGCTCAGGCGTCCCTACTTTGTACATGTTTTTAAATAATAAAATCATTTTACTTAAAATTATATACTTTTTCTCTATCGAACTATGTCTTCTTGCAAGTTCTTTGAAACAAAACAATATGCTGATCTTGAACTAAAGTGAATATTTATCGTCTTAAGATTGTAAGAGACATTATGCGATGATTTGATCAATCGTAACATCCCTAAAAATATATTTTCCAAGTGAACTGACAATACAACTGCGAAAAATATACATAAATTAGTAAAGGAGACAGACAGAAGAACGGACGATATGCTCTGTTATAGTTGAGATGATACTTTCAAACTTATTATGTTTTTTTGGAAAGAAGATTCTTAACGCGGCTTGCGATAAGTGTTGAAATCGTCACGTAAGAAAAATGTGTTCGAGCGATGATGGCTCAATAGTTAACGTTAATCTAAACAGATTCCATATCGATCGACGTAGATTCGAATCCTTGTAAATAAACAGAAACTTTCGATAAATGGCAACATCGTGATAAAACCACAGCCTGGTGGTAGGTGGGTTTTTCTAAATCCGCCACCTGTGAGCTACAACCCCCTGAAATTGAAGATCTGTCGCCAACCCACACATGTTCCAACTCTATAGCTAGTCTCTGTAAGTTTAGCGTGTATTCCACCTTGAACTGCATCATCATTTACCATCAGGGGCGATAGTAGCCAAATGCTATAACTTATAAACTATAAAAAAGGGTTATGCCTGTCTGTCTCTTTCTGTTGTACAATAGTATGTGTGTGAGTGCGAGTTCTATAATTTTTACTCTCTGAACGCGTGGATACTTCAATAACATATATTTTAATTTAGCCATTCTCTTTATCTAATTTAGAACTCACTATTCTGTGTCTAATTTTTAATAAATGAATACTTTTCCTAGAATATTAAATGAAAATTTTTGATTTCATTCTTTACTTTACGTTAAAAAACTCCTTTCCTTACCTTTAATTGTGAACATTTTATTTATTCTAGCAGTACAAAGCGACGGTACTCGGGTCCTCGGTAGGGTATACACGGCAAACTAAAAGAGAGTCAATGATGGGGTTATCACCGTGTGCGTGGTGGTAGTGATCCAATCAAGTGCACTTACCTTACAACCTCACTTGATTATTGAAGACCTCGGCTAATCCTAGAACGCGCCGCACCTAAATATCACTTATGTAGAATTTACACCTGATCGCCATTGAATCGAATACAATTGCCGACAAAAAATTATATCCTCATCATCATCATCAGACTGTAAGAACTACTATAGGCCTCTTTTCGAAGAAAGGTATGGGCATACTCATCACACCAGCCCGCGTTCTATTGGTGATTTCAAATTCTGAGAAATCTAGAGTTCTGGTTTCCGTACACATACTCACATACATAGGTACAGTACAGTAAGTGCTGTATGAACATTTCTCAGGTTCCGGTTTCCTCGCGGTGTTTTCCTTCACCGACAGCCAGCAATATATGTTTCCTTCCTTACCTATTTAACTTAGTAAATGTACGCGACTTTTGAAAAATTCTTCGATACACGCCGGGTTCGAACCTGTGGACATCGGTTTGATATTCCACTAAAGCACCATGACCACCTCTAGATAAAATTGTATAACCAAACCAATAGCTTGAATTTACAAACTTTTGTTAAGCATAAATCCAATTCCGACCAGTTCAGCAAACACAGACAATTGCTTGACACTTAATAAATTCCTTTTTTTTTTTTTCGAACTGACTATGCTATTGACCTGGCAAGGGCTTTACAGCTTCACCGGACTACTAAGGCCGAGCGCTTAGGGCACTCAGCCGATTTTGGTTTTGGGTAACATACACAAGGGTGCACGCACACCTCGGCTTGGGCTGTTACCGAAAAAGACGCGTCTGTCCTAGCTAAACTATACTAAGCTATTCATACATATATGCATTTGTGAATTATGCAATGAAAATTGCATGATTCACCAATGAATACGTGTATATCGGAAATGAAACGAACTAAACTATTCGATTCAATTCGATTGAGGGAAAAAAAGTAAACCCTCCCACAATGTGTATGTATGTGCACGTGTGTGAGAGAGATAATCTCATATGTGTGTTCAAGTGATGTAGGTGAGTCACTGTATCGCGAAAATAATATCAAGAGGGCTCCGCGCGGGGACGACCTAGGCTCGAGATATTATTGAGAACCGCGAGTGTGCGGGAGCTAATAGGGATCGATTACAAAAGCGTGGGCGCAACACGCATTTTATAAGATTGAATTTAAATTTACTAACGGTGACGGCACCGAAGTCTAAAAATAGACATAACAAAAATTATTATTATTGTTTGACGGTTATTTTTAGGGGAAGATAGACGTAAATACGCGATTTACTCTATCTTATATGAGTTATTTATTTTTGAACAGCTGCACGCGCGAGCCGTTGTAATGTAGCCACGATGGCTGGAAACCTATGGATTGCCGTGACGGCACCTAGTAGCGGATTACGAGAGCACTCTTCGTACGCCGAGATCTCCGAGATCTCGTGGAAAATGAGTAGTTGACCTGCGTAGTCAATACTCGATAGGGAAAAGGAGTACGCGGGGTCATCCTGTGAAGGATTAGCCGCCGGAGGTTTGGGAGTGTGCTGGGACGCGGGTTTAGGAGCCCACGGAGCCTGAGGGGCCCGGTAGGGGCGGGGGGGCGCACTAGTCGCGGGTACGGACGCTGCCGGTGCACGAGACGTGCCCGGCAGGTTCGAGAAGGCCTCTCGAGACATGAGAGGCGGAGGTCGAGGACGGGCGGGGGCAGCGGCCGTCTTAGACGGCGACGCCTGCCTGGGGTATCGAGGGCGCTTTGTGCGCGGGGCGCGGCTCTCCGCGCACCAGGGCTCCATATGATATGGTTCTCGTTGTCCTCGATCGCACCCCTCAGGGGAAAGCGATTTTTAATCTTACATCCCTTTGCGGCCTCTCCGGCGTCATAGTCGAGCCGCCGCGAAAAACGTCTGTGCCCTCGCAGTGTCACAACTGCCAGGTGTACGGACACTCCGCACGAAACTGTCGCCTGAAACCCAGGTGCGTTAAGTGCCTCGGCGACCACTCCACTAGGGAGTGTTCTCGCACGAAAGACGCCTCCGACCCTCCGAGCTGTGTTCTGTGCCGCGGCGTGGGCCATACCGCGAATTATCGCGGATGTCCCCGCGCCCCGCGCACAAAGCGCCCTCGATACCCCAGGCAGGCGTCGCCGTCTAAGACGGCCGCTGCCCCCGCCCGTCCTCGACCTCCGCCTCTCATGTCTCGAGAGGCCTCCCCGAACCTGCCGGGCACGTCTCGTGCACCGGCAGCATCCGTACCCGCGACTAGTGCGCCCCCCCGCCCCTACCGGGCCCCTCAGGCCCCGTGGGCTCCTAAACCCGCGTCCCAGCAAACTCCCAAACCTCCGGCGGCTAATCCTTCACAGGATGACCCCGCATACTCCCTTTCCCTATCGAGTATTGACTACGCAGGTCAACTACTCATTTTCCACGAGATCTCGGAGATCTCGGCGTACGAAGAGTGCTCTCGTAATCCGCTACTAGGTGCCGTCACGGCAATCCATAGATTTCCAGCCATCGCGGCTACACTACAAAGGCTCGCGCGCGCAGCTGTTAAAAAAATAAATAACTCAAATAAGATAGAGTAAATCGCGTATTTACGTCTATCTTCCCCTAAAAATAACCGTCAAACAATAATAATAATTTTTGTTATGTCTATTTTTAGACTTCGGTGCCGTCACCGTTAGTAAATTTAAATTCAATCTTATAAAATGCGTGTTGCGCCCACGCTTTTGTAATCGATCCCTATTAGCTCCCGCACACTTCGCTAATGAGCTCAGTTTCTAAGAGACTGATCTCTTGTTCAGCGGCCATACCGGGGCCTGAGGAGGGGAGTGGGGCGGGGGAAGACATGTGAAACCTCCCTGCCAGAGGGGCAGGGGGGCGCGCCTTAATGAATTTAACGGACTATCCCGAGTCCGGATCAAAGGGAGCTGTGGGCGATGTGCAATGCCTCACAGGGGACCTACAGTGCCTAGGGGGAAGCCCTAACACTTCTTTCTTGAGCACCTCACGGAGACTCGACGTGTACTGATAAGTACGATTTCAAGCACTGAAAAGTACGGTTTGCAGGCGCACCGAAAAGTGCACTCTTTGTCACTCCGAAAAGTAACAAAGCCCGGCCTTGCGGCCGCCTACACGATTGACATCGATTGACACTCGTACGATTGACACCTTGTTCTAGAACACAAAAATGACAATTATAAGAAAGCCAAAGAAAGCGGAATAAATTATAAAAAAACTTACTCGGCTTGCTCTGCCTCACATCGGACCTGTGAACAGCACACGGAAAACACAGAGAAAACACAAGAAATAACAGAGAGATGCGTAAGCAAAAATAAAATTCTTACTCAGCACGTCGAAGTGAGTTACGAAAAAAAAACACGGAGCGCACGTGTGTACGCTACCGCGTCCTGATCGGAACTCCAGCCATTTTCCTTAATAAATTCCCATATTCTTGGTTTGTAGTGTAATAAACTGTATGTACAATGAGTAAACAAGGTGAACACAGCGAAGCTCTTGTCTCTAAACCTTTGTTATAAGTAAGGAGGCCCGAGGGTGCGGCGCGGGTGTCTCTGTGAACCGGTGTCATGTTTAAATTTGCAATTCAACTATATACTTCCTAACTACGTATGTCACCCGGTGCGACGCGCGGCACGAGCTCTGCGTGATAAACAAATATGAAAATGAAGTACTTCTGTAGACAGAGACGAATTCAAGGGACCGAATTAGATCCGAATATTTGTTAGTAAAGTGTAGTGCAAACAAAAATAACATATATATTTAATACAGGTTTATAAAAGCCTACAGCAAAAGCTATATTCAGAGTAAACAACTTACATTTTAATTTATGAATATCATTGTTATATACTTATGTACCTATATTTCACGTAAAATTTTGTTGAATTGAAGCGACATTTTTACCAATTGTATGTGTGTGTAATATATTTTTTCCATTAGATTTAATAATCTATTCGATTGTGAATGAGCAATATTTTCTACTAATATATTGGCTCGTGGTACCATGGAGGTCACGTTGATACGTACCCTGTATTGACACCCGGCCAAAGCGGTCTGTGAATAATGAAAGTGTATTGTGAGAAGATCGATGCCTTCCGAATGTATTTTGTTTTTTGTTGATTCATGTTTTTCGAGGATAAAAACGTAATGGCAGCTCCCGGCGTTGTGACGTCATCATTGCCGGCTCCTACGTGTCGGTTCAGAGAAATGTCTCCACCATTCTGAGTGTTTCTTTATGTGAAATATGTTGGATGGTGTGACGGGAATTTTCAATTTCATGTCTCGTGAAAGATGGGATGCGATAAAAATAAACGAAAACACATTGAACAAGAAATGCTCCACGAATAATATACGTCGGTATATATAACAAATAGATACGTTACATTTTATTCATATTCCTTCAATATCTCCTATTTTATTTACTTATAAATTATCGAACATTGAGTATATTGTATCAACTTAATTTATAACTTTGGAACAAATATAGTTCACTTTATGCACCACTGCTATTTTGCATGTGGTATAAAACATGAATTCTAGAATTGATGCATTAGTGTTGGAACTATGGTTAGATCGTATTAGCTACCATGATCTCGACAATACAGCCAGACAGTACGTTGTGCGACCATTCGATACATAACGGGATGTGAATGTTACAAATGAGTTGCGTAACATAAAATTCGAATGGTTCAACGCTTTATTAATATGGGTAATTGTGAGGGACTATAGGCAAGTTATGCCGGGTGTTAGGACAAGATCGTGTCCAACTGTTTTGCAACGAACACTCCCCCATACTAGTACAGTTAGTAGTGTCGTATTCCCGGATCAACCAGTGTATATCCAGATGTCGAGACGCTTACAGCGACAACGATGACTGACAACAGATTCTAAATTTCTCGGTGGTCGCCATTGTTTTACTACTTACTATTACCATGCCACACACTTTATCGTGCTGTAATAGAAAAAATTGTAACTGAATTCATGTAATAAATGCAAAAGTACCTATAGTTTGAACATTTATGTTTCAATCACATTGAAATGGCTGAACTAATTCTAATGAAATCTGGCATGGCTGGCTAATAACTTTTATTGAAAATACAGCATCAGTTACATAGAGAAGAAGCTTTAGTCAATCCAAAAGAAAGGCAATGCAAGATTTGACTGTTAAAGCAACAGTTTATATCTCATCGCAGACACTGCTAATTCAGTCCTCAGGAATAGAAGATTTGTTTGTGATTATACCTCTATTGGGATAGAAATGATTATAGACAGAGGCTAGTGACCGCTTAGCACCAATTGATTAAACACATAAACTAACTTCCTAAGGACACTAACGGAGTGATCATTGGAATCTGCGAATTGTGTAAATAATAGGAAAATTGTAAGAAACGAGCGATATCCGCTGATACTAAACACTCAGTCAGCTTTACGTATTTATGTCACGTAATGTTATATTCGTGTTTTGTAGACGATACGCGTGTATTATTTCAACAGTCACGTGCAGGCTGATAGACACGGTCACAGACACACCACGATATTCTTCTATCTAATTATAGGTATATTGAAACACATAGATTTTTTTATCTCAAAAACGGTGTATTTGTGACAATCAAACGCTTCTTGGTTACTAGCTGGTGCACTATATCATAGTAAAAACAATTTATTCCGTTTTATAGCGACTGCATGTTTTATGAGCTGTGGTACCTGCGTTTAACATTTTAATTGTAATTTTACCATTACTACTTGTACCTCTACAACTACAACAAATTTTAAATAACGTCTACAATTGTACATTGTAGCATCGATGGATAGACGTACTGCTCGTCTATGCCTGATGGATTTAAGTAACCTGTATATTAGAAAGAAGCTCCTATTTCTAGACCTGTTAGCACCAGGTGAAACTGTGCTCAAAGAAGGCCTTAGAAAAAAACCACATGGTACTCTTTCCTTCATCATCGTTCTGATCAAATTCAGCACTTTGCATTTCCAGTAATAAATTTCCCTTGTAGAATTAGGCTATAATCGTAAACAACCCTCTTCCTCCGCCCTACCTACCCCTTCCTTACGCGACTTATCGAGTTATACTCGTATAACTTGACGTTTCATAAAACTTGGAACGATATGAAAACCTGTAAATTAATTCATTTATATATTGTATTAATTTCGCTTTCTGTCCACAAACCCCATGATCTATCCAATAATCGATTACTCACAATTCTAGTGGACTAAATAGTGTGATAGAAAGAATGAAATATAAATTTATTTTATATTAAAAATACTTTACTCAAATTAGGGCATGAGGAAGAACTTAAGGACGTTAAAATATTAGCACCGGTTCAGAAAACAATCCAGTCACCGAGCCAGCAAGGAGATCGATCTGGTTATTTTTAATTTATATTTTTTATTACAACTACAGAAATAATTATCCTCACAGCCATTTTTAGCGTATATAAATTTTAGTTTTTTAAATATTATACTAAACGAATATACATAGAGAGTTTAAAAAGCTTTAGAAAAAAAACGGTTTAAAATAATATGGAAAAGTGTTGATGGTAAGGATAAAATGACAAAGAAATAACCGGATAACATACGCAGAATATAATAAAGATGTATAAAAAGTAATAATTGTTACTAGAGCTAAGATATAAAGTGAAGTATATAAAGTATACATAGAGCTTGTAAAAGCAAAAAAAGTTGAACAAATTATCAAAAACGATTGAAAAGAGTAATAGATATTTTGGACATGTAAATATATAAAAGACAACGAAGTAGATATTTTGATAAAATGATGAGAATATAAAAATCATTGGCAGGGATAGTTCATAGGAAATAATTGTTCCAAAGACTTATAAGACCATACCAGTAAGTATAAATGTTGTACAAAGTGAGGATAAAGTAATAAAACCTGGGAATTATATGAAGAATAGAAAAGCCGTAGGTAGGGCTAGAATAAATACTTGTTGAAGTATGGAAGTCTTTAAAGGTAGATAAATGGATAATGTCTTAATATATTCTTCAATAAGTTGTTATAACAGAAAGCGATCTCATTTAAATCTATATACTTAGACAGACTTATATACTTTTCTTGCTAAAGTCAAATTAACTGTAAGATTACGACGGATGTGAGACTTGGTAGAATATATTTACAACAATATAATGGATACAGCGACACTGGCGCAGCGTATTCTTTTTTTTACGTGGGGAAATCCCTTATGGATACGCCACCCTCTTGGGGAAGAGAGTGGGTTATGTCCGACTCGCACGGATAAAAACCCCACGGTGTACATCTGCCGCTATAGTTGGGGCAACACGAGATCTCTACAGACTTCATCATGCCGCCCCAGCGTTCGGCCCGGCAGCATAAAAACGCTGCCGCAGAGGCCCGTCCTTGTCAGGAGACGATCGAGTACACATCGGCTGTCTCCTCCATCCGTCTGACCTGTGCAATGAGAAGATGGGCCCCACCTATCTACCCTAGGTCCGGCTACGGTGGCGGGAGAAAGCGGGCAAACTGCCGCCTCTGTTGGCGGAAAGGGTAGCTTAAAGGGTTCTCCTCGCGGACCTTCTCCGCCGCCTCATTCTGCGAGACGACTTCCTCGCAGAAGGATGTCACAATATTCCACACATCCTCGCTGCCGAGCATAGCTTTTACGACGCTCGGCAGCGAGAGATCACGACCCACTGCCACAGCCCGAGTGCGGCGTTGCTCCTCCCACGCAGCACACTCAGATAGTGTGTGCCGTGGCGCAGCGTGTCCTGACAACACTGAAGAAATGTAACAATTTGGCTCGCTGCACAAATTTGAATTTTGACAAGAAAATTTTATAGGTATACAAGAGTGACGCATACCGTTACAACCGTCTCGTTACAAATTACACCTGTAAAAACCTGAAATTCAGGAAAAACATCATTTTCGGACGAATTTTGCATTTTCTTAATTTTCCAAATTTAAATTACAACTAATTTTGACAGAATCCGATAGGGAGCACCACCCCTCACCCGCCGCAACCGTCGGCACCGTCGAGGGACGCTCCTGGGAACTGCAAAAAATTTATATATTAGTAAATTACAATTTTCCAAATTTCCATGAAAACTCACCTTGTAAAATCTTCAAACCTGTAGAATCAGTTCGGGAGCACCACCCCTCACCAGCCGCAACCGTCGGCGCCGTCGAGGGACGCTTCCTGGATCTACAATAAAACAAAACATTAGTAAAAACATACATTTCCCGAATTTTCGGAAAAACTTTTCGCAATTTTCCGAACATTTTCGTCTTCTCGCATCGTCCTGGACGTGCTGAAGACGAATCCGTTGAAAAAATCGCGAAATTCGGACGAGAAATTTGAATTTAATTAGGATTAAAAATAAGACTTATATATAATATTGACTTAGAATAAATATAGACATAGTCTCGATATAGATAATAATACATCTTTTATACAAATCTTACAACTTATACAAACTTTTATTTTATTTTATCTTTAATATACCTTATACAATTTATACAACTTATACAAACCTTTACTTACAATCTTGAATGATGATATCAAACGCCGCAGCTACTGTGAGTGGAGCCGAAGTGCAGAAAAGGAACCCTGAAACAAAAGAAAAATTAGTTAATCGTAAAAAATCGATGGAGGACATAGAGAGCCTCGAGATAACTAAATGTAGTGCTAAGAAGATATTTAAGGAATCGATATTACTTCTGGAAAAATCGGGAAATTTGAAGACCACAATCAAGGAAAATGTCATAAAAAACATGAAAAGTATGTATGAAATAATCCTTAGATTCGATGAAAAATTAAGTACACAGGAGACAAGGATTATGACAAGAGAGAAAGAGCTACTAGAAGAACTGAATAGTAAAGAGAAGGAACATATAGACAGATTGGCGGAGATAATGGAGGGTAGCAAAGAAAGCAAAGAAAATAAGGTTTCAAAAGAGGATATCAGGGAGATGGTCGAAGAAGCAATGAATAGAATTAGAAAAGATGCAAAAGTGGAACTTGACAAAATGATTGTAGAAACTAGGAGAAATATGACGGAGTTCTGTGACACTATGCAGACTTTAAAAGAGGAGGTAGAGGAAATGAAAAGAAGAGTAGAAGAGGTAAAGTACGAGAAGGCAACACAGTATCCAAGCGAAGAGGACCCTTACCCAAACCCAAACCTAAAACCAAACCCAAACCTTAAAATCCCAATGCAGGTTCACTCCATTATAGTCTCGTCGACGCAGGAAATGGATACAAGCGGAGAAGTAGTTGACAAAGTCAGAAAGGCACTGGATGCGGGAAGTACAGGGCTGAGAATTGACAGATTAAGGAAAATAAAAGATCAGAGGGTGATTGTGGGATGCAAGGAGGAAGAAGAAGTAACAAGGATAATACAGAGAATAAGGGAAAAGGCTCCTACACTAAAAATAGAGAAGGCGAGACATAAAGACCCGAGGGTAATAATCAAAGACTTACTAACAATACACAATGACGATCAAATACTAGCTTTAATTAAAACACAGAACAAACATCTGCTTCAAGACATCCCAGATTCGGAATATCGAGCCGAAGTTAAATACCGCAGGAGGGCCCGTAACCCTCACACCAACCACGTGGTGCTCCAGGTATCGCCGAAGGTATGGGGGAGACTGACCACAGCAGAGAAAATTTACGTGGATCTGCAAAGGGTGGTGGTGGAGGACCAGTCTCCCACCATACAATGTACGCGATGCCTGGAGTACGGACACGGCAGAAAGTGGTGTAAAGGGGAAGCGGAAGTGTGTAGCCACTGCGGTAGAGAACATAAGAGGGAAGATTGCCCGGATCACAAAGAGGGAGTAACAGCGAGTTGCAGGAATTGTCAGTTAGCAAAAGCAGAAAACATAGCTCACAATGCGTTTGACTGGCGGTGCCCCATCAGAGCGAAATGGGACGCCATAGCAAGGCAGAGCGTTGCATACTGCTAAGGGCATCGACAGGCAAACTCAACGTAATAGAAGTAAAAGCCAAATCATAATAGACGCAGACAACAAAATTGTTAAAAACAGCTACATGAAGTATCTTGCATCATTCAGGCCAAAACGCTTAGTAAACAAAAGAAGACCTAAAACGACAAAAACCATTGACGTAACTAATAAATATGGTACGAAAATTATTAGTGATGCAAAGGGTGAACACAATAATCATCTAGATAGACCAGGAAACACTGAAAAAACAACAACAGAGTTAAAAATTGAATTAATCCCATTTGGGAATACCAAAGGTTTAACAGCTGAACAACCGGCAGAAGATACAACTTGCGAACATAGCAAACACAGAACAATGGGCCTGCCCCATCTGGATTTTAAAACAATGCAAGTGGGACAAATGATATAGTTCAATGGATGCAACAAACACAGAATCGCAAATCTGGAACAGATGGGATTATTCAAAATAAATCTAAAGCTCACTTTCAAATGTATCCTGCGGAACAAAAAAGCGGAAAGGAAAGGGCAGAAATTAACATCATCAGCCTTAAAAATGTGCAAGATATAGAGAGAACTACAAAAATTAACTTAGCATAGACAAAAACTAGAAATTAAAATTAAACAAAATTGCTATCAGAAATATATTAGAAGAGTTAAAGTAAAGTAAATAGAATTATTAAAAACTGTAACCAAATATTAATATAAAAATTATAAACATAAAAATAAAAATCAGAACAAAGTGGTGGTCTTGAGGTACGAGTACAAGAAATAATTAATTAAAATAAAACCCAACTATAAATACTAGCTAATAAAGTCAAAACACGTATATGCTTGGGACTACTATTTAAGTATAGTCAGCCGGAAGCCATACAAACTAGACAACAAATTAGTTAGAGTAAAATAAGTAGAATAACTTCAAAATCTCAAAATTTCAAAAATTTCAAATTTCAAATTTAAAAAATTAAGAAGACAAGAAAACACAAACATAAAATGACATAGTTAAAAGAAATATAAATCATCAAAATAAAATTAAAGCCAGATAAATAAACAACTACCCAAACAAGGTCTCTGCCTACCACAGTAGAGGAAGACTGCGGAGGGACGACGTAAAGGAGTCCCATATTATATAAAAAAAAAAATGTAACAATTTATTAACCTGAGATAACTAGTAGTAATAATTTAGAAAGAGATTTGAAGCAATGTTCAAAGTTTGCAAATGAAAGTATCAAATTTTACTTCATAATACTGAACAATATTTAAATACAGAAACTATACAGTATTTATAATTACTGCAGAGCCCTTAAAACTTAAAGGTTTCAACCTTTACAAACAATATTATAAGAATTATACTTAGTCGGCAACGACCACACTCACACAGGCCGGACTATCTTACTTCTGCAGTGGACTGTATTTATAAATTAGGTGGAAGTAGGAAACCCACAAAATATATATCAAATATGTAATACTATAATCGAAATGAAGGTTCATTCGCCTTTATTTTTCAATAATGTTGCCGTTGCTGGTGTTCAGCAAGCACCAAGTTCTAAAAGCACTTAACGCAACATAGATTCCGAGTTCTCGAAGTAGCACCGATTGCCCTACCGAACCGATATCCGAATTTAAATCTTATGTAGCTATTGCAAAAACTAATTCTGCTACTCTCCAACAGATGTAAGTTATATCTGATTATACGAACTGAGTTAATGTCAGCCATTCTATACAGTATGTTTGTCTTGGTGTGACCATTTTGAATTATCAGTACATTAAAGCATATATTTTCTTAAACAACGTTATAGCACTTCTAAGCCTACGCGGCATGTTGTAGTAATAGATTTAAATAATTACGTCATCATCATACAACACTTCACTATATGACACGTACCATTGCCTGGGTTTTCATCATTAGGTGATCATCTTTCCATAACTTAATTTTCGTATATTACATTCCCGTGGTGATCTATATTTCTAAATACAATATTAACGTTAACGAGTAATAAAATTTAAGAGCATACTTTTCCAATTAATAAATTAATTTGCTCTCACAGTGAATCCCCGACGGGTTCGCGACCGCGACATTATTACAGCGACGCCGTGAGTTTTCTACGCAAACGACGGCACGTTACAATCATGGAGCACACGGCTCCCGTGATTAATGGCACTTAATATGGCCCTTGTTTATCCTCCTGCTACTACAGGACGGGATTGTTATACTTTTAATTCATTATACTCATTACACGGGACATTACACTCGTCCGCTTTGTAGAAAAATAATGTGACCCGCTTTTAACGATATTATTGAATTAAAGTAAATAAATTATGAGCAAGATACTTACGAACAGAGTCAGGGGTAACAATTTATTTGAATGTAATTTGTAATTATTGCTCATATTATATTTTTATACATTCTCTTATTATTCTATAGAAAACGGTACCCGCGATTCACGACGCGATCTCATTAGTTGTTACCATTATTATATCAAATAATAAATAATTGAGTTATAAAAAAAATGATGGCACGAAAATATATCCTGTCTTCAAATATATACACATACTAATTTTCGTAACAATCGTTTTGAACAGTAGAGAAGTTGACGTAATACAACGCTATCTCGCAGCAACTTATAGCAAAATAGGTAGTATAAATCCTTTATGAAAAAACATATAGCTGTGCCAAAACTCATAATGAACCAATCCAATAATTCAAGCGGTTTTGGAGTTTATTGAAGTGAGATAGCAACAGCCTTTTATATTACTAGATTTTAAGAACAAACATGATTTTGTTTTCTGATAAATTGTCACAAAAAGAAGACTCATTTTTAAAAGAGTAATTTGCGTGTAGCGGCCAAACAGAGGAGTAGCCGGAGTTATTCCGGAATTATCTGAGAGTGCTCCAAATTTTTCGTGCAAAAAAACGGATATTTTTTTATTGGATAAAAGGGGATTATCTTTAGCGTTTCGACCTTGTGTGATATTGCTTTAAAAGATTTCGTCGAAACAAAGATTTTGTGTAAAAAATTCAACTGAAGGCTTATAAATGGCAAACTGAATTTATTATTGCGGATCTCACGGGAAATACTAAAACTGTATGTACACTTGTACACTTCCGTTTGAATATTTAAAAACGGTACGATGTTTGTTCTAGGATGTTATTAACTATGATTATTGTCGGAAACAATAGATTATCTCACAAAATCAACTGGATATTCACTTCGTTTGTACAGTGCTCGTATTTTATCTCGGGAAGGATATCCCGAGGGAGCGGAGCCGCGGCCGTACAGAACTAGCTTTCAGTTTTGTAGTGCTTTAAAAGAATTAGCTTCTACGTATGTCAGTTTAAATGAAAATAATGTTATTTCAAATGTTACTATGTTAACACAGTGAGAATGTTCACTGTCTTTCTAGTTTGCGACATCAATTTCTATATCAAGTGGCACTTATTTACAATCATTGATGGTATCAAAGGTGAAATCATAAAACCGAAAAAGATATGATGTGTGATATATGTATAAAATGTGTGTATACTTAGTTAACAATTACTAATATGTTGTGTCAACCTACCTTATTTAGTTAGGACAAAAAAAATGATGAACACTACGTAAATCCGCAATGTAATTAATAATGTAAATACGAAATTCTGTTATTTGCTAAAAGTGTTCATATATAATGCAATATATTAGGGTAATCAATAATACGTTAGCATTTCTTTTTCTTAATTCCTTCTTATATACATTCGTAAAGATCTGAATTTCGTCCGTTGAACGAATTTTATTTTCGTTGAGCGACCATAACTTTTCTATTTAGGGATATTTTTCTTCTTCTCTTGGATGTTTTGTTTGCAACACGCATTGAATGATTGTGTAAGCGAAACGGGTGTTTTTTAACTCTTAAAAAACTATACAAATAGGTAGTGGTGAGTGTTATTTACCTGTAAAAGTTTTGAAACCGGGTTGATAGGTAGAGGCCGCGTCGCGTTCCGGAGCACTGACGTGCGGTTTTGCGGAGAGATCGCGCGCCGCGATACGAGCTCTGCCGCTGACAATATATCCCGGACATTTTTTGTTTTCCGAAAACAAAAGTATTCGGTTTGTTTGTTTTCGCTCGTGCTGGCGTATCGAGCGTTTTATTGGCCTCCACCACCAGGTTCGGTTTGATTAAACTATGATTTTTTTGGTTCCCTCTTTTTCTGTTTTGGATCACTTTTGGTGATTCTACGATGAAACAGTTTAGTTAAAAGCGTGAATAGTTCTCAATTCATTTGAGAATAATAAATTGCAAAGCAAAATATATATTAATACAAATTCAAAAAGAATGACTTATTTCAAAATTAAAGATATACATATGTATTTTTAACGTATATACTTATATAACAAGTCTGGTTTTCTATTACTGCATCTTATATAGGTAATGTAATTCTGCTAGACCTTTAAGTTTTTGCTCCTAATGACGCAAATATAACATTCCTGAAGTAAAATAGATTATTTAAATTTTAAATTATCTCATATAACTTCAGTAATTAAAACTTTATAAAATTCGAATCTCATATGTTACTTACAGTATAAACTAGATTAAGAAAATAATTTTGGGAAGCTTTGCAAATATGGCTAATCTTTTAAATCTAAAAATATGAGCAAAAATATCTATTATACATTTAATAAAAATAATCACTATTTCTTATTTCATGAGTTGTATCACTTTTTCCATATTTTCTGATATACGTGTATTATAAAGGCGACTGATCACGAATACGAAGATAAAATGATGTTCAGATTTAACTCAAAAATAATTTCACCGATTTTTAAGCGGGAAGCTTTAACCATTCCTTCATTGATATGGTACAAGAAATATCAAAATTATTTTCAGAAAAAGTAGAAGATAAGTTCAAATATAAAAAAAATAATTTCAAACGAACTTATATAATTCAAATATATATACGACTAGCGGACACGGCGGACGTTGTCCCGCCCTGATACTAACAAAAAACATATACATAAACCTTCCCCGTGGATCACTTTATCTACTGGTGAAAACCGGAAGAAAACCCATTCAGTAGTTTTTGAGTTTATCGCGAACAGACAGACAGACAGACGAGGTAGGGGACTTTATTTTATGCTATGTAATGATTTATCAGTAATACTTTTAAATATTAATTTAAAACAAGAAAAAATTACCATGTTGCATAGTTTGTAACATTTAGAAAAAACAAATTGATAATTCAACATGTGTAATGTGTAATGTGTATATGTGATAAATATCAAATTTAGACCTTAAAGCAATAATGATATATTAAATTTCAAGTGTAGATACTGAGTCGTTTTTAATCATTAATAAGATATAAATAATTAGCAACTGGTATTCAGAACTGGTAAAGCATATTATTACATATTCAAAATGCACGTTGCATTGTACACATATGGGGTATTATTTCACATAAAAATAGATTATGCGGCAGAAGTAACAGCAATATTAATAATCCCTTTAACTAATCGTGATTTAAATTAGTACCTAAATTGATGATATATTATTTTGTGACAGCTTCGACGTCCGGGGCAAGCACCTCTCCGAGGCGCGGCACTGGTCTGCGCCGGAAGTGTTCGGCCCAAGAGCACACTTTGCGACGTCACCGCCGCCCGCCGCGCTGCTCGTACGCGACGTCAAGCGCCGGGACGAGGGCGTCTACAGGTGTCGGGTTGATTTCCGAAACACCCAGACAACAAGCTTCCGATATAACCTTACAGTAGTCGGTTAGTCATTACATCAAAACAATTACCTACTAACTCTTAATAAATCTGTAGTTATGTGCATGTAATGTTTTTTAAGTTTGTCAATCCATTATCAAACCTTTAAAAATTATGAGGATTATGAATATGAAGTTAAAATATGTCTGTATGTGTGTATGGAATGAATTCAAAAATGACGACTTAGTTTTTTGAAATTTTAAGTAAATATTATTAATACAAATATGAGTTTGTTACACTTTAACGCCTTACCAATTACTCAAGCAATTATCAGGAAATTTTAAATAGACATTATCAAGAGTATATAAAGGCACACAGGGTACTCTTCAAACATGAAAAAACGACTATTCCCAAACTATAGGCTTCCACTAATGTAAGAGAAGCAAAGAATAAAAGCTAGTTTTTCATATAACAAGCTCCTGGCATTCTTCAATGGCTAGGCTATTAGAATTTAATAAATACTTACTTTTAGAAATAAAAAAAAAACCTGACAAAAACAATTATAACTTTTCATAAAAAATACGTACGGAACCTCTGGCATAGCTAGTATAGTATAATTTTTACCTTGTTACCCATCAATTATAACATCTATTCTCGATTAGTCTGCATCTCGACATATTTATTTATCACTAGTAATGCCCGCGACTCCGTCCGCGTGGAACCTAATGGAATAAAAACAGTGACTATCATCTGAATGTATTAAGTCCATTTACTTAGGTAACTACTTTTCTCTCGTACTTAAGTCGCGTCGTCATTAAAATTAGGATAACTTTTGATAGACCAAACTGATTTTAATGAAACCAAGACTACATGTTACTCAAGGATATGCTTTATAATTTTTTGATGAGGTTTTGTAGTGAACGCAGTATTTAGGAGTGATGCGATATCAAACAAATAAACAGACACGTTTACATTCTTATTATATGTATATGTATAGATAGACGATAATCTCAGGTTCAATAATAAAGATCAAATTCATCTGTAGTGCTCTAGGTTGTAGAGCTCGTATCATCGCTTCAAATGTCTAAACGAAGCCTGTTTACACTTCACAATAAATCGCCACAGTGTTAATGTGTGCTTGTAAATAGTTAGGAATAGCGACCTTCTAATTATTCGGTTTCAGTTGAGATCGCAAACAGCTCGTGACTTGTGGCTCACAGTTTATTGCTACCTCGTAACTACTCGTGTACTGCGATTCTCGCCTACTGCAACTTCGTAAATATGTTAGTCTCCATCTCTCTCTCCCTTCCTGTTTTAGTTTCGGAGATAATTGCGTATTACATTACAATAAGACGGTTAATAGAAGAATATGTGTTTTTATTAATAGTTCAACTAAATACTGGAAAATATTTATAATGTAACTCGTCGCCAATATGCTGATTTAGAAATATGACTGCGACGGTGATCACGCTCTAGTTGAATAAGTTCTAAGGTTTAGTCTCCTTTTGTACATCTACCTGAAATGAGGCCGGCAACGCACTTGTGACTCCCCTGGTGTTGCTGGTGTCTATGGACGGCGGTGATCACTTACCATCGGGCGACCCGTCTGTTCGTTTGCCTCCTATAATATAAAAAAAAACGAATCGCTATTATAGGGTGGATCAATATGTGAATGATGGTGACATCTGGAAATGACGCACCTCTAATTATGAAAAACTAAAAATGAGTATGCATCAAGGTTTGATAATGAAACTTTTGAAACACTCAATTTAATCGACTTAGCTTTAGAGAGCATTCAATCTCATACAAAAATATACATGACCCATTTTATAAGCGTTATTTGTTCACGAGTTACAAAATTCATAAGCAAAACAGAAATTGGTCTGAAAATAATCAAACTTAGTTCGCCAGGATAACAAAAGACAAAAAAATGTAATTAATGTAGACTATTTTTGCGACACCTTAGTACAAGAGCCAGCAACGTTGGAAGAACGAGAATTATAGAAAATCTGGTTCATTTAATATGAAGATACACTATGTTCTTCCAAACAGGATTGAGGATACCTGATAGGCGGTTTACGTTTTGTTTTTTAATGCGCATCA
The DNA here is from genome assembly GCA_015888305.1 of Antheraea pernyi. Taxonomy (NCBI): domain Eukaryota; kingdom Metazoa; phylum Arthropoda; class Insecta; order Lepidoptera; family Saturniidae; genus Antheraea; species Antheraea pernyi. The sequence continues at coordinate 1,956,641 of MU158703.1, forward strand.
CATCTTTACAGGTCAAAATTTTGATTTCTAAATAATTTTAGGAACTTCTTTTTCCGGTAACTTTTAAACGCTATTCAAAACATGAATTTATCACTGCCGAACAATTTTGTTATTGACAATAATGTGCCCGATGATGTTCTTTATAAATAAAATAAATTATTTCAAACCATTATTTTATTTTATTAACATTATGGTATTGAGATTTCACTGTAAACAATGATAAACATAGACATATGACTTGGGTCTGAATACATGCGTCTATAGCAGGCACTTCCACAATTATCGCTAAGTAGTCCGGTGAAGCTGTTAAGACCTTGCTTGGTCAATAGCGTAGTCAGTTCGAAAAAAAATTATCACTTTTACACAATTATCGCTGTCTTTATCATACAGCCAGTGTTGCGCTACACTATAGCTAAGTTATTCTATTCATATTATTTTTAATTTACTCTCTTCTGGGTATATGTTTGAGTGAGTCCCTCGATAGTTTGGATTTACAATTGGAAACGGTAGGTGTGGCTGCAATCGGGTTTTAGGTTTATTAGTATATTACATAATACATAATAGTTACATTCCATTGTAGAAGATGAATCTCAATTAGAATTCTATCAGTACGTGTGTTGTTTCGATATTTAATAAAATTAATTTTCTAAATATTGTTGAATCTTGAAGTCGTTGGATTCACGTTTGTGATTGAAATAATTAATTAAGGTGTTTGCAGTTACCATACTCTGTTATATTTATACTAATATTATAAAGATAGGTAAAGTTTCGTTTTCAAGGAATCCTTGGTATCACTAATGTGATTTAAGAAAATCTTTCACTGTTAGAAAGGTATATTATCCAAACATCAGTATCTCAGTGAAAAAGGTGGTTTATAGGTCAAGAGTAAAATAAATTTGTCAATATTAAGATTTAATGCAGATTTCACGTATACTTTACAAATTCTTTAAAACAAACAACTAAAAGAAAATGGAAATTTAATGTAGATAAAGTTTAATTTTTACAGTATGTTAAGCGATGAAGTTACAAGGGGTACTGGGAAGACATTTATCGGCAATATATGTAGGTTAATTTTTATTTTCATTGGACCTTTTAGGTAATGCTGCGAACAGGTTCTAGGCTTATTTTAAAAGATTTCTCACTTACCTACTGGGTATATGTTTTAGTGAGTCCCTGGATAGTTTGGATTCACAATTGGAAGTGCTATATGTCGCTGCGATCGGATTTTAGGTTTTTTGAGATTATTTGCGTTTAAAAATAAAATTGAAACCGGTAATAACCGATTTGGTGCAGACGCATTTGCACGGGTCAGCTAGTAATATCTATGTTTGTAAAAATATGTATCATGAATAAATAGACCAGATCGAGTTTATGGCCCATTCTTCTCGATAACTGGGTTGTTTGTCCGAATCTGTGGTAGTTTTAACGTTCATAAGCCCCTTCTCCTATATTGAATAAAGTATTTTTGATTTTTATTTTGAATTCAAATTGATAACGCAGAAGACAAAATATTATATGTATTTTATAATACACAGAAATTTCTACAATATATGACATTTCCAAATGAGATACAATTACACATTCCTCTCTATATAGGAAGATAGGCATCGAGTCGACCTTTGCCATCGTTTGATATTCAACCAAAATTCTGGAATCATAAACTGAAGCGATGATTCCTCAATAGAAAGGTATTTGGACACCACCTCAACCAACATAAGTGTTAATGCTACGAACCACAACTTTAACTGAATGAAGGCATCAAAATGAAACCATAGCATGGTTATCTAACGCTTTCTTGGCTCTCTGTCTATCTCATGTTAAAAGGATGTCACCTATACAAGTACATATTCCTGCAACAGTATTCGAGAGCCAGTCCATTAAGTTTAACTCATACCAAATTGTTATTTAACATCAGATGAGATAAAGATCAAACGATGAAAATTATAATGTATTTTAAAAAATCAACGTTTTTCCACTTTTTATAAAACACAATGGACCGCGCACAATTGAGGCTAGTTTACGTTATCCGGTATCTAATACAATACTCCTTATACTCAGTCAGAAATATATTGATAACAACAATTTATAGAACACAATGGACCGAGCACAATTGAGGCTAGTTTGCGATATCCGGTATTTAATACAATATTCCTTATACTCAGTCAGAAATATGTTGATAACAACAATTTATAGAACACAATGGACCGCGCACAATTGAGGCAAGTTTGCGTTATCCGGTATCTAATATAATACTTCTTATAATCAATCAGAAATATGTTGATAACAACAATTTATAGAAAACAATGGACCGCGCACAATTGAGGCTAGTTTGCGTTATCCGGTATCTAATACAATGCTCCTTATACTCAGTCAGAAATATGTTGATAATAACAATTCATAGAACACAATGGACCGCGCACAATTGAGCCTAGTTTGCGTTATCCAGTATCTAATACAATGCTCCTTATACTCAATCAGAAATATGTTGATAACAGCAATTTTTGCGACTACTAAGAAAAAAAAATCATGGCTGTGGTTACAGTTGCCCTTTGTATACCTTTAATTATCTACTAGCGGACCCGGCGGATGTTGTCCCATTTTGATAACCTTCATGAATAAACACAACCTTCCTCATGAATCACTTATATTATTATTATATATAGCCAAATTTCTTCAGGAACAGTACTAATGTGTACATAAAATGTTCAAATATAATGTAATCAATTCTTACCTACAACGGAACGTTAAACAAAGGTTCTCGTGACAGAAACTGCCTTATCACGGTTCACTAAATAATGTAATCGGTAATTAAGTTTCAGATCACCGAATTTACTAAAGAGTTATTTTATAGTGGTTTCGCATTTCTGAATGTTATGTTTAAAAAACAATCAGCTATTTGAAAGAATTTGTAGGTCTCAAGATTTCGATACCTGTGTAATATTCTTGTGTAACAGTCTTATCACCAGGTATCTATATACCTGGTCAGTAATAAGTCAATTTAGGTATAATAAGCGAGACATCAATCAATGCTGAGAATTCCACGTAGGCAGTAGCGTTGTGTTTTATATACTCATGCTAGCACGATCGACATTACATTCAAATGTCACGGAAATGCTAATCGCTTCCGTTCCTCGCACTATCGCTGAAGGTGAGAAGTTCACATAAAAATGTCAGTTATATCAGCTGTTATATTAGTGCCCGTCGTTTTTTCTCCTTGAAAACCGCCTTTCTATTTTATAGAAACTTTATTTTTTCTGGATTCATTCTAGTTCGTCTTTGATTCTTCTACTTCTTCTACCCAGCGTTATCCCGGCCTGGTGCCAGGATTGGCTTTCCTACTTAGCTTTCTCTACTCTGTCCGGTCTTCAGCATCCTTTTGTGTGAGGTTGTTCTCCTTTTTTATATATATTATAGAGGGCAAACCAACAAGTGGGTCACCTGATGGTGACCACCGTCCATAGACACTAGCAACACCATAGGAGTCACAAGCGTGTTGCTGGCCTTCTAAAGAAGTGTACTTTATGGTTCACCACATCCAGTTAGCGATTTGGGCCTGCCGTGAGATCTTGGGCCTTGTACGGTGATGTTGAGATAAACTTTTTCAATGTAGTCTGGAGACCTGCGACTTATTATTTAATGTGAATTTCACCATTACCACGTGTCCCTATAATCTTTTTGTCGATTTTAAATCATCCCTCTTAAATTTTATAATTATCGCGCAGCTTTAAAAAATCGTGATGAATATTGATTCACGAGTATATTTTAACACAGATTAAATAACAAACTATAAACAGGTACGGAATCTCAGTAGTGACTAATGAATACCTGTAATATAATTAATTTAGTTGGTAAATCTATTTACATTTAATTACAGTAACATCTGAATGGAATTATGTTGAATGTAAAACGGTGCGTTTAATTAAATCAATTGTAAAACAATATCCAAGGTACAGAGAGCTCCCGAAACCGATAGCAATTAATCAGCTCGATACAACGCAGGTGATTGCCAACGGCTCTGTCCGATTAACATCAAGCCTAACCCGTAGAGGACCAGGCAATATCGACATGCTATCCCCGAGTCTCTAACACAAAGAGTTAGAGTTCATATTACTTGAAACGAGTGGCAATGCATCTGGTGTGCTGCGTCGCAATGTTAGGTTATTTCAGTCGGTTTCGCTTAAAGCATCACGACCCAATTGGGTTTTACATCCGACGCAGAGGTTCGCCCAATCTAACTTTACCCTCTAATACTAAACCAAGGTGGAGCGGCAGCTGCTAAATTTGAACGTCTGTATATGTACATGAAAGCCGATTGAAAACTTTTTAACTGTTATTAGGGACAGGCTTTAGTTGAGACGAGATAAATATTTCCTTGGACTTTAGGCATAACGTTTTTTATATTATATTTTTCTTATTCATATTCAGGTTTAAATTCATCTTGTTTTTTTACATATTTTCATTTCTGTGTTTTTATATTCATTAAATTCTTTAAAAATAAGCACAGTTACGAATTATCAATAATAAGTAATTCCTTTTTCTAAATAGATTATGATAAATGTACAACAACAATAATTTAAAGGAAACCAATTGATATGCTAATAGAATAGTGATACAGTCTTACTAAGACGAATATTAAAGAGCTTCAGCGCTGCCGAAGCTTACAATACGGGTATCTGCCTAAATTTGCCAAGTAATAATGTAATCAAAATTAAAGGATATCGCTCGAAGAGTTTATATTCAATTTAAACTCTGCAAAAGATAAACAGAATAATGAAAATTGAAATGCATAGAAATTCAAAAGGGATCTTTCACGAGACTCTAATAGAAAGACAACAAGGTAACCTAATATCGAGATCCTATCCTCGATCACATCAAAGTGATTTAAAGTTGAAATTGGAAAGTTAAAAAGTCAATTCTAAAGGAATGTCGTCCGACAAGGCAGATGACATGTTCACTGTAAAGGATGATCACCGCGTAGCGGCGGGGAATGGACGAACAGCTCTGCTAAACTTGCCGTGAAATCGACTGATGGTATCGAACTTCACGTTATGTTGTCCGAATTGTCTGCCGAAATACATTTTGCGGACCGATTGAGGGGAAATTGAAGGCGTTTTATCGCGTTGTACAATTTAATTTGGTGGAAGATGACAAAACGTATCGAAAGGCTTTCAAAGGCCATATAAAATCCTTATGTAGGTGATATTTCATAAATAATTGTACATTGATCTAAAAGTATAATACTACGAGCCTGTAAAACAGAACGTGGATAAGCACTTCTTTTGAATTTACCATCGTATTTTGTGAAATTATTTATGTAAATTTTTCCCACGACGTCATTTAAATGGTCGACTGAATATAGGATTGCTCAATATTAATCTTATACTACTCTATGTACTGGTTAATAGTATCTAGCGCTGATACGTTGTACTCTCTAGAGCAAATTAAGATCTTATCCTCAAATGTTAGTTCCGAAGTGTATCAGAATTTTTGAAGTGCTTTTATCCAAAAAACTATTTCTGTATTTAGGCCCCAAATGTGTTAACTTCGTTCTACAATTATTACACGCTTATTGCGTTGTTATTAATTGATTACAAATGATGAAGATGCCGATGCCATTGTAGCGGAGTATATACTTAATTTTTTAATACTTTATTTAATGAAATGTAATCTTCTTGTGACGGTATTTCTAATTATCTTAATTCTGAAAAAGCAACGTTACAAGTATTAAGAATCGACGCACCTCGTAGACCGTGTTCGAACATATAATAATTAATTGGATTTATCTTTTGACTCCGATACGGCATCGACTGATCAGTTCATGAATACAACATTGTTTTTTTCGGATATATTCTCTTTACTTTTAGGTAGTATGACACTTTATTTAATATGCTAATTGTTTTCAGAGTGGATCATTTTGAAGGATATATTACAGAGAATTTAAACTTTTTTTTTTTTTTTTTTTTTTTTTATGTCATAGGTGGCAAACGAACATGTGGGTCACCTGCTGTTAAGTGATCACCACCATCCATGGACACTAACAACCCCAGAGGAGTCGCAAGTGCGTTGCCATCTTTCGGAGGGAAAGGTTAGGGGAGGGAAAGGGAGAGGAGAGAGGAGAGGGGAGGGGAGATGGGTCTCCGGCGCTCTCACTGACCGAGCGAAACGCAACAATGCAAGCACTGTTACTTCACGTCGGTTTTCTATGAGAGGGTGGTACTACCCCGGACCAGCCGACCCATTCATGCTGAAATCAATAATAGTTTCAGCGTGGCTCTACCACCATTCTATTGTTTGAAATGCGATATAGATTATTCTTGCACACGTAAAATCAATACCACCTAGGTTTGTAACGAAGAAGACAGACCTAACAAGAGATTAATAAAATTTGTTGGTTTTCTCTTATATTGTATATATATATGTTTAATACTTCTAGTATCGGTTATATTCGCTTACAAGGTACAAGAAATCACCTAGAAATCTCCTCAATTCACTTGACTTTACGCTTAAACTTAGTTAAAAGCTGCAGGTTTTACTCGAGTGGCTATAACGCCTTGTTAGGCGCCGTGCTGCGCGCCGGAGACTGCGGCTTAACACCAGCCAACGCTTCCGGGAGAAAAGATGACTACACAATCTCAATGCAATCTCGACGGATTGGATTTTATATAAAATACTCAGATGCTGTACAGTATCTAAGAGTTTCTGATTAAAAAATGTTATGTTATTTTATATTTTCTTCGACAAAATACTTTTAAAATATTTTAATTAAATTAGAATTGGAAAAGACGTGTTTCGTATTTTTAACTCAATCTTAAATTATATGAAGTAGAATGATTTTTTAAATTACTGTGAGTATAAAAGTATAAGTTGGTAGATAATACTAAACTAATAGATTTCATACTAACGATGTTTATTGTACATTTTAGTAATTAACTATAATATATTTGAACCTTTACCATGTAGGGTTGAAATTATAATAAGATGAAATGTTACAGTGCCTCCGGAGAAGCCGGTGGTGGTCGACCGGTGGGGCAGAGTCATTAACACCACTACCCTGGGACCCCATGAGGAGGGCGATGACGTCCTCCTTACTTGCCGAGTGCTTGGAGGTGAGCTCATTGTTTATTTAGACTTGGGTTATCATACAAAACTATACACAAAAATGGTATGACCGAATTCACATATTTTTTTTAGTATAATTTTTGGCAACCGATCTTTTAGTAGATTACTGCCGTTATCGGATAGGTAATGATATTACAAAATTCTTGCAATAATTTCATTGAACTAACAAGATGATGGCTATCTTGTTTGAAGTTTCCCAGGAGTTTTTGTGGCAAGTCAGAATCCATGCTCCTTGGTATTAGTTCCCTTCCACGTCACTTGTACACAACCACCAAACTATATTACGTAAAAAGCAGCTTTAAAATCTCATATAAGCATTATCTATTGCAATTTCAAACTCAGTAATTTAAAGTGACGTATAATGTATTCACGTAGTTCTATTGTAAGCTCTGTTTATTGGTGTGTATTTTTTTATCTACTAAATTTATATTTGTTTTGTTTAATCCTAAATTTGTGGTTACAGTAGTTATATCTCTTTGGTATGACCATCCGTGACGTGTTACGTGTGTCTGTGTTATTTGTTTGTTCGTTTAAAATTTTGTATTAACATTAACGTCCGTTTATCATCATATATAGGCTCCTATTGAAAATCAGCGCTGCAATACAGTGCAGTACAGTAGTATGTAGTAGTAGTAGTAGTATGTAAGTATACAGTATTGCAAATTTTTGTTGAATGTGTTCGCCAATTGTTGGACATCTATTTTTCATTTTTTAAATGTTTTTTTTTCTGTCTAATTAGTTTGTGTAATTTAATTTAATTGTATGGTTGTCCAACAATAAAGTTGTTTATTATGTTGTAATAAATTTCTTTCTTTCTTTCTCTCTCTAAAACACCACCAATATTACAAAATAAAGAGTCCAATAACACAAGATTAGGATTAAAATATATAATTAATAAATTAAAATAGGACATTTCAACATCCCGCCAAAAACTCCGCATTTACAAATGACATTGATATAATATATATCAGTGTAATTATGTGTGACCTGGTAATAATTATTGAGCATTGCACCTTCTCGTGTTGCTGAAATTGCATGAACACGGGCATCAGGAAATTTGACACACTTTTCAATTTAATGCGGGGAAACAGATAAATGGGTGTATACTGGTCGATTACAAGCCGCTCGAGGCCAACTCAATCATTATGATGTATTCTTTAGGTCTAATATGTGGTGTACCTTTCAGCAAAAATAACGACAGGGTCTTACAGAATTTATTACGTACTAATGATGCTAATAAAACAGATAAAGATATATAATTTTCTAATTATAAGCGAATAAAGCCCTTTACCAGTAAATCAAGACATGGGCTATTAGATTCAGCAGTTAATATTTAGAATAAACAATGATATAGGAAAGCACAACACAACGCCTCACGTAATCTATAATGTGGTGTATTCGTATCCAAATTTAGTAAAGCAATTTATTATGAATTCGTCGAGGCATCTGGAACCTGGTACCTTCATTAATCCAGTCGAATCTATTGTACCTACCTACGTTATAATTTATTAGATCCGTATAAATTTACCAAACCGCTTAGTTTTGTTGGTTTCAATCTTGCTGATTGTGTACTTACAGGATTTTGCTACGTTTGTCAAACTTTATTTCAGTTGTTCGAAACAAGAGCGACTGGATATTAATAGAGATAGCTTTTATATCTTGCCAACGAGAATTTAATCTAACTGGGGTTTCTATTGCCTCCGCCTCTGATGGCGCCTCTGATGGCGATAAATGTCAGTCACGAAATAGCAGAAACATTTCATAAAATACAAGTTATTCTATAGAACTGTTTGATTCTTATACAAATAAATAAAATTGTAGAGATCTGCCCCTGTGCGTGCATCACGCAAAAAATACTACATAAATTTTGATTATTTTTTTAGTTTTACTGCTCAAACACATAGTCCTTAGTTTAAAAAAATTATAACGATATCTTCATTCAATGTAAAGTTATTTAAATATTAACAAATAACGATTTTTATCAGCAATCTATGTTTTCTTAGTTCTAAAACTTCTAAAATAGTTATTATGACACAGAACCTGAGCTAATGCAATGCAATAAAAATCTAGTTAATAATAACTGAATCGAAAATCTCCGATATTATAATACCATATTGTTTACTCAGTGAACCAAACTTTCATATTCCCCAGTACTGTTTTTTGTAATATAATTCTGAAGTATCGCTAATTGAACTGAGTTTAGCAGCTACACACAATTTCTGGAAAGAGTCACGAATGATCACATACACAATTCATTTCTAAGAAATATTCGATCACGGTATGAGAAAAGTTTATCACTAGAATAGTATTTATTCGGGCTTTATTGATGTGTACATTACATAGGAAACGGTTTCAACATTCACTTGAGTAGCGTATTGCGAATATTTCAAAGACAATACTCATTTCAACAGATGGTTTTAAAACAAGATCGTACGGGCGTTAGTTCCAGAGTTCATCTCGTTCTTGTCTTTTCCTGCAGTTTATTCGCACGCGTCGAGTTCCTCGACTTAACACGGGAACGCTTTTATCTCCCTCCGAATACGAACATTCTTTCTCGTGAAGAAATCACACCGGCCGTGTAAATTTTCTACATTTGGTTTTAATTTTAAAAACTTTTACCACCTCGCCAGTAATAGTAATAATGATAATAAAACACAAGAACACACTTAAAACTGCCTTTTATATATTTTTATATAAATATTTTTATTTTTATTTATTTTATTTATTTATTTAATAGGTTTACAATAATTGTTACATCGGCTTATTCTAAACACAAAATTATTACTTTAATCATTAACTACGATGTACAATTTCTTAAGTAAACACAACTTGCATAGTACACATTAATTAAAAGTGAAGACATTATCATGTTATAACATAAACTGAATTAAAACGAAAAATTATGTATGTTAGCAATTCTTATACCTGATTAAATATTTAAATTTTGATAATGTTATACCAAATATATCTAAGTTGTTGTATTTACTCTCCTCTCCTTTTCCCTCCCCTAACCCTTCCCTCCGAAAGATGGCAACGCACTTACGACTCCTCTGGGGTTGTTAGTGTGCATGGATGGTGGTGATCACTTAACAGCAGGTGACCCACCTGTTCGTTTGCCACCAATGACATAAAAAAAAAAATGATAAAAAAAATATAGTACGTTATATTACTTATTATATATTATACTAGGTGTGCCCGCAAATACATCCAAGTGGATTTTTTTTTACGAAAATCGAAAAAGGACAGTCCCGTCAGATTTACATTCTTATTATATGTATAGATTGAAGCGATAATGGCTTAGTTGATACCGTATTCGTTTTTTTTTTTTTTATCGTAGCACGGCAAAGTGACTTTACTCTGCCTGATGGTGAGCACAGTATAATCTAAAAACAATGGCGACCACCGAGAGACACACTATCCCTCACCGGTCGCCGCTGTCATGCCGGCTTGCATAAATGTCTCTTCACGTTACGCTTGAAGGACCCCATACTATAGGAAGGAGGGAACACACTGGCCGGGAGATTGTTCCACAGCTTCACGGTACGGCAGAGATAAGAAGTTGCGAACTTTTTAATTCGTGCCCAGATAGGATTTACCCTAAAACTATGGCTCCGGAGCCCAGCGCGCGTGGTTCGGGTATGAAAAGGAGAGGAAGGTATTAAATTGAATAGCTCTTCAGAACACTCGCCATGATACAGACGGTAGAACACGCAAGAATAAATAAAAAAATACATTACCGTCATTTTTAGTTTTTTTTTATATATTAGGACCATATGGACCACCGTCCATATATACTTGCAACATCAGAAGAGTCATAAGTGCGTTGCCATCTTGTGTTTGAGGGAGGGGATGGGATGTGGGTTATCCGGCGCTCTCACTGACCGAACGAAACGCAACAATCTTCCACTGTACAGGGAATATACCTGTATCGAGAGATTTATTGAAAATGCAAGTAATAGGGTATACTAATTGATCAGAACAATTTTTAATAAATAATGGTGGTATTTCATCTGAACCGGCTCCCTTGAATATGTCTAAATGTTTTAATTTTGTATGGACTTCCTCTATATTTAGTTGTAAGCTCGTAAGGCTGTCAAAGTTCATCGATAGGGTTTTAAAATAGGGGGAGTTGCATAACTCATCATTCGTAATATTAGGTTGGGAATGAGAGTCATATACTGATGCGAAAAAGGAGCCAAACATGTTACAGATGTCGTTGCCATCGTTGACTGTTGCAGAGCCGTTCGTAATTGAAGCAGGGTAATTACTCCTGGAGTGCCGCCTACTTTTGATATACGTCCAGAAGTGTTTTGGGTTTTTCTTAATGTTTTGCTCAAGCTGTTTAATGTACGTATTAAAGCATTTGCGTGTCAGTTTCTCACATCTCTTTGTACACAATCGCATTGAAATTTTATCTAGGGGATTTTTATAGGTGTTGTATCTTTGTATGTATTTATTCTTTTCGCGTATTAGTGTTTTTAGCGTATGGTTAAAACAGGGCGGTTGTTTGTTATTTTTTACTTTAGTTAATGGCACATGTTCTTTAATTACTTCTTGTAGTTTAGTATAGAATATAGACAACATATGCTCTGCACTATTTGTTTCCGAAAAAAACGTATTCCAGGGAACATTTTCTAAGTTTTTATGGATTGCCTCATAATCGGCTTTATAAATTTTTTTTCTTCTTATGTTATTATAAATTAGTGTAGGATCACAATGCATATGAAGGAATATATCGAGTGGAGGATGGTGTAAATCTATTTTGCTCAAAGTGTTAGTTGCTTTACAACACATGACGGTAAATCAGTTAATACTAAATCTAAAATTTTGCCGTAATTGTTAACAATAGAATTACACTGCTTGAGATTGTTGATGTTGGTAAAATCAATTAGACATTGATTAACATTTGAATGACTAAAACAATTTGTTGAGTCATTGATTCTGTTCCAGTTTATTAAACCTAAGTTTAAATCGCCTAATATTAATGATGAATAGTTATGTTTTTATATAAATAAGGAGTTTTTGGCGGGATCGTAGTCTATCATGTAGTGGATTTTATATTTTATTCGTAATCTTGTGTTATTTGATTCATCTTCTAATATTAGTGAAATTTTACATAATATACTTCGATTATTGAGCATATGTGAGGTGGAAGTAGATGAAACATAAACTCCCTGGAAATTTCTAACAGAGAGGCCACTGTTGTTGTATTACTTATACAGGAATGATTGTCAAACATAAAAGAAAAAAGCGAAAATATTTTTTTATGCATGTAACATTATATCAAATCAAAATGTAGTATCTGTACGTCTGTAGGACAGAGCTTTCTAGAAGAAAGTCAGTAAGTAAAAAGTTATATTTTCAATATGACTATAATGTTATATGAAAACTTATCAACGAAAATTTCCCGACGTCGTATTGTTAAGATACAATTATATTCAAATAATAATAAGAAAATTTATTGCCGTACACAGTATTTGAGCTTAAAAGTTGAAAATTGTTCTATTTACTTGTGAAGTAAAAGCATATTATTATTGTAACCAAGTCGTGATATTACTTCTTCTCTCGATAAACCGTGGTGGAAATTTATGTAAATATAGGTACAATTAGCGGTAGGATTTGAACGGAACTTACCGGGTTGTTGATTCAATTCTGGGCTGGTTCTGCGTTCCACCACAATCACCACATAACATATATACTGTCGTCCCGGTAAATGTTCATAAATAGATAATCCAATAAATCACTATTTTTTATCGATTTTGCGTAATTGCGTGCGGGCGCTTGGATCGTTAGCCGTAGAAGAGGAAGGGCGGCGCGAGCGGCGATTTGCGTTCCGTTCTTTTTTGGGAAGGGAAGGGGTTGTATAAACTACATAGATAATAAATAGCGTGCGAAAGTATAGATAAAATATGCGGAATAAGGAAGAGGAAATAATACACATAAAAATTAAGAGATGGCGTTACCATTGTCCCCCGGGCTGAAGGGACTTCAGAATAAACAAAGCGTGATCAAAAGTATTAAATTGTAAATTGCGAGAAAGAAAATATATATATATATATATATAACAAAGTAATATTGAAAAAAAAAATTGAGTTTATTGAAGCGGAAGCGGACAGAGTTTGTGAACACTTCTAACATAATGACCAGTTTTTGTCTTAATTTTGGCGACTCTGTTGACACCATCTTTACCCGGAAATAGGTCTATGATAATTCCAATTGGCCAGCTCATCGTAGGTAAATTATCATCCTTTATGATGACTACAAGTCCTTTTCGTACAGGATTAGATGGAGTATTCCATTTCTGCCTGCTTTGAAGTGAGGTCAAATATTCTAATCTCCATCTATGCCAGTAGGATTGCACCAGTTTGTTTAGCAATTGGTAGCGAGTTAGTCTATTATCGGGTACGTTCTGAACATTTTCCGCGGGTAAATATTTTAAAGGCGTTACATTTAGAAAATGAGACGGTGTTTTCATCGACGGACGGTACAGAAGAAATATAATCATCCATATAAAAATGTCGCTCAGTGGTAAAGGCGGCAGCAGGCCAGCGCGCGCGTTCATCGTTCGCTAGTTGTCGAACGACACGCATTGCGAGGTAGGGGGAACATGAAAGGCCAAAGGCCACTGAGGAGAAGGAATACGTCGCGATATCTTCATTAGCGTTAAAACGATAAAGAATACGTTGAAAGGGTTGATGTTTAGGGTTCAATTTTACTTGAAAGTACATTTTTTCAATGTCTGCAGACAAGGCAATACCAAAGAGACGAAGATTCAGGAGCAAATCGAAAATATTAGCCTGTAAGTTAGGCCCTGTATATAAAATATCATTAAGCGATTTATTTGAACTTGTTTTACAGCTCGCATCTAGCACAATTCTTGTTTTAGTAGTGATCTTATCTGGTCGATAGATAGCGTGATGTGGAATATAGTAACAGGGACCGGGCACGGGATCGACTTCTAAATGGAGGTAGCCTTTATCTATGTATTGTTGAAGCGTAGCGTTATAATCCTGGCGTAACTGAGGGTTAGCGTCTAAGCGTTTTTCTAAGTTCAATAATCGCGAGAAAGCAACCCCTTTTGATAAACCGAGTTCAGTAGGTTCATATTTGAAAGGAAGAGAAACCGTGTACCGACCGGTATCGTCGCGGGAATAAGTTTCTTGAAAGATTCTATCACATGCCGAATCATCGGGACTTAAATGTTTTTTACTCGGTATACTCTCGAGTTCCCAAAAACGTTGAGTTAATTCCTCTAGTGTGGGTTCTGCAATCGAGTGAAATGCCTGGTTATAACTGTGACCTGTGTTTTGAGAGCATTCCGCTTTCCCCATTATCACGAAACCCAGTGAAGTTTCAATCCCTACTATTGAAGAGCCGGGTGTAGTAATTTTTCGAGGACCTAATAAAAATGGAAATAGCTCGTTGCTAATCAAACAATCGATGTCTCCGGGCGTGTGAAAATCTTCATCCGCCAAGGACAAGTTACTGAGATGTGAAATATCATTTTTATTTATCAAAGTGGTAGGTAATTTATCGGTAATTATATTTATGACGCGTGCGTTAATTGTATAGCAGCAACGTGAATCAAAACGTGACTGTATTTTAAATTTCGCGAAACCTATGATTGATTTTTCAGAGAGACCAATGCCTTTAATTGTAGAAGGAGCGTAAGAAATATTTAAATTAAGACGATCACAACATGCCTTTGTAATAAAATTACTCATTGAGCCACTATCTAAAAATAGTCTCATTCGATAGCGTTCATCTTTGTCGTTATATACATACACCACAGCGGTAGGCAAAAGTACGGTCGTATTCAAACAACTACGCGTACAAGACGTAAATGCGTTACTAATTTGTGTTGAAGACGGCGTGAGTGCAGGTGATGAGACGCGCGGGGCGAGCGGAGTTTGTAGCGCGTGAACATAAGATTCATGAACGTGCGAAGCGAGCGGCGCGTGCGGCGGCCGCGGAGATCTGTTATTTGTTGCGTGGTACGCGACGCTCGTCTCGCCCGTAGTAGTAGCGGCAGCGCTGAGTGTCTGTGCCCGCTTAGATACCGGGCGACCGGCACTCGCGCGATCGGGAGCGGATTCACACCGAGGTTGTGAATCAATATGTAATTGCGTATGATGCATGCGATTACAAATATTACATCGACTGTATGAGCGACATGAATTTATATTATGGAAACCTAAACAATTAAAGCATAAATTATTATTACGTACGAAATTATTTTTTTCGACTGTATTCAACTTATGGAATTTCTCGCATCTAAATAGCGGATGTACACTGTTATCACTACAATAAGGACATTTCGGAAAATAATTATTGTTATGCTGCGTAAAGAATACTTGCGCCGGAGTTCTATTATTATTCGGTTTATTAAACTGCGGAGTAAATGACTTGTTTTGCGTTTTAATATTAAAGTGAGTAGGGTGGGTGCTCGCGGTCTTCGGTGTACTGCAGCTACCGCGAAGTAAATGTATTTTGGATTGTTCTTTAACAAATTTAGATATCATTTCAAACGAGGGTAGCTTAATATCTCGATGCGCTTGTTCAAACAAATTTACTGTTTCTTTATCTAATTTCGATAATGCAATATGTGTAAATATAAAATCTGATAAATCGATAATATTGAGTTGTTTTATAGCAGATTGAGCGGCACAAAATTTTTCTATGAACTCGTCTAGTGACCTACTTGACGGGGACTGACTACCTTTGAAAGTTAATATTTGTTCTAAATACATTGTAGCTAATGTTCTTTTATCTTGATATTTTTCTTTGAGAGCGTTCCACAATATATTATAGTTATTAGCGACCGGAGGTATTCCCGCACAAACGCTGAGAGCCTTACCGGTTAACTTTCCGATCAAATACTGTACTTTTTCGGCATCAGATAAGCTACTATTATTATCAATTAGCGTTGTAAAATTCTCATAAAACGGTACCCAATTACTCGGATTGCCGTCGAACGATACTAACTCCAAAGCAGGTAGTTTACGGTTTATAATATCAAACTGATTTAAAGTACGCGTTGTCGTTTCGGTTTTAAACGACTGATCGGTATTATTAATTAATTCACTTTCGACGGCCTTAATATGACAATATAATTCGTCAAAAGAAATTAAAGATGCGAAGTCGGGGACTGCTTTTGGGTTTGCAGTCAAGATGGCGAGATTTAACTGTTCCGACACTTCAATAAAATCTTTGCGGATAGTCTCTAATGATTTTATTCGAATGAGAAACATTTTTGTCGCGTTATCATCCGTACTAATGCTCAAATCATACATATTTTGAATAATTCTGAACATACTTTGTTGTTTAGCCGTTAACATAACGACATTATTTTGCAAAGTGGCGGTGGCGGTGGATTCTCCGTCCGCGGTAGTAGGCGTGAGTTTAGGCATTTTAAATTGAAAAGAATAGTATAATAGCGTAAATAAATAAATATAAGGAAGGATACGGTTCGAAAGGACCAGGAATTATGGTGGAAATTTATGTAAATATAGGTACAATTAGCGGTAGGATTTGAACGGAACTTACCGGGTTGTTGATTCAATTCTGGGCTGGTTCTGCGTTCCACCACAATCACCACATAACATATATACTGTCGTCCCGGTAAATGTTCATAAATAGATAATCCAATAAATCACTATTTTTTATCGATTTTGCGTAATTGCGTGCGGGCGCTTGGATCGTTAGCCGTAGAAGAGGAAGGGCGGCGCGAGCGGCGATTTGCGTTCCGTTCTTTTTTGGGAAGGGAAGGGGTTGTATAAACTACATAGATAATAAATAGCGTGCGAAAGTATAGATAAAATATGCGGAATAAGGATCTGTAGAGTTCAGAGGGAACGGGGGAGGGCGGTTTGGTAACGCCATCTCTTAATTTTTATGTGTATTATTTCCTCTTCCTTATTCCGCATATTTTATCTATACTTTCGCACGCTATTTACGCCCTCCCCCGTTCCCTCTGAACTCTACAGACATAGAAACGCTTTTACCCGGGACTAAATACAATATCTAAGGAAAATGATGGTGGCGGCCCCTAACTGTGACAACCTCTTAAGTTTATTATGAATCGAGACTTGATACACTTGTATTTCTTATGATATACTTTGAGATTAAAGAGATTACTGATATTAAGCTTACAGTCTCAATGCAGCCGGAGTCGACAAGTTGGCATAACTTACAAGCATAAACGGAGTCCCAAGGACAGAGGACATGTTATTTTTACTCTATATATTTTTATCACAGAGGAAACGCTTTTTCTAATGGCCGCCTGACCAACTACCACTTACAAGTTGAAAATATGTCACTTGTAGTGTCACTTGTATTTTGCTGTTGCGTTGGAGAACCAGATTCCCACCTGCTTTAGTATATTACCGTCTTACGCTACATAGTTATCTAATATCAGTTGAGATTGAGATCAAATGCCTATAAAATATATCAATTTAAAAAAGGCGAGCTAGTCATAAAGAATGCCGATAGAAGTGAAAACTCAAAACAATGGAATAACTGTTTTCGTTTTTTGTTTTTTTTTTTTAAACCAATTATAGTCCGAATTATTTAAACTTCATGATTCTTAAATTGACATTATTGACATTAGTGTCGTTTTCATATGTATCGGCACTCCGAACAATAATTATATACATTTTTATATAGTTTATTAATTCATTAAAGACATGATGGACTGCATAAGACTGACCGTATAATTACCATATATAAATCTCTTTGATTATATACACGACTAGTGAAGAATACATCTATGAAAACAAATAAATATATACCTAATTTCAGATTGGTATGTTATCCGATATTAAAGTTTATAAAAATTTATTTAGAATATCTAAAAGAGATTGAAGAAATCGCCTCATTGATTCTGATTGATTTAAGATATCGTCTAGTTAAAACACGACGCCAATAAGGTCGGCTCGTAAAGATTACGAAGGTGGCAGCCGCCGCGAGAAGGCCGGAGGATAGGGCCGGGCCATTTACATAAACGTGGAATTGATTGAAGCGAACACCCAGTAAATGACAATGAGCTCTCTCTAAGAGACGCCTTTCTAATGACTACGCCTCGGTACGGAACTTTATTTTCTTACGTGATCAAGGATCCCTTCTCGAGCCTGTTGCTTCTACGGGTTGTTTTTTCTTGTATGATATCTTATTCATTTATCTATGAAATATAGGTAGAAACTGGACTCTCTAACTCTCTAAGTGCAAATTGCCCGCCGTAACAAGGTTGCAATCGAAACTGCTTTTAAGAATTAAGTTATGCGACCTACATCATGTCACCAACCAGCCTGATCATTGCAATCATTTTTAATTTTTAGTTTATTTTTTATTACTGCTTTTTTATAGCAGAACGAAAGTATTGTGGTATGTTCATTTCATCTTAGTGCATTAAGAGATAGATTTTGCCACGTCTGTTAAACTATAATAAATAAATAAATGAATTTAAAGCAATAATGGCTTAGTTAATAGCGTGATCGGACACCGCGTCGATGAACTTAGGTCCAAAACCTAGCAACTGAGTTGGAGTTTTCGGTGAAAGAAAACATCGCGTTTTTTATATCATAGGAGGCAAACGAACAGGTGAATATCTGAAGGCTAATTTATAATTTAAAATCAGTAAAATCAGTTTCTAAAGCACAATATCTAATTTTATAATCGTACGATGAAGATACGAAATCGTGACCGTGATTCTTGATGTCGTATCGTAGAGAATAAATCAGACCGCGACCACACAATAACCTTCCTGACCCCATTTTGCAAATATGAGGAGGTGGAACGAATATCCGATCAATTTTCTGCAGACACTGAACTGAATAGACAAGGGGCTATGGTCGTTCACGGCGCTTCGACAACGACTCTCTCGCTCTTCATATAAATATGCATTTTTTCTAAATATTTTCTGTTAGTCACAAAACTTGTTCATAATAAAACCCTTCAATAAAATTGAGTAGTAAGCATCAGTAGCTGTTTAACAAAAATGATTTACGGAAGTTTAAAGCTATCGATAAATGTTATCTTAACGCTTACTGGATTATATTTATATCATAGGAGGCAAACGAACAGTTGGGTCACCTGAAGTTAAATGATCACCACGGTCCATAGACACTTGCAACACCAGGGGAGTCGCGAGTGCGTTGCCAGCCTGTGTTTGGAGGGAAGGGGGAACGAGGGGAGAAGTGGGAATGAGGAGAGAGGAGGGAGCTAGAGGAGGTGGTACTTCGGCGCTCTCATTTACCGAACGAAACGAAACAATGCAAGCACTTTTACTTCACTACGGTTTTCTATGGGTCGGTACTACGCCGGACGAGCCGACCCATTCATGCTGATACCAGTAATAGCTTCAGCATCTTCAGCATCACCTTATAAAATAAGATAGGTTATACAGGTGCAGGCGATGGAGTTTCAACTTGTTTTCAGTTTACGTTTATTGAATTGGAATCGGAAAATTAAGGATTGAAAATAAAAAGACAACTTACAAGGAAATCGGGATCCGATCGTATGTTGTTGTAATATCATGCCGGATGTGGAAGTTCTTCCATTTCCTACACTATCGTTTGGTGCTTTAAATTCTTATGTTTCTTAAAATTAAAGAATAAATACAATATTTCAAGTAAATTAGCTTGTAATACACATTTTTGCTAGCTGATTCCATCTTAGATAATATTAGGTAATATCAGACGACGAAAATGTAATCAAGGACCGACTCACTCGAACTAAGTAGTGTTGTATAAGGTTTTATAATTAAATTTGTTCAAAATAATATTTAATATTAACCAAACAATCATAATATTTTCAACAGACTTTCTAATGAAATATCTTGAAGTTATAAAGTATTCTATACTAGAAGTAATTATATGAGATTGTCGAATAAAAAAAACAAATATATATAATATGTAATGTAATAAAAGCTGTAAACGTAAAACTTTAATGTCGATTTTACTAAAACGGTGAATTTTGAAAATATCTCTTGTGTACTAAAGTAATGTAAAAGCGGAACTGTCTACATCTAAATTAAATTCACTGAGATCTAGAATTGAATCTAATCTTATCCTAATTCAATTTGTCCAAAGTGGGACCAGAGACACCCGACAAAAGCACACAGAGCGGAATGAGCAAACAGCCTAACAAAGGGCTACTGTTGAAAGAGAACGGCTACTCTACTCAAGTGGATTTTGTTTAATCTCCATGTTTACAAAGTGGACTGACTAGAAAAATATTAGTTTTACGTAATGATAAAAAAAGAAAAATAACAAATATATAAACAAACGCACTGGAACCTAGAAATGCTACACTATCTATTAGACAAACGGAGCACAAAATGGCGCTCCTGTTTCTCCATACTCGTGTTTATTCGCTTCCAGCAGGCTCGTCAATTCTATTTGTTTATCTGCACACTCGAATGCATTTGATGAAACCATTTTTTCCATATCTTTAATAAAATGGGGTTTATCAATTTCATGCGTATGCTTAAAAAGAAATGGAATTGTGGATTACAAATATACAATCATTGAACGCGAAAACAAATTAAAAAAACATTGCGTATATATCAGTGTGTGCACGCGGAGAATGTGAAACTTCTTTCGCTTACATGCTTTAATATATATATATATATATATATTTATATATATATCAAAATATTTCAATCAATTTCAGTAATCGTCACTTTTAAATTGATGCCCAATATACTGAGCGAGAAATGTGTTTTCTATTTATTTTAACAAGGCTGTATTACTTAATGACTATGCCAGTCTCATAGGGCAACTCACTTTGGTTAATGCATCATTAAACTTTATTCTCACATTTAGATATTAAGGAAACAAAAGCGAGTAATGTTACTTGACCCTTAGGTCGGCCAGAGCCGTCGGTCCGATGGCTGGTGAATGGCGTACTAGTGGATGAAGAGTACGAGCACAATACCGGAGATGTAATAGAGAACCGACTGATGTGGCCGGCGATACGGCGTGGTGACTATGCCGCCGTGTTCACCTGCCAGGCTGCCAACTCGCATCTCATACCGCCCAAGGAAGTCTCACTCGTACTAGACATGTTCTGTGAGTACTTTCTGCTATACTTACCTTGATATCCTATCATGTATATTCATTTATATCTTAAATATATAAAAATCCAGTGTCATGATGTTTGTCCACGATAAACTTCGCAATTATTCAATGAAAGTTCGCGTTTATGTTAAATTTGGTCCAACTTGAGAGATTTTTTTTTATTTATTTATTTATGACAATATATTATAAGAATTACATGTACATACAATAGGACTCTCTTCAGGAAACCGCTATTGCAGTTTAATCGAGCAGAGGTATATTAGTTAACACGCCGACATTTAATATTTAAGTTTTTCGAGGTAGTTTATTTATGAAATATCTTCTTAAAATACATTTCGCTTGTTTAACATTACTTCCAGTTTTATTATATAATCGGCTGGTAATGCGTTTAAGATATGATGATTGAAATTTCGGTAATGGTCTCAATATTTTTTAATTACAAATTATATTATTATCAATGTTGATTATTGTTATTAATCGTAAGTTTCATCAGTCTCTCTAATTTGTAACTTACTGTTATAGATATCTTATAGATGGAGCCATGTTTTAATTTTGAATTTATTTTATGGTGCACGTTTTTTATTAAATTCACCATGTACTACCTGAGCAACGCGTGACTGAGTCACCTAGTCCATTTATAAACCAACAGCAATCCATCATTATTATACGTTATTATAATAATAATAATAAAGCACATTTATTTCCGATCTATACATGCTTTTTAAGATAAATTACGTTTATATAATAGCAAAAATATTGTAAATTATATAATTTTATAAAAGTTCTTCAACACTGTTATTGATGTCCATACCTTCGATCGGAACCCCTTCTCGGGTAAAGGCCTCCTCCAATTTTTTCCAGACCTCTTTGTTCTTAGCTTTTTTTAACCATTCTTTTCCTGCTATCGCTTGTATGTCCTCTATCCATCTTTTTCTGGGACGCCCTCTTCTCCTTTTTCCTCTTGGTCCTTCCCATATAGTAGTCTTTAATGTCCATCTTTTGTCCGCGTATCTCGCTATATGTCCTGCCCACCTCCACTTTTGTTTTAGAGCATATTGTAAGGCATCTATAACTTTTGTTTTTTGTCTTATTTGTACGCTTTTCACTTTTTGGATTCTTCTTATTTTTAATATGCTCCTTTCCATTGCTTTCTGGCATATTATTAATTTAGTTTTAATTTTGGTGTTATATGTCCAAGTTTGGCATCCGTATGTAAGAGTAGGTAAAACACAAGTATCCAGGACAGTTTTCTTTAGGTAGAGAGGAAAATCCCCTTTTAGGATTTCTTTCAAAGACCAGAACTTTTTCCAGCTCTTGTTAATACGTCGCTCAATCTCTTGTTCCTCATTGTTACCTTCAAATGATATTCGTTTCCCTAGGTATATGTAGCTGTTCACATATTCAATCGGTTTTCCGTTTAGGTTTATAACATTTGTGTAGCTGTTTGTCATTACTTTCGTTTTGTTTTCGTTCATTTTGAGGCCTACTTTTTCACTTTCTTTATTTAAGCTGTTAATCATTTTTTCTAGCCCTTTACTTGATTCAGCGAAAAGGACAATATCATCCGCAAATCTGAGGTGAGTAAGTCGATTTTGGTTGATTAGGTACCATATTGAATAGGTACGCCAATGGATGGGATAAAATGACAGCACCTGTTTTTAACATTTCATTTTGTATGCCGTCAGGACCGGGGGTTTTGTCAGTTTTGAGTTTTTGGATGTATTTGATTATTTCCTTATTGTCCATTGGTAGTAGATCGCTTATACCTGTGTGATTTTCTATTATACCATCAGTTGTAGTGGTACAAGTAACTGGGTTTGATGATTTCTCGTATAATTTCTTGTAGAAATCTGTAGCGCAGTTCATGATGTCTTGTCTTGTTTTAGTTCCTTTTGATTTTGGATCCAGTTTTTGTGTGTAGTCATTTCCTTATAAGCTTTTTTTCATACTTCTATAACCTTTCAGGTTAGTCTCAATTATTTTATTTCTATAGTCTTTGTAGTCCTTATCAATTGCCTTACTCGTAGATTTAAATAGTCTGCTCAGTTCTATATATATATATATATAATCTAACGTACTTGTAATTTTCCGATTTTTGTGAAAAAAATTGTTTCAGGTGTCTAGGAATAAGTAATAGAATACATTTCAATCATTTATAGAAATGTTTGTTTGTCTATCTGTCTGTATGAACACGCATCACTGCTAAAGTATAAAGATTAATATGTTCTATATATATTTCATTCATATAAACATTAATTAAGAGATGAATGTACAATACTTAATTCCAATAAATAATCTCTTCTTGTAAGCGACGATTTAATTTCGATAGGTGAATTTCGTATTAATGTATAAATAATTGCGAATATCAATTTAATATCCCACATGTATCTGTAAACATATTTTAGATTTAAGATAATGTGTAATTTCGTTTCACATATTACTAAATCTGTTTTGATGTTCTAAAAGTAAGTAGAAAATGAATATGTAAATTTTATATAATACACGTTGATGCGTTACCCAAGATACTGAACTTAATAAGCGACTAAGCGGAATTCTAGTAATCTACCTCCTCAATAAGCCATTTGTGGAGTGGTGACTTTATGTAAAACAGGACGACTAAATTTTCGTAACTGGTGTATTAGAGGTCGCCATTCCCTCAGCCGTTTGATATACGCCATGTAATTTACTCACGAGGTGACTGGGTATTGTTCATTTGAGATTTATAAGCTTTAAAAAAGGAGTTCATAATCGACATTTTATGCTCCAACGCGTATTGAATTAGTATCTCCCCTATTTCTTTTCTGTTTCCGTATCCATATTTTCCCAAAACAAGGCTATCGCTGTCTTCTATTTTCGGTTGGCCAATTTTTGCAATAAAATCGCCTATAACGAGGACGTTTTTTCCTGCCTGGCTTTGCGCTGTCTGTAGTGTTTCGTAAAATAAGTTAAGTTTTTCGTCTGTAGCCGTTTCAGTTGGTGCGTATACTTGTATTATTGTGAGCGTTTGGTTGTTGTGTTTGAGTTTTAATACAGCAACCCGATCTGAAAGTGCCGAAAAACTAACGATTTTATTTTTATGTTCATTTTTTAATAAAAAACCAACTCCATATAATCCGAGTGATTCACCTTTGTAGCAGAAAATGAAGTTTTCGTGTTCTTCGATTGCGCAACCCATTCTTCTAACTTCTGCCAGGCCGAGTACATCAATTTTAATTTTTTTGTAATAAATATGTCAGTTCTATAAATTTTTGTGTTGTTCCTAGAGATCTCACGTTTAATGTCCCGATCTTGAGAGTTTGTTGAGGTTGTTTTTTTTTTTTTATTAGTTTTTTGATGCTTGCTGGAGGGTTGTGGTCTTTAACCCCCACGGGGATCAGCCGGCTTGGGGGAGAGATACGTTATTATTGGATTACTATTGTATGGACTACATTTGAGAATATGTGACAGTTTGAGGAATTCTATTAATTCATGAGGGTCGTTTAACTTCTAGTAATAAATATTTCTTACGAAAACTAATATAAAGTAATGCTTTTTGAAATTATTATATCGTCACAATATATACTACGAGTATATTATGGCTATAATAATATTTGATGTATAATAATAAATGAAGTGGTCATCACGTTCGTTTCTGAAGATGACAGTATCAAATCTTTATTACATGTACTTAAACTGTAACTAGACCTAGACTGTAAAAACGTCGTAAAGATAAGTCTTTAAAATAGGTGAATTTTATGCTTTTCTTCTTTGAAACCATAATCCCGGTTTATTTTCTTAAGAATTCTACCTCTCTTTACTGGATATATCTTATCAAATAATCATACAATTTGGTAGATACATTATGGATCAGAATATTTTTACTTTTGAGACATGAAATATATCTAGCTGTAATACTTACCTAATATTAACAGTAGAATTATTATTATGTATATGCGTAAAATTACGTAATGCATAAAATAGTACATTTTAGGGTAAACGGTAATTTTTATTAGATTCTAAGCAACGAAATGGCCTATAATGACACGCTAAGTAGTACTAGATGTTAATTCTTCAACTTTTCGCTATTTATAACCAAAAAAGGATTGTGCTTTTAATTGTATTAAATATAGTTTTACTGTATTTACATTTAATAATGGTAATTATTAACATAAAACACCGACATCCGTTGTACTATCCAGTTTATTCCGACTGACCGCTTATGTGTACATCGCTCGTTCAAGGTTAACGCTAAACTATATCCATAACTAACATCCCTCCACCAATAAATACAACTAATCATTATCAAATAACATTAACTAAATAAAAATAGTCGTTAAAGCTATCATGAAAATGATATTTTTCATTTGAATAGTGAGACCCCTGACAGTGGAGATCAAAAAGCCATCAGAGATGGGAGAGGGCGGAGTGCTTACAGCAGAGCGACGGTACGAGGTGTCATGCGAATCAGCTGGCAGTCGGCCGCCAGCTCTCATCACTTGGTACAAGGGGAAGCGACAACTGAAGAGGATAACGGTAAGTGCCATGAAAATTGTATAAGCATTGTCATTTATATAATAGTTTTATTGTATTCACGTGAAAGTTTTGGAAGTAGCTGTCTGCACCTTATTATTTGTTTAATACTTGATATATCTACAGCAATACTGAAAATTATACATATTAATACTGAGTGTTTAAAACTTGACGTAAAATATATACTCCTATAGCAGCGATTGTCCAGCGATAAAATTCTATCGATTGTCATCATTCTCATAATCTGTAATGTATATCATTTCAAAATCTTCAGAGAATAAAGGAGAAGCTACAGACTCGTCTTCAACATGGTCAACTACAATAGTTACAGTTAGACATTCTCAAGATATATCATACCATATATAATTGAACGTAAGCCAAGTAATCGGTAAATAATTAGAATTAGAGACGGCTCAGATTACTCGCGCTTGGTGGCACACTAAGCTTGTGTCGGTAATCCGACGGTGCGGGCGGCTCCGGGGACTCACGGTTAGCAATTAGCGTCCACTGAGCCGTGTCCTCTACTCGCTTAGCGCCGGATTCTGCATCACAGATATTAACTCCAATCTGACTGTTGCCTTGGCTTTACGGATCTAGTCCTTGTTTACATAGAATTCAAATGTGTTCTTAAAATGGTTGTTCCGATTCTTTCATAATCTGCTCCAAAAATTTTCGCGTAAAAGAAACTACTTCTCGCTCTTAATTATTTAGTAGCTGCTGGTTGGGTATAATTGCATTTTATTGGTGAAGTATTATTTAGCGTACTAACTGTTATACGTATCCATACAATATGAACACGATTTTAAGTATACAAATAGTATACAAATTATTGTATACAAATAGTATACAAATAGGAATATTTTTGTTATAGTTACCTATCATAGAGCCCGTTCAGTAATAGACCGCACCGCAAATGACTCTAGTTCATTATCGAGTTCCAAATAATCAAGTAATTAATAAATGAAGCCGTTATGTATGTATTATTTAATTTATGATACCATGCGACAAAAGGCATCTCTATGAATATAATGTCGGTTTGAGTGATTCAATAGTCATTAAATGAAGGCCAGCACTTCTATATCTGGTTTCATAGGAATATTTCATAGAGGTTTATAAATCCTATGTTTTCCACTTTAAAACTTTTCTCGAATATTTATATTTGCCGACTTTTTCACATTTAATCAACGATATTATTGTTAGTGAATTCTATAGAAATGCCACTGCATTTACTATTCCAACATGCCTCACAAATAAGGCAAATTTAGTTGAAACATAGAAACAACTACTGCCCAATCAAAGGGCATATTGAGGGAACACACGTATATGAAGAGAAGTCAATAGTAAATCAGCAATGTGAAAGTTTAGCGAGTAATCTCGGAAGCGGAGGGAAGCGTTCGCCGCCGTCTGAACGGTCGCTAATTGCTGGTCGAAGCCGATCCTCGCCGCGATCCGGGAACCGCTGATTTAGCGCGAAACGTTACAAATAGCCCGGTAATAAACACTCGCTCTGAAACTTTATCGGTTTCCCGCTTCCTGAACGGAATCCAATATTATCATTTGCGAACATACATTTTTATAAGAGAGCCGCAATAAACTCTACAGACTACAAACAACAAGTTCGTTTCAAGTTACATTGAGAGATGTTAAATGGGAAATCAAATGTTATTAAAAAGTTTACCGTTGCTGTTAAATCCTATAAGCATGATAAATTAAAAGGTAACTATTTAAAAAGTAAGTGAGTTTTC
This sequence comes from Antheraea pernyi, assembly GCA_015888305.1. NCBI lineage: Eukaryota > Metazoa > Arthropoda > Insecta > Lepidoptera > Saturniidae > Antheraea > Antheraea pernyi. The sequence continues at coordinate 1,984,092 of MU158703.1, forward strand.
AACATCTTTATATTTATTTTCCTGCAGTTTATATTGTAGAATAGCTTTTATATAAAAAAATGCACTATCAAATATTTGAAAGACTTGCCATAATTTGGGAGCGCGGGTAAGGATATACAGGGCGCACATCTTGATAATCTTGATATAGAGTTTTAATGGAACTTCTCGCACTAACATAGCTCTACTAAAGGATAAATGACATTCATATTCTCTTATCAAAATATTTCCATATTAATTCTACATAAAGTTGATATTAGAATATGTCATACAAAGTTCATGAGAACCACAAAATACTTATACTCAAAAACAAACATAGTTAAGTTAATTTGCTACAACTAATATACCGAGAAGGCGCTTATGAAAGTTAAAGCTACCACCCGTTCAGAAAACAACACGCTCATCGAGAAGAACCAGCTCCATCATCGATCTGGTTTATCTTCTAATTATACATATTGTTGCAAGCGTAGTCAGTTACATTCATTTTTAGTGGATGCACAGAGAGAGCCGTCATTTCCAGACGTCATCATGGTTTACATATTGATTCCTCTATAATAAAATAGCCTTCAGATATTAAAACTCACTTGACATTGCGCTTGAACTCACTACCCAGCAAATCTGTAGTGTGCTTTGAGACTTTGTTATAAAACCTAAGAATACTGTTACAACCTAAAAACTGTTATTAGCCTTATTGAATCTGAAACACGGAGGACAGGACTCGTTACAAGATAAAGAAAAAACATAATTGATGATTAAATATACGACATTCCGATTTGGTATTGCAGTCGGTGGTAATATTGAGGATTGCGAGCGCCGCACCGCGCTCCTGCATTATGCACGGGCTAATTAATAGCTTCGTAAGGTTTCGCTTCACGTATCCCGAGCCGCTTCCGAATCACGTCAGTTCAACGATTTGCATACTTCATGTCGGACTGTTATGTATACTGACAGTATGGCATTTCACTTAAATACATTCCCGGAGTTTGCTATTGTACTAAATTGGGCATATATTACCTTTGCGATTGTATTGTTCATCTGAAGTGTATTTAAATCTACGCAGGTACAGTTTATTGTGATAAGCTGAATCACTTACAATATAAAAGTTCATTCGCTTATGAATACGTTGCACACTAATCTACTAAGTTAAAATATCTACAAACTGAGGTTAAATTTGTTTAGTTTAGCCCATTAATTTAATAAAAACCAATAGTGTTAACATTGTAACTAATTATTGAATATATAAGCAAACCATTCTCAATAATAAATATGAACATTAAATAGACCTATTCGATATATTTTGAAGTAATAATTTTGAGATGTCGCCATACTGTTCTTCCCTGTCTGGTGGTAGGATAGGACCGCCCCACTAGCTTAATGCACTAGTTCGGAACAAGTCCGATATTGATCTAAAAGTTGCATTGGTTCTCGTGACAGCGGATTTGAGTGGAAACAGAAGCTATAATTCTATTTATACATATAGCTGATTTTCAGAAAACTTTTCAGGCTGGATTGGCACTAACCGCGATTCGTTAAACCGGAAGATTGAACTGACATACTACAAAAGGCAACGTCTCTTTGTCTGCCCATTATCGTGCTTACAACTCGGAAACCACTAAAAACTGAACCGATTTACAATTGCTTGAAGTATATATATCTTTTCTAATATTTGACTACAATCTTACCTTGTTAAGTGACAGCGTGATCCAAGCGGCAACACACCAAGCTTGAAGAAAACACGATCTCAAGTGTAACTACCGGAACACATCTAAAGGGCCAGGGATTTGCAACGTAAGAGTGATCCAAAGGGGCATCAGAGAATGTTCTACGATCATGGTTTCATCATGATTTTTCCTTCAACAAAAGTTGAGACTCACTTTAAGAATGGGACCCAACGTCGCTCGATACTAATCTATCCATTAGATTTATTCCAATTGCCTTCAAATTAAAAAAAAATGTTGCAGTTCAGGCGAGTGCATATGTAGGTACTGCAAGTATCCAATTCTAAGGTCTGTTGGTATATTTATATCTGTAATTCATTTTAGTAACTGTTCCCAGGGGCGCTACCGTTGATTATTATTATTTGTTGAATATATAGGAGTTGAAGTATTGCAGCACCACTTAGTAGTGAGTTATAGTTAAAGGGTTAGCTTGAAAATCTTCTTCATGAAGAAACACTCAGGTACACTAACCTCCAAGGTAACAATCAAATTTGACTGGAGTTTATTGATCTCAGATATAGATTAAGAAAATTTGATTATTAAAGATATTATTTGGGCGTTTAAACTTCGTAATAGAAATGACTGTAATAATCAAAGTCGAGCTAAATAGCGTCGTTAGCGCTTTACAAGACTGCAGTGGTCCAACGCTCGAGCGCAAATAGTTTTCAAGATTCAAGTTCTGAACAAGTTCGTCTAGTATTGATTCAGAACTTGAATCACTGTTAGCGACAGCTCAAACTCGAACGGGGACAGTTTTGACGATCTTGAGCTAAAGAAACTGGTATAAGTAGGTGAATTATTATACGAAAATATATACGTATAAATTAAATTGAAGTGTCTGTTACTCGTCTCGCCTTATATTCGAAACGACTGAACTGAATTACTAAGTGAAACCTTTATTGTTATACACAGGACTTTTTAAAGTATTTTCATTATGTTTTCCTAAAGGAACTAAGCGGTAAAAAATAACAGAATTAACTTAAAAGCAGTGTAAAGGCTGTAAGCAGTAATACGAAAATTATAATAAAGAAAAGCCTACAACTAATGCAAATAAAACATGTAATTCGTATAAAATAACAAGCAATTTTCAAGTAGATCAAGTCCCGGCTACCAAATAGTTTTTATATGAAAATTTGTATTGGTTTCCATTCGATCGGTCATCTATAAACATACAGCGCCATTGAAATGACATCGGAACGATAAGACCGACTGAATATCAGAAATCTCCAATATTCAAATAATCATACAGTCACGTGGGAGATACAGGTGGGCAGAGAGGAGGTTGGGGAGAGGTTCTCGAATGAAATACCCACGTTTCGAATACGATGGAATTGGATCGAATGATTTTATTATAGTATCGCTGGTCAATTGGCTATTAAACGCTCGAGTTGGACCACATCCAGGGTTATTTGGTGCATTTATTTTTGTAAATCGTCTTTGTGGTTCAATTTATAATATTAGGTCTTTACCTATGAAATTGCCGTTTTGTATGAAAAAAATTAAACGATCTCTTTTTCATCTATTTTTTATTTGTATTAATCGAAAAAATCACCCATGCAAACAATGCATCTTTGCCAACAGTGTGGCAGTTTATTGATGCCCTTCTTAAAGAAATCAGCTGGACGGGAGGCAACAAATTCTTCAAAGGCATTTTGTACTGCCTCTCGGGTATTGAATTTTTTTCCCGCCAAGGAGTTATCCAAATTCTGGAAAAAGTAGTAGTCTGTAGGCGCAAGGTCTGGTCTGGACGGAGAACTTCCAACCCCAGATCTTGCAACTTGGAGACCTTCTGCTGTGCAGTATGAGGTCGCGCGTTGTCGTGCAGGAGCAGCGGAGACGAGCGATTGACCAATGCTGGTTGGAGATGTGCCAGCTTCTCCACCATTGTATTCAGTTCTTCACAGTACATATCTGCAGTAATGCTTACCCCGTTTGGTAAGAAGCTGTGATAAATCACACCGGCGCTAGACCACCAAACAGTGACCATCACTTTTCTAGGGGTAAGTTTTCATTTAGGGCATTGTTTAGGTGCTGAACCAGGATCCAACCAACTTGCTGAGCGCTTGCGGTTATCAAACAGAATCCATTTTTCATCGCAGGTAACAATGCGGTTCAAAATTCCTTCATTTGTGTGTCTGTTGAGCAGTGCAAGGCACGTCTCGACGCGTACTTCGCGCTGGCGGTCATTGAGTTCGTGGGGCACCCATTTGTCAAGCTTTTTTACCTTGCCAATTTGACGCAAATGGACCAATATTGTTTTGACGCTAACGTCGAAAGCTGCTGCTAATTCAGCCGTAGATTGTGTATCATCAGCTTCCACAATCGCCTTTAATTCGTCATTGTCAACCAAAGTCTTCGGACGACCGCGATGTTCATTTTTCAGGTCGAAATTCCCAAAACGGAATCGAGCAAACCAATAACAGGTGGTGCGTTGGTTTGTAGTGTTAGCTCCGTAAACGTCGTTGATGTTGCGTGCCGCTTGTGCAGCGTTGCTGCCACGACAGTACTCATATTCCATAATTACTCGAATTTTTAACGTATCCATGATGACAAAAAAGATTGAAATGCGATGAAAATGTAACACTAATCAATAAACAAATGACCACTTTTGGAAAAAGAATTCCACATTGTTAAAATAAAATTAATTTGAAATTAGAATTCTTAGCCAAACAAAAATTATTTTTATTTGAAATGACCAGTACTGCAGAACGGCAGTTTCATAGTTTCATTTTTTGCAACACGTGTTTCTGTACAAGTTCTTCCTATACTTTATCCATAATAATCCGTATAATAGCATCAAATATCTTCTCCGTTATGTCTTCCTGTAACCATCACCTGAAACGTTATCAAAGAGATGAATAATATCGTAAAGCTGTAGGCTATCAAATCAGTACGGTATGTCTCGAGCCGACATTTATACCCCTTCGTTGCGAGGTCAGTCACCGCAATGGGGGTCGATTTCGATCCCAATTAATACCGGTGGCTAACTTCGACCTTGACCCGTTATTATCCAATCACTTTAGTGTTGGGAATTTCATTCCGTATTAAACTTAATTTTGCAATCTTATTTATGACTAGCCGTACTCGCAGCTCCGCACGCGTTTTACAAAATTATATTAAACAAATTTAAAATTGTGAGACCATATACAATTATAGAAATGCTCTTTAAAACAATTGTAAGTAGGACACGCACGCCACTTACAGTAACATGTAACGTATATATTAGATATATAAATACTAACAGTGTGTCAAATGAGGTATATCATCAGCAACATATTTAGAACATTAACCCACCATATAACTACCTCAGTCCTCACTTACACTGTATAAAGAACTAATGAAAAAATCATTTAAAGATAGATAATGATATAATATGTCCATATTGTCAATAAGTAATACGTTTAGGGTCTAATATCATATTAGAAAAACCCCTTCTATCTTTAAAATTACTAATAATAATTATACTGTTATATTGTAAGTAATGAATGAGCCGACATCTTGAAATCTTGCGTAAATATAAATCAAGATATAAAACTTTATATCTATCTAAGCGCTTAATATTTGATTTAAATAAAAAGAAAATGATTGAAATATTTGATATAAAGTTTTTAATATTTGTCATTTTAAATAGTGCTCATTGACTCGATACAATATTCTTATATGTTACAATGACCATTGATTTATGTAGACGAAAGCGCCGTAAATGAAATAAAATGACCAAAAAGACAATATAATTCAGAATACATACATACGGATATATGAATTTCTTTTATATTTATTCTTGAAGCCCAGTACAACGCACGTCTTACGCACATATTTACAGTGAACAACATATTTTTGCTAAATTTCATGCGGACGAAGTCGCGGGTAAGAGCTAATTTAAAATAGAATGACTTAAATTACTTCTTATGCGATCAGCTATCTGCCAGTAAAAGTCCCGTGAAAATCGGCCCAATCGTTTTGGAGATAGCATTGCGGGCATAGCCACGGTTAACAGGTAGTCTAAATTAGAGTAGCCTAAGTAACCCGCTGTTATTTTAGCTACCTCCCAGTGAAATTCCCGTCAAAATCGGCCTAACCGTTTCGGAGATTACTCGGAACAAACCGACAAAAATTTTAAAAATTGAATTTTTATTATCTGAAACGTGAATACTTGCATACCCGATCAGTAAAAAATATATTTTGATATTACATACAGACACCTCATTTTTATTATATGTATAGAATAGATTTACCGCATCCGTACTTTATGTCACTGCTCCAAGTGGAAATCGCCAATTGGTTCCTTCTATCGTGGTCTAGTGAAACATGAGTCTATATAAATTGCAATGTAACTAGGCCTAATTAAATTTAATAATAAATTATTACGCATAATTTGCCTGCGCATATTTCGAATTCGGAAGAATCACTGCCAAACTCATATCTGTCACAAAGCAAAAGCATTCGTATTAGTATTCTGGTTAAAAAGCATGTACTTGGCAACACATAGTGGCGTACTAATGTTTCCAACAGAGTTCTCAGGCGTAGCGACCTTTTGTAGTCGGCCTCAGAATTGTGATTATCTTGAAGGTGATTGTTAATAGCTACTGGCTACAATAACTACTTAACATCAGGTAGACTGCGGAGTTCCGATCGGACCGTCGACTCGAGCGGTTGTCCGTTTTGCTGCGCGCGCTAAGTTCGATTTTAATACTCGTGATTTAGTGACGTCAGTTATTGTATTGTTTCAATCCGGTACACCTGCGCTGCACAGGTGCGCTGCACACCTGCGTTCCACACCTGCGTTTTTTTTCCTAGAACTGAGTGAGACCTTTCCTTTGTATTTATTTATTGCTTTATCTATTTCTTGGTACATTTATTTATTTACTCATTTATTTATCTATTTATTTACGTATTTCTTTAATTCTTCAGTGATTTATTTTTAAATTTATTTACTTTTTATTGTTTGTTTATTTAACTAGTCTTATGTTATTTTTCCCCTGTCTCGCTCAGGTACTTATTTGCGTTGTTTTCCTATTTTGTTTAGTTTTAAACAGCTCCCTTTGATCCGGACTCGGGATAGTTCGTTAAATTCATTAAGGCGCGCCCCCCTGCCCCTCTGGCAGGGAGGTTTCACATGTCTTCCTCCGCCCCACTCCCCTCCTCAGGCCCCGGTATGGCCTCCGATCGAGAAGTCGGCCTCTTAGAGACCGAACTTATTAGCCTCCGCGGTTTTATATCCAGCATCTGTCCTCGTCTCGTAGACGATTACGATGCGTACGCTGCGAAGCGTCGCATCGAGTTCCCTCACTCTTCCAAGCCCGCTCCCTCGATCTATGCCAAGATCGAGGCAAGCAACAATTTTCCCATCCCACCCGTTCACGATAGTGACGATAGCGATAGCGATTCCGATTCTGGCTCCGATATGGAGCAAAACCCTCCTGCTCAGCAAGATCCTCCTGCTGAGCAAGCCCCTCCTGCGGACGATGGCTTCACCACCGTCACGCACCGCAAACCGCGCAAGAAGCGCTCCAACTCCTCATCAGATCCGGAAGGCAGTTTGCCCTCCAAAAAAATAGTCAATGTCGATGGCGCGAAAGTGCCAAAGACGACACCAGCGCCCTTTAGACCCGCTTCGCCTAAAACTGCGGCTTCCGCAGTTTCGGGCAAAAAGCCCCGCCCACCGCCACCCGTTACGATCCAAGACAAAGCGTCTTGGGTTGAAATTTCTAGCCTGCTGGAAACGGCAGGCATCCCTTACACGTCTGCTGTGAATACCGCTGTAAGTATTCAAGTGAAGGTAGCCACGTCCACCGCCCATCGTGACCTCACTCGTTTCCTTCGGGACAACCAGTGGGTTATTTCAACGCACTCTCTCGAAGAGGAGCGTAAACTACGGGTTGTGATCCGTAGGGTTCCTTCAGAACTCCCGACTTACGACATTTCCGACGACCTCAAAGAACAGAAGATTCCTGTTCGCGAGGTTCATCGTATGCGCTCTCCGCGCACCAGGGCTCCATATGATATGGTTCTCGTTGTCCTCGATCGCACCCCTCAAGAGAAAGCTATCTTCAATCTCACATCCCTCTGCGGCCTCTCCAGCGTTATCGTCGAGCCGCCGCGCAAAACTTCTGTGCACGAAACTGTCTCCTGAAACCCAGGTGCGTTAAGTGCCTCGGCGACCACTCCACCAAGGAGTGTTCTCGCACTAAAGACTCCCCCGATCCCCCGAGCTGTGTTCTGTGCCGCGGCGTGGGTCATACCGCGAATTATCGCGGATGTCCCCGCCCCCCGCGCACAAAGCGCCCTCGCTACCCCAGGCAGGACTATTGAAGGCGTTGGCGATGTCCAAGGACACCGCCAAAACCCTCTCTCCCTGGGAGATCGCCTCCATGGACAGCAACTTCAAGAGGGACGGGCGTCCAGCGTGGAACGCCCCGTCCGGAAGCCGAACTGCGCGTTCGATAGGTTCGGCCCCACTTCCTCAAGATGCCGGACGACCCGAGAGGACACGATCCTCTCGAGCATCTTCCCGCCGTCGTCCAGCAACACCAGGGGCCGGTACGCGGGCGCGCAGTCCGGAGGGCGGCCTTCCTTCGCCATTAGGCAAAGCCGCCCAGTCTTCCAGATCTTCGGGAACTGCCCGACCGCAAAACGCCGCTAACTGAGCTAACCTAAGCTAAGTTACATATTCATACGTATATAAGTTAGTGTACCGGTAGTATGTGTACAAAGCATATATACCTCAATAACTCTTATATGTATTCGTGTCGATTTTTTTTTCTGAACTAATTCAGCACACATCGCGGTTCTCAGTAATATCTCGAGCCTAGGTCGTCCCCGCGCGGAGCCCTCGTGATATTATTATCGCGATACAGTGACTCACCTACATCACTTGAACACACATATGAGATCATCTCTCTCACACACGTGCACATATATACACATGGTGGGAGGGTTTTGTTTTTTCCCTCATCGAACTGAATCGAATAGTTTTAGTTCGTTTCAATCCGATATACACGTATTCATTTGTGAATCATGCAATTTCGATTGTATGGTTCACAAATGTATATATGTATGAATAGCTTAGAATAGTTAGCTAGGACAGACGCGTCTTTTTCCAGGTAACAGCCCAAGCCGAGGTGTGCGTGCACCCTTGTCCATGTTACCAAATCGGTTGTGTGCCTTAAGCGCCAACCTTAGTAGTCCGGTGAAGCTGTGAAGACCCTGCCGGGTCAGTAGCGTAATCAGTTCGAGAAAAAAAAATCAGGTAGACTGCATACCTGTTTGCTACTTCGTAAGCATTGACTTTTTTAACTTTAACTTGTTCTATATTTGATTGATTTATTAATATCGATATTATGTTATCACAACCCCAGGGATTTATTTCAGTGCCAGTTATCGGAAACCTTCATTATGTGATTAAATATTGACTGACCCGCTACCTACAGATATCTTGCCTTCTAAGTTCTGCCCTAATCAATGAAACACTACCGTTACACAGTAATCGTATACGTTTATATTTGGAAATTTAGGAAATCACCTATTAGATGGAAATCTGTTAGTACGTTTACAGTAGTAGTTAGTAGTGGCAAACTATGTAACTATCTCTAACTACTAGTAAAATTATAGGGTTTGTCATGTATGAACTTCCTCAATAACAGTATGAAGCTAAACGGAGCCTTTGGATCTAGGATCACATGTCATGCTTACTTCTCTACTATTAAAAACCTATTGCAAAATGAAACGGAACTATGAAAATAAATCAAATGGATGTTTAGAACATGTAATCAAACAGTGAATATAAACTTGGTAAGGTGCGGGGAAGTTATCAGTAACCTGCCTCGTAAAGCACAAATTTCGTCTATCTCTTAGAATAACCTTCCATCGCGTCGAGCCTGACCAGACATCCTCCCGGGAAATATGTCGTATCAGACCACTAGTAATGGATTTAATCATAACAAAATGTCAGTGTTGACATTACTTTGATGTTGTATATGTAAGTGCAGATGTCGCGTGATGACGCACTCTGCGTCGTGTTAACGCATTAACTTATCAGATGCACTGAAAATAATGATTTTTACTCACTTTTCACTTTTACTCACTTTTCATTTAGGTTAAGCTAATTCAATTATTTTTCCTATCTATGTAGTTCGTTATCTTGACTAAACGTTGAGGTTTATGATTTAGACATATTTGAGCAAAACTTTGCAAATTATACTAAAATAAAGTCTAAGAATACCTACTCAAGTAGAAAGTTAACGCTATATGAGTTGAAAACCTTGAAAATCTCAATATATTGACATGACAGAATGACGTAGTTGCTACAATTATAAGTAAGTTAGTAGAATCAAGTCCCTCATCAGAAACTATAACAGATGTATGAGTGCGTCTCGATTTCCCCCGAGCGATGTCTCAACAAACTACATTATCAGACATCTTTGTTGTATTAACGACTATTGTCGAACTAACAAACTCGTCAAGGGCTTAGACACTCAAGGCTTCCTTTCGATATTGCTGTTATTTATTACTATGTAATTCTTGATGAAAATATGTAAACATAAAATAATAGTGTTTGTATTGTCTATGTTAAATATCTTTGTTAGTCTATGGTGTACATCTGTCATTACTTGCATTTTTCATTGTTCTGGTTAAAGTCAATTAAACAACATCTTTATAACTTCTATTGTGGTATCATTTATTATTTCTACAGGTTATGGGCCCAGTAGAAATAACGATAAAAACTATATTACTCATAATTTGCACTTATATTTACCGCCTCGAGAATGGCTACGTCAAACCTTCAGATTGAAAAATTAGCCGGACGAGATAATTATTCAACATGGAAGTTTGCAATTAAATCATATTTAGAACACGAGGAGTTATGGGAGTGCATCGATCCGGGTGTTGCAGTTGATCCCAAGAAAGACATAAAAGCTAAGTCTAAAATCATTTTGTTGGTGGAACCTATAAACTACATACATATTGAAAATGCAACGTTATCTAAACAAGTATGGAAGAATCTTCAAAATGCTTTCGAGGACTCCGGGCTGTCTAGAAAAGTCGGTTTATTACGAGATTTAATAAACACTTCGTTGGAAAACTGTGTTAGCGTCGAAGATTATGTAAACAAAATTATGAGTACTGCTTACAAACTAAGAAATCTAATCAGAGTGGTTTTTCAGCAATTTTTTCAGCCTACAACTCGATCAATCAAGAAGATTGGTATGTTGATTCAGGTGCCACAATGCACATGACAAGACGTTCAGATTGGATGTATGACACTGAACTACCTCCGATTAAAAAAATAATGGTGGCGAACAGTGATGCAGTCTCTGTACAAAATATGGGTAAAGTAAATATTCATACCAATTTATGTAAAGATGAGCATCCAATACAGGTGAGGAATGTTTTGTTTATTCCTGAACTTAGTACAAATCTGTTATCAGTCAGTCAACTTACAAAAAATGGTTGTAGAGTGGAGTTCACTGTTATGGGCTGTAATATATATAATTGCAATAACAGTCTTATAGCAACTGCGAAACTTACTAATAACATGTACAAACTCAACACTGTTACTGGTAATGCATACACTGTGTCATGTGAGAGTAAGACAGATATTATTACATGGCACAAAAGAATGGGCCACTTGAATATGGCTGATGTAAAAAGGTTAGAGTCCTGTGCTGAGGGTATAACGATTACCAACAAAGAAGTTGATACCACTTGTATACCATGTTGTAAAGCAAAACAAACACGATTACCGTTTCCATATTCTGGTTCACGAGCAAACACATTACTAGAAATAGTACATACTGATCTGTGTGGTCCGATGGAGACACCATCTGTAGGTGGTGGAAAGTACTTCATAACTTTCATAGATGACTATTCCCGTAAAGTATATGTGTATTTCTTAAAGAACAAATTGGATATTAAATCTGTGTTTAGAAAATTTAAAGAGGAAGTAGAGAATGAGTTAGGGAAGAAGATAAGAGTATTAAGAAGTGACAATGGAAAAGAATATTGCAATAAAGATTTTTCTGATTTTCTAGCAGCTTCTGGCATCAAGCACCAGACCAGCACTCCATACACTCCAGAGCAGAACGGGCTGGCGGAGCGAATGAATAGGAGTTTAGTTGAGCGTGCAAAGAGCATGCTGTTTGAAGCAAAACTGCAGAAAATATATTGGGCTGAAGCAGTGTCTACTGCAGCCTATGTTATAAATAGATCACCGTCACGAGTTTTAGGCGAGGTGACACCTTATGAAAAATGGACAAGCAAGAAACCGAACATTTCACATTTAAAGATTTTTGGTACAAAGGCCATGGTACATATACCAAAACAAAATCGCTTAAAATGGGATCAGAAATCATGTGAAATGATATTTCTTGGCTATTGTGATAATACAAAGGGATACAGATTGTTTGATCCCACTCATAATAAATTTGTAATTAGCAGGGATGTAATATTTATTGAGAATTCTAATAATATGGATCAGATTACACAGAAATCTGAATCAATGCCACAGATTACTAGGATCCCACTAAACTCAAAGAGTAATACCTCAGGAGTAAATAATTGTACACAAGAAAGTGAAGAAATAATACCTATTTTTGACTGCACACAAAATGATACACAAGATGTCATTTTGTCACCATCGTGTTCTGATACATCTTTTGATAGTTGTGTATTGAATAGAACAACTGATGATGAAACATATCACCCTAGTACTAGTGATTATGACAGCAATGATAGTTCTTACAGAAATATCACTTTGAGATCTCATCAGAAACACATGATGGGGCATAATGTTGAAGGTAATAATTTCATGTGTGCTCTACAGTTTACAGATCCATCGGATGTAAATGAAGCTTTATCAGGCACCAACGCGAAACACTGGAAAGAAGCTATGGATCAGGAATATAAGTCTTTATTACAGAATAATACATGGGTTGTAACTACCTTACCGGCCAACAAACGTGCAATTCCGTGTAAATGGGTTTTCAAGTCAAAATCTAATGAAAATGGAGAAATAGTGAAGTACAAGGCACGTCTTGTAATTAAAGGCTGCTCACAAAAGCCAGGAATAGAATACACAGAAGTATTTGCACCCGTTGTGAGATATGTCTCTTTGAGATATCTGTTTGCTTTGGCAGTTAAATATGACCTAGACATATGTCACATGGATGCTGTGTCAGCTTTTTTACAAGGTGACATAGAAGAAGAAATTTATATGATGCAACCACCCATGTACAACTCAAATGATCATGTATGTCTACTAAAAAAAATCATTATATGGATTAAAACAGGCTAGCAGACAGTGGAATAAGAAACTTGATTCTACACTGAAAGGAATGAATTTATTACAGTCTAAACAAGATCCGTGTATTTATTATAAAATTGAGGACATAAATAATATCATTTTTCTTGCTATATATGTTGATGATCTGCTTTTATTTGTAAATAATGAAAAATCAAAAACTTATATTAAAGAAGAATTACATAAACAATTTAAAATGAATGATCTTGGAGATGTAAGTAATTGCATTGGAATACATGTAGAGAGGGATAGGAAGAAAGGTATGATTTATTTAGATCAAAGAAAATATATACAAGAAGTGCTACATAAATATGGAATGTCTGACTGTAAAACTGTTAAAACTCCAATGGACATGAATGCAATGTTTGAAGAAAATTCTGAAAATAGTAAAATCTTATTTGATATTCCCTATCAAGAGATAATTGGTTGTTTGTTATATATTTCACAAATTACTAGACCAGACATAAGTTTTGTTATAAATATGTTAAGCAGATATAATAATAAACCAAAAATGTCACATTGGATTGCTCTGAAACGTGTCATGCGTTACTTGAAAGGCACTCTGGATTACAGATTGAGTTATAAGCAGAATCCAAAGGAAACTATGACTCATGGATATTGTGATGCAGACTGGGCAAGCTCAAAAGATGACCGGCGTTCTTGCACTGGCTATACATTTTTGTTTCAGGGAGGAACGATCAGCTGGAACTCTAGACATCAGCCTACCATTGCACTATCTACAACAGAAGCTGAGTATATGTCGTTGTCATCATGTGTACAGGAAGCTTTGTGGTTAAAGCAATTTCAAGAAGGTTTTTGGCCGCAGTTGAAGAATGATGCCTTGATCATTTACAGTGACAATCAAAGTTCTATTAGGCTTTCAGCTTCAGATGGATATCGTTCCAGAACAAAACATATTGATGTGAGACACCATTTTGTCCGTGACAAGGTTCTTGGAGGAGATATTAATGTTCAGTACATACAAACAAATTTAATGATTGCAGACGCTCTCACCAAAGCTACATCCTACACTAAGTTGGTGTATTGTTCATCTAAGATGGGTTTATGTTTCGATGATATTTATATTTTTCCTTTATCATTTTTATTAGTGGAGTTTTATACCAAGCAGGATACTTTAAATTTGAGGAGATGATCTTAGATGGTATATATGTAGTGCGTGTCTTGTAAAGGATCTCGTAGAAATAAGAAATAGCGTCTTCCAATGATCCAGATAAGAGGTGGTGATGCCAGTCTATTTTATTTAATTCTTCTCTTATTGAGTCAAAGTCACCCAATTTGTATAAGAATTTTTGGTACGGTTGACTGGTTAATTTGTGTAATTCTACAAAATCAGTCTTAATGCATAAAGATTTATGATGTTGGTCTTCTGGTACAAGAGGATCATGACACCAGGAGACTGATACCTGGCTATTTGAAAATACCAAATCCAATATTCTATTGTTAACGTTTGAGCAGTGATTATATTGAGATAGACAATACAATGGGATCAGAAATCATGTGAAATGATATTTCTTGGCTATTGTGATAATACAAAGGGATACAGATTGTTTAATCCCACTCATAATAAATTTGTAATTAGCAGGGAGGTAAAATTTATTGAGAATTCTAATAATATGGATCAGATTACACAGAAATCTGAATCAACGCCACAGATTACTAGGATCTCACTAAACTCAAAGAGTAATACCTCAGGAGTAAATAATTGTACACAAGAAAGTGAAGAAATAATACCTATTTATGACTGCACACAAAATGATACACAAGATGTCATTTTGTCACCATCGTGTTCTGATACATCTTTTGATAGTTGTGTATTGAATAGAACAACTGATGATGAAACATATCACCCTAGTACTAGTGATTATGACAGCAATGATACTTCTTACAGAAATAACACTTTGAGATCTCATCAGAAACACATGATGGGGCATAATGTTGAAGGTAATTATTTCATGTGTGCTCTACAGTTTACAGATCCATCGGATGTAAATGAAGCTTTATCAGGCACCAACGCGAAACACTGGAAAGAAGCTATGGATCAGGAATATAAGTCTTTATTACAGAATAATACATGGGTTGTAACTACCTTACCGGCCAACAAACGTGCAATTCCGTGTAAATGGGTTTTCAAGTCAAAATCTAATGAAAATGGAGAAATAGTGAAGTACAAGGCACGTCTTGTAATTAAAGGATGCTCACAAAAGCCAGGAATAGAATACACAGAAGTATTTGCACCCGTTGTGAGATATGTCTCTTTGAGATATCTGTTTGCTTTGGCAGTTAAATATGACCTAGACATATGTCACATGGATGCTGTGTCAGCTTTTTTACAAGGTGACATAGAAGAAGAAATTTATATGATGCAACCACCCATGTACAACTCAAATGATCATGTATGTCTACTAAAAAAATCATTATATGGATTAAAACAGGCTAGCAGACAGTGGAATAAGAAACTTGATTCTACACTGAAAGGAATGAATTTATTACAGTCTAAACAAGATCCGTGTATTTATTATAAAATTGAGGACATAAATAATATCATTTTTCTTGCTATATATGTTGATGATCTGCTTTTATTTGTAAATAATGAAAAATCAAAAACTTATATTAAAGAAGAATTACATAAACAATTTAAAATGAATGATCTTGGAGATGTAAGTAATTGCATTGGAATACATGTAGAGAGGGATAGGAAGAAAGGTATGATTTATTTAGATCAAAGAAAATATATACAAGAAGTGCTACATAAATATGGAATGTCTGACTGTAAAACTGTTAAAACTCCAATGGACATGAATGCAATGTTTGAAGAAAATTCTGAAAATAGTAAAATCTTATTTGATATTCCCTATCAAGAGATAATTGGTTGTTTGTTATATATTTCACAAATTACTAGACCAGACATAAGTTTTGTTATAAATATGTTAAGCAGATATAATAATAAACCAAAAATGTCACATTGGATTGCTCTGAAACGTGTCATGCGTTACTTGAAAGGCACTCTGGATTACAGATTGAGTTATAAGCAGAATCCAAAGGAAACTATGACTCATGGATATTGTGATGCAGACTGGGCAAGCTCAAAAGATGACCGGCGTTCTTGCACTGGCTATACATTTTTGTTTCAGGGAGGAACGATCAGCTGGAACTCTAGACATCAGCCTACCATTGCACTATCTACAACAGAAGCTGAGTATATGTCGTTGTCATCATGTGTACAGGAAGCTTTGTGGTTAAAGCAATTTCAAGAAGGTTTTTGGCCGCAGTTGAAGAATGATGCTTTGATCATTTACAGTGACAATCAAAGTTCTATTAGGCTTTCAGCCTCAGATGGATATCGTTCCAGAACAAAACATATTGATGTGAGACACCATTTTGTCCGTGACAAGGTTCTTGGAGGAGATATTAATGTTCAGTACATACAAACAAATTTAATGATTGCAGACGCTCTCACCAAAGCTACATCCTACACTAAGTTGGAGAATTGTTCATCTAAGATGGGTTTATGTTTAAGGGAGGATGATGAAAATATGTAAACATAAAATAATAGTGTTTGTATTGTCTATGTTAAATATCTTTGTTAGTCTATGGTGTACATCTGTCATTACTTGCATTTTTCATTGTTCTGGTTAAAGTCAATTAAACAACATCTTTATAACTTCTATTGTGGTATCATTTATTATTTCTACAATTCTAAATGTGAACATTAGGTCTAGGTATTACGTCTTGGTACTAGGCAAGGAAATTGTATAAAAGTGAAATTTAAATATTTTGTTACTATTATTTCACAGATTTTATATAAAAACGTGTTTTAAAAGAACAGAAATAACATCTACACCAGCGAACTCCTTTATCTGCCTCAGACATATTTTAATATACAATTATATAAAAAAGAATTCCACTCGCGAACTCTGCTTCCACTCGGCCAAACAACTGGTGTTTTTTTGCTCGCTGATCTGCTATATAACACATCATTTGAGAAAGAGCTTATGCTTAGCTAGTCATCTATACTTCTATACTAATATTATAAAGAGGTAGAGTGTGTGAGTTTGTGACGTTGTAAGGGGTAATCTCAGGAACTACTGGTCCGATTTGGAAAATTATTTCAGTGTTATATAGCTCATTTATCAGGGAAGGTTATAGGCTATATATCATCACTCTAAGACAGGAGCAGAGCAGCAATGAAGAATGTTGTAAAATCGAGGTATTTTTGTCCTTTTCAGAGCTCCCGCTGCGTTTTAGCGCAAAATAACCATTCCACGCTTACGTATTACCGCCCAACGAAGTAGGCACGGGTCGGCTAGTGCTTAAATATTTTTCATGACGGTTCATGAAATGATTAAGGATTTTATCGAAAATCATTTTAAAATCTGTAGCTTTTTCATTGTGAAACCGGAAACCATTCAGAAAATAATACAACTATTTTTTTAACTAACCTATTTTCTCACGATGTCGTCGTTACATTAAAAAGAATTAGGTACCATAATTTAAACCCGAGTAAGAGAGAACAATTAAATACAACATGATGTCCCAAATGGTAGGCTTTTTAAACAACATTTCTGCTTATAAAGATGAGACCCGGAAATAATAACGTTATGTCGTATGTAAGGAACTTTGATATATTGATAAATATTTATGTAAATATATATATATATATATATAAGTCGCCCTCTATTTATCCGATTTCATATTTTGTGAACTCGAGAACGATCTGGGATCAAAGGATAAGACACCGGCTTTGACTCCCTTAGAGATTGTAAAGCGGAAGTCGCGTGGAGCGGCGCGGCGAACTTTCCTATACACTGCTGTGGACGCAGCTCCGTTCGCACGATATTACAATTTTATAATAATTATAAATCGAAACGATGGTGCTTAAAGAGAAATGAGGTTACATAGACAGGAGGACAGTTACCGTTGCCTTGTTACGGTATGATGGCCCTAGATTGAACGGTTTTGTGACTATACACTGTTGGATTCCAAAACACAGCAATAGGACAAGATTCACTTGTATCATATATTTAATAGTTGTGTCTGCCCATTCGCTCTCACTATTTCCTCATTTATTATTCGAAATCGACACCGCGCGATATTCCGATTTATTTTATGTAATACTTGTATTGTTACGTATCCAGTGTATTAATAATAGTCATTCTTTTTCTTTTTTTTTCATTGATTGTTACAATAATAATAGCTCTGGAGCATAATCTACTGGTAAATTTGAATGAAGCAGTTGGTGGGCCTTGCTGTACAATGATTTGGCTGCCGCGCACAAAACACATACTACGCCGCACTACTATTGGTGCAAAGACCAACGGCAATACAATAGGACGCGTATCGCTTAAGTACCGGCTTAACGAGTTTGACGAGTCGAAGTGAAAAGTATTTTATATGGCAACAACATAGTCTTGTGCTGTGTAAAACATACAATACTAGAATCTCAAGTGAAAATATCTGTGTCTCAAGTAACAATATCGAAACATGCAGTCACAGTGGAATTTCCGACACATCACCAAAACGATCGATTGCGCCCCGACAGACCTTTCGTGTCGACAGCAGGCACCACACATTCCTCCGAAACATTTGTTTATTTATAAGTTGAGAAACAAATAACTGATGTTTCATATTAATAATAATAAAAATATAAACGCAAACCAATAAAGCCTTCACTAAATATAACAATAAATCATACAAGTTGCTAGAAAATATCTCAAATAACAGTCCAAATCCTTTCAGTGATTTAATAACAAGCAAAAAATATAAAACGCCAAAATTATACAACAGCCAATCAAATAATTGAATTATGTTTGGATATAAGATACATTAGTCGCAATAATGGCTTAGATTCGTCAATAATAAAACATCTAAAATGTTAACAATTAGCATAGCTACTATTTACTGTTCCCCAAATTTCACTACTAAAACCAAGCAGCAGCTTTTCAAGTTTAAAAATAAAACAATGCGCTTCAATGTTATCCTACT
Source organism: Antheraea pernyi (assembly GCA_015888305.1). Lineage (NCBI taxonomy): Eukaryota > Metazoa > Arthropoda > Insecta > Lepidoptera > Saturniidae > Antheraea > Antheraea pernyi. The sequence goes on from MU158703.1 coordinate 2,003,109, forward strand.
TCGTCATTTATAAATAATAAATAAACAATGACGGAGTACTTCACTTGACATACTGTTAATCAAATTTGTTTTTTTCTCCTCTTATTTTAAATTGTTTCTTGGTGCAAAAAGCATATTACGAGGAACGACTCTACGGTACCGTTTCCAGTATTTATTCATGTTATTTCAAAGGTATTGTTTTGAGAAGCGCCGCACCACCGCGCCTTCTCTATCCTGACCGTAAAAAAGTTTCCTTGACCTGAATATCGGTTAAATTCCTTTTACACTAAGTTAAAATTACAACTTAATGTTATAAGGAAATTCCATCAATAATATATCCACATCAATTATTAAAACAATAGCTCTCACAACATAGTGTTCAATACATAAAACAAGTGTTTAAGACATTTGGAAATGATATTTCTTCCAAAAAACTTATAACGTACGCTATACGCATACAAGTACGCTGTTATATTAATAATTATTCCATTAATTTTATTGTGAATTTACCTAAAAATGTGAGTTTGTAAACAATTTATTATTAGATTTTCACCGCTCTTGAAGCGAATAATCATTATGTATTCTATTTATAAATAATGTTTTAAATATAGCTCTATACAATACATTACAATGCTATAACCATAATTACAAATGAATGTAGTATGGGCCCTTGTTTAATATTGTTGTTTTAAAGACCTTCCGCGTATAGCGAATTGGAATGAGGCGACCATTTTGTTTTGTTATGCAGTTCTGTTGGAAATTCCATAGGGAAATATAGTCATTATGTGTTATGTATGTATTTTAAGAATACATGATCATTTTTCTTTTTAAGTAGCTTCGTAAAACGTATATACAATTATAAAAAAATATTATTTAAAAGAAGTGCCATCGAAGGAACACGTCTAAAGCTCGTACAATATCGCTTTTACGTACTTATATAGTGAAGCCATACTTTTGAAAGCTTTAAGCTATTTAATATACTTCGCACATTTTACGAAAAATACTTATATAAGCTCGGTTACTTATCCGCCTTATGAACAACTCCGTACATCAGAGTGGAAGGCCCTCGTTTATTTTACATGCCGGTTTTTAATTAAACGTTTTTACGAAAACTACTTAAGACTTTGTCACAGCAGCCGTTCAGGGTCGGGACACGCGAGCGTCACGCAGATGTCTCGTACGTGACCGGGCGCACCCGCCCGCCCTGATGAAATTCAGTACCGCCCACAGAGAGAAGCGCGTGCGCCGCCTCACTCACGTGACCTGCTTTCCTAATTAACTTCTATCCGAAAATATTAAACTGTCTACTTTCTGAATGAAATATACAAGTTTGCCAACTTCGCCAATCCTCAGCTGTTCGTATAACCTACTCTCCTCAAGAATGTGAACGAGAGTTTTTTCCAATAATTTATTAAAATATTTTAGTCAAGATTATCCTGAATTTCAGTGAGAATGATCGCAAATGAAGTGAATATTTTTGATATGTTTCAATATTTTACTTACTTCGTCTCTAAATATTACACTCTTCCCTGTGGACGACTAGCTATTGCTCGCGTTTTAACTTGCGTTAATATAGATTGGATTTTTGGATTACATTAAACTTAACTTCGTTCTTATACTACTTGGCTCTTTATTTCATCTGAATAATATATATAATTTGAAATTTTTGCCTGCGGTCGCTTGTAATAATGTAGATTTCACCTATACCTCGGGAACATAATTTATTTGGATGAAGAGAACCCAATGCCATTTTCATAACCTATTCATAACATCGTGTTTGCAAAATAGTATGATGATTAGTTGAGTAGTTCAGACGTAACAAGCCACACTCATATTCGCATTTACAAAATTAGTTAAATTAGCAAAAAAATTTTGCTATTAAGTAAAGAAGGCTATCACAATGTGTATTACATTACATTACAGTACATCCTGAAACAAATTAGTATCAGTTTTGTGCCGAAAGATCTAACCAGGAGGCCGGTCTACCTTCTTAACAGTTGCTCCATACACTTTAATCTATTCGTATTTACAGGTATATTTACGCTAAACTACGCTAAAAAGTAGGGTAATAAATGAAATAGGATGAACTTTTGATTCTTCAAAATATATTAACAATGATTAATTGCTACAGTACTCGGTACAACCCAATCACTGTTCTAACACCACTCTAGCCTACCTTTAGATCCTGATTTAAGAGTTAGGTTGTTGCAATTAAAATCCTTATGAATCAGTTATCACTTAGTACGAGTATGTTTCGTGACTTGGGGAACTTTGGTGCCAAGTTGTAGTAAATCATCAATATTTGAAGACATTTCGAAGTTGAAGATCGTTTGTGCACAGACATTAAGCTCCAGAGGTTGTATGTACCTCTCTGAACTAAACGTACGGGTGACGTCATGTAATAAGGACGAAGACACATTATGGAAATAATTTTAATTTATTACTACCGAATGTACAAGAAATATTTTCGTAAAAATGTTTTCATTATTATTTAAAAGACTCAGTTCCGTTATGACGATGAGATAGTCACATCATTCTAAATAAAAAGATTTTTTTCAATGATTTGTAATACGAATTTATAAATGTCAAATCAGAACAATGTTTCGGAAGTTGTGACGTCACTCATCACGATTTATGGAATATCATCATCATCATCATTATATTAATACGTGAAACCTAAATTTTGTATCCCTTTTTAACGGAATTGGGCGAACGGATGAACGTGAAATTTGGCATAGTTAAAGTTTATATGGAGGAAAAGTGCAGAAAGCTATTTATTTCATATAAAATGCATTAGAAGTACATTAAATTAATTAAAATATCCATTATTCACACTAATGCTTCAATTTTACACAACATAAACACACATATAAATGGAAGACATTTTGACGGATGTCACTATGTTCCAATATTTTACCTTTTCAATATTTTTAACATAACTGACGTTGCATGCCTTACATGCCCTTTGAAATCAACTGGTCAAATTGTACGGTAATTTTATAATAATATAATATGTAAATTCATAATTTAAATTATTATCTTTATTAAATTAAATTTATGGAACCACTAACTAAAGATTATTCTATTTGGTTTTATTGAAAATTTTAGGTGCCCGGACTGCTTTCATTTTGCTTCATATTGTCATAAGAGTAAAGCAATATTACCAAAGTCAAAGTATATAGTATGTTTAAGTTTAGTTTTTTTTTGTGGTGAATGATGATTCAATAAAAAAATGAGCCAAAAATACTTTGTAAAATCAAAATAAGAAAATTTGTTTGCTCATGAAAGTAATTAACTTAGATTCTTAGTTCAATTAGATGTAGCAATTATATTTATTATAGTTCATGATAAATTTTGAACAAAAAAGAAAACATTTTCAAAAGTTAATGGTAGTATTAAAAACTTCTTTGTTTTGGATTCATTATTTGATTCTATTGTGTATCCATTACTTTTCCAAACGATGATACTGGGTGTATCATGATATCGCGTAAAATTAATTGATAATTGTGTTATGAGTTGCGATAAATTTCTTTATTTTCATAAAGTTACCTTTACATACAATTTGAGAGCCTTACCACCTTACGTAACCGCTGTTTATATTTATACAATAAAAAAAAGTGGCAAATAACTGAGTAGCCATGATGAAAACCTTTGATAATAGAAGTATACCCTTTGACAAAAGAACCCGAATAAAGTTCAAACTTTAAAAAATCAATGAATTATGGTCGAATGTCGACCACTGGGCACCCACTAGTATAATAAAATAGGAGTATATCATATCACCCGTTTCAATTATTATTGTTCAGCACGTCACTCTACATGTCCATACACTAGCCGCGCGGCGAGCACAATGTACATTTTTTTTAAATAATAAGATTTATAAAATAAATTTTAAAAATACATGTAATATTAATATTTTGCTTTTATGAAGCGATTAATGTTTAGGATTTATCGACGTATTTTTTCACTGTGCATAATGCAAACTTATTTCAATATGACTAATTTGATTATTTAAAAAATCTTATTCTTTTATGTAAATAAAAATAAATGTTTATTCAAGATAAAATTATATTATGTTATTTTTATGTGGATTAAGATACTAATTTTATTAAATGTATTATATAATTTTATGTTATTTAAGCAAGTAATTTTAGAAAGTGATTCTCAAAGGAAAGGTTGCTTTGCTTTACATTTAATAATGTGTAAGACTGATTATAAAATAAAAATATTAATAAACAGTCAAGGTTTTTATTGAATGTAATTCCCTCTGCATACTTTTTACTGGGAAATACATAAAAAGTAAGAAGCCGGATAGGCAGCGCTTTTTGCCAACTAATCGTCGACTACGATAGTAGCCGGATAACAGGCTTTACTGACTAATCGGCACATCTCTAGTATATAATTATTGCTCCGAGTATCAATAGATATACACCACACTAATGTTAATAAGTGCAATAAACAAATGTTGAAATTTAAATGTTCTCATTCACACTATAATTAATATGGGAATTCAGAAAAGGACACATTTATTTCATTGTTTTGAGTTTTCACTTCTGTCGGTAGTCCTTATCACTGTCTCGTCTTTTATTTTATTTGATGTCGCTTCTAGGTATTTTTCATTAACTTATGTAAAAATAGCTAAAAATAAATTTCACTTATCGGTAATATTCGCCGATGTTCAGAACTGAACTTATTTAATATAACTTCGCTTCAGTAAACTTATTTCCTTTTGATTTAAATGAAGAAATTAAAAGAAGGAATCTCGGAAACGTTGAGATTTACTTTTCAATCAAGATATTGAGTTCTGTGAAACATTCGAGTTATTTATACAAGTCGCAAACCTGTTGCTTCAGTTCCCATTGCAACTCGGCGCTTGCTTAATATCTGATTCCGTGACTACTCAGTTAATTTGGAGAACTTGTGGTTATATTGTGTGTAACAAAATAACTGCTATAAAAATAGAACAATAATTAATATGTTATCCAACAGACAATTATTAAAATAATGTACAAATTTTAAACAATAGCTGCCAAATCTACGTTTTCAATATTTTATCTATTTTTAAAGAGCCGAATTAACATTTAGTTCTTATTCATATTACCTCATTGGCATGTAAATTGTCTTGTGGCAATTTAATACGATATATATTTATTGAAACGTATAAAATGTTTCTTCACAATATTTATTTGTAAAAAAGTCCCACTTCTGAGTTTATCTAAAAGGACACGTATAAATACCGGCGGTGAGGTACAACGCGCCGCACGATAAAAGTATAAAACATTGGAGCGGTGCCCCTTGAATAAGATAAGGGCATCCGGCGTAGTTTTTCTTACAGCCTCATAAAATATTTCTCAGGTATTGCCTTATTTTGGTTTCGTGGACCTCTTAGTATTGCTCGACTTCTAACTCATAATTTTTTTAGTAGTCAAGGCTATTAACTTAGTCAATTAGTCACGACAATCACCAACTTATTACAGAGATTCTTCTCTCTCTCTCTTCTCTTCTCTTTTCTGTCTCAGGAGTTTAATCAGCACACTAGCACCAGCACGCCCGTACATCTTATTGTATTACGAATTATTCATTATATTGTATAATCTAATATGTTTTTTAAATAGTCTGTTGAATAGACGGTACTCAACATTTAATGCTTCTGTAATAGCTAAGTGAGTTAAAAATGTGAATAAATATCGAATTGCCCAAATAAATTCGGTTAAATAAAATCGATTTCCGAAGGGTTGTTGTCGTTGCCCAAACTACCATTGCGTTCAATTGTCGAATATTCATTGATACTAGTTAAATATCTACTCTCTACCGGTAACATCCTGCAATTTAATACTCGCTTGTGTAACCGCACGCATCGGTCCCTGTGTGTCTTGTACACAGCGTAACTAACAACGGTGGTACGAGTCTGAAGTAACCGCAAATAGTTGGTATTTCTACATCACAACAAGAGTTATTTTTGATATGAAAAGTGACATAACGATAAAAATTAAAAAGTATTTCATACATGATTAAGTTTGAAGTGAGTGAGAATTTACGTAATTTAAATAATTCTAAATTCTGTATTTAAGAATATGATTTATCTCGAATAATATTTAAGTTTCGAATTACAACATTTCGGTGTAGATAGAATTTATTAGTTATAGAATTGTATGAGTATAAACGTATATTTTCATATCAATAACGTGTTCGTTTTATTTTTAATATAATGATACGCGTTCTGTTTTTATCCAATCGCGATAAAGTGATTGTGATCAGTTCTAGAAAACAAATGTATAATCAGCAGTTGATTATATGTATAGTGATCAAATGGAGGTATTGATACGTGTACCATAAGGCAACCGTCACGGCGTGTTAGTAATAATTTGCTATAGACATTGCACTTAAGAGTTAGTCCACTATCATAGACCATTTGAACCGCTAATAGCTCAGTTGTTAACGTGTTCGGACAGTGTATCATCGAATCCTTGCAAAAGACCCAGAGCATTCGGTGATGTAAAATGTCCGAACGAAACCATAGCATGGTGCTAGGAATCTTTCTAATCACACCCGACTAGCTCAAATGGAAAACCTGTCACCAAACACATAGGTTTATTCCAGCAGCTTCACTTGAGAGCCAACTCCTCTAGGCTTAGAGTGTATTAAGTGTTATATCAGGCGTGAACCATATAAGCAGCTTTATTGTATCTGACTTGTATAGATCATAGTTTTTTTTATATATTTTTAAAAATATATTATAGGAGGGAAACGAACAGGCGACTCGCCTGATGGTAATTCATCACCGCCATCCATAGACACTAAGCAACACCAGGGGAGTCGCAAGTGCGTTGCCAGCCTGTGTTTGGGGGGAGGGGAGGAGGTGGGGGAATTGGCACACTGACCAAACGAAACGCAACAATGCAAGCACTGTTAGTTCACGTGGGTGTTTCTGTGTGTCGGGTGGTACTACCCCGGGCGAGCCGACACATTCATGCTAAAACCAGTAATAGCTACAGCGTGGCTCTACCACCTACGAAATATTGAAAATACAAATATTGGCTGTTTACTCGCTTCATTCGAACATATATGATATGCCTATATTACATACTAGCCTCTGCCCGCAACTTCGTTCGCGTGGAATAGTTATGAAACATTTTTCATTTGTGCTCCGCTCTTGTTGCTCTTAGCGTGATGATATATAGCCTATAACCTTTCTCGATAAATGAGCTATATAACACTGAAATTTTTCAAATCGGATCAGTAGTTCCTGAAATTACCCCTTACAACGTCACAAACTTTACCTCTTTATAATATTAGTATATATATGCAGATATAAATATAATAAAGATATGTCACTGTTAATATATGCACTATGTCGTTGTACGCGAGTTCGCTTGTGCGAGGAGCGCGGGTTTACTCGACCGTGTAATTGTATGCGCGACCGATCGTTTTGTAATCACTCGTGCGGCAAAACTGTAATATGTTTCACTATCACATTATAACTCGAACATTTCAGCGAGTTATTATCTAATATCTGGTTTATTAATTAATTCTTTACATGAAATGAAGTTATTATTGGTTTTGTAAATACGTAACTTGTTACCGTAAAATACTAAAAATTAAAAAGTTGTATTGGATTATTTATATACACATGAATAAAATTGAAGTCTTCTGTCAGAGCTAGGCTTCGAAACTGATGACGAGACTTTTACTTAGATATATACTTTTACTCATAAGAGACATTTCAAACTCTTATCTAACCTACGTATCATTTTTTAGAAGCAAAACAGTATTGATAATATCAGCATTAGCTATTTAAAATCTGTAATAGGGCGTTATCAAGTATTGATGGAAAAATCATAATGACACATTGCAAATTGCAACAAATACAGTACCATTTTTTTATTATTTTTAATAGGTTTTGGCATTGATGAGATCTCAAGATATTATGTTGCACATTTTTCAATTTATATAATCATGTTATTAGAAGAGAAAATTAAGATATCGAGGTGATAATAGAAAAGAGGAATATAAAAATGCAAAGCAGTGACAGTGCAAAGCAATACCAAAAAAATCCCATGAACAAGTTATTACACAAAGTATTTGTTTACAATCGGACCTTCAGAAAATTAACATTTACCGACCTGTATCATGAATATTCTAAATATTATTTGTCGTAATACTTCCATAAATATTACTTCATGGAGAGATCAGTTATCTCTAAAAATATAACTGAATGTGAGGAAATATAACCGAACAAGACGAGACCAATCCTGCTTATAACGATATATGACAGGATTTCGAATCTGTATCAGAATGAAATATCTCACAAGAGAAGTTACACCAGCACGATCATCACTATAAAAGAAAAAGGCATTTAAGGAAGAAGGTTGTTGATGTTATTCTATATGTTGCTTCTTATTGAGTTACATCACGATATAGCTAAGTATACTTCAACGGGTGTGGGATATGCATTTTTTTGATAAATCAATAAAGTACAAACAGTCAGAAAGCTAACGTAAAATACACCGATAATTCTCTAAAATAACCGTTAAAATCATCTTTTAGCTATAACTGGCTTCAAAGCGGACAATTTACCAAAATAAATAACAAAAGTAATTTTACTTGAAACGAGGCGATAAATAATAATGTAATCAAAAACGGAGCATAAAAGGTATTACAAATTAGATCGCCACAGTTGCGCTATAAAAAAGTCGCCGGACAACGGTGGGGCGGTCCCGGGGTCAATTTATCGGTAGACCGGGCCTCCTTGCGTTCCTCCCCGGAGACCAATACGGGCCCGTTTTAATTTCCCTCCGATTTCCCTTCGAATCTGAAACCGTCCGCTGTAAACCTACTTTTTACCAATAAAAATAAGATAAAAACGAGGCCGGTTTTGTTTCGAGGACGATACAATACGTCCTGGATCTCACTGGGCCCACTAAATACTAAAACCGCTTCTGATGCATGCCGTAGACGATATCTTAATACATAAAAATCCAGTATCATGATTTTAGTCCACGATGAATTCCAAAGCCAGCCAACCGATCTTAATGAAAGTTGGTATTTATCTATAATTTAGGTCAATTTGAGAGATAGGATAATTAATATTTCGATTGATGGTTCCCAATAATTTTTAATCACGAATTAAATGATTGTCAATGTTGATTATTGTTATTAATTGTACGATTCATCAGACTCGAACAGTTTAAATTAACGAAACGAAAAACGAACGCTTTAAATTAGTTTGTTAACAGAAAACTGTAGGACTGACTTTAACAGATATCTCATAGATAGCACCACACAAATACTTTATCATAATTTAAATTCAACACGTTAAATTTAATCTAACTGAGCAACGCGTGGCCGGCTCAGCTCGTATTACTATAATTATTGCAAGCACTTCGTGGAAGTTTTAAATTCTCTTTTCTATATCTAAAGGTATAAAATTTTACGCTTGTATAAATTTCATATAAAAATATCGTCAATATTTCTCATGGAAAATATTAGCAAGGTAAAGAAAGTCATGTAGAGTGCAAGTACTAGAATGTCCCGGTAATATGCTTAAAAATGTTTAGTCAGCAGTAGGGAAGGCAATCACGATAGAAGCTGCTACGGGTCGCGAAGCTTCAACGAACAAGCAAACACTCTCAAGCAACGCGGAGACGCTCGCGCGCGCTTCTCTCTTTCCAATACTATAAATTATATACTTCAATTTTCTTGAAAAATTCTAATTTTTAAATTGTGCTATAATAAAATATTTTCAAAAATCATCCTGTAATCTCTATACATCCGGTCTCAAGAGCGTTTCATAATTATTCGATCTAAACTTAGATATATAAGCTAGTAAGGCATTCCAACCTCTGGTAGACATACCACAAAATACAGTTTGTATGGAATTTACAATTTACTGAAACACTGACTCATTGAACTTGTCATCTATCTACAATAATAACAATAGACAATAGACAATCAACAACAGAATAATGATGTCGTCAACGACTTGTTATCCCTTTTGTGAGATTATTAGTAACTATCTCGTTTCACAAACAATTAGTACCAATAAAACCTTATAATTAACATGTTCCAAAATAAACATTGCACCTAGAACAAGGAGAATCTCTCATATACAATAAAGTTACGTATGTATAATCTGAATTCTATATTAATTTTCAGGTTAATAGCACAGGAACAGCAGAAATGCTGCACCGTCATGATAGAGATACATTAAATTATTACGTTTTGTTGATAAATCCAAGTTGTTTATGAAAGCAAAAATTTATATTACCTACCATATAAAACTAATAAAGCGGAAATACGTGATGGATGCAATTTGTAGCGAGTTCGTGGCAGCTACTCTATATTCCTTATTTGCACAATTCACTGGTGAAATCGATTGTATTTCTCTTCAGCAACTTTGAATTCACAACTATATTGGTGTCTGAATTTTCTCTCATATTTTCGACATACATCTGAGCGCGTCGCGTCGAATGCGATTCTAAGAAATAGATAAAGCGAGGGAATTGGATATACGTATTTTGATGAATTAATACCGATTCTAGATGGTTTTTCATTTACTAATAAACCTGAATGGTAGTAATTCGTTTTTCTTCCGTCAGTAGCTGATGCAAAATATCAGAGTTATAAAGGGTTTTTTTTTACTGCTTATAACATGTATACGAAATTTTAGTGAACTGTAGGGTAAATTACAGAACTCATTTTTTTTTACATATTTGCAAACTTGAATGAATATTTTTGCAATACCCATTAAGCAAACTATGATTGATTAAACTTCTTTAAATTGAAATAATAATTCGAAATAGTGCAATTGATTCCGCATACCATATTAGCGATGAGACTCTCGAACTGGTAACTTGCAAGCTTAAGCGGCTTCGTCTACGGCTTCAGCTCAGAACATTCACTGGATGTATTAGAAGTAGTTGTTAGAGTTAAACGCGAGAACTTGCCGGATTTCCACGAGCTTCTAATTTGAGTTGCGGTTACATTACTTCACATATTACGCAAAGTTAGTGTCTGCAGGCACTGCGCGGCGTGCTAGTATTCGTCTGTACGATACAACTCTTCCGTATACATTATGCACGTAATGCAACTAAGCCTTCAAGTGTAACCGAAGTTTTACTTTTGACGTCGAACGAATATTGAAAGTGTCCTTAATACCACTGCATTAACTTCTAGACTTTTAGATAGATTGCATGTCTTCATTTAATTTCAAACCTAAGCCACCAGCTGTAGCCATTAAAATGTAGTAGCGTTTGTTAATAGTATTTGTTAACTTGATTCTAATATATTTCATCCGAAATTTGATTACTACTGATGTTTGCAGCGAAAATACAAAACTATAGATTTCACAATGAATTAAAGCGTAATTAAATTTGCATAGCTCAGTTACTTAGTCTGAGACTTGACTTTTGAAGAAGCCTCTAAGGAAGGTTTTTAGAGGCTGGTGTTTTATTGATTTTATTAAGACACGGTCACGTATTAATTTTATTTACCTTATTTGTTACCATTTTCCTTCTCTATAGTTTATCATAGTTTTTATCTGCGTATCTTATTCTTTTCTAAAATATTTATCATATTTTATAGATATCATAGATTTATTCATTTACTAGCAGATCCGTGCAACTTCGTCTGCACCGAATCGGTTGTCACCGGTTTCAATTATATTTTGAGATATCATAGATTTATTCATTTACTAGCAGATCCGTGCAACTTCGTCTGCACCGAATCGGTTGTCACCGGTTTCAATTATATTTTGAAACGCGAAAAATGTTAATAAACCTAAAACCCAATTGCATCCATACCTACCGTTTCCAATTTTGAATCCAAACTATCAAGGGACTCACTCAAACATATGTATACCCAGATGGTATGTGAGAAATCTTTTTAAATAAGCCTACAACCTGCATCATCTACCGGGTTCAATTAAAATAAAAACTAACCTACATATATTTCTGTAATTTAAAAAAAGCTTTAGAGGTTTATGAACCCCCGGTTGGAACGAAGTTCCTTTCCCTTTTTTGTAGACGTTTACTACACAGTCACTATAATTTCCGTTATAAAATATCAAGTTGATAGAGTTAAATTGTAAATTAAACGATAAAATATATTCGTAAAATAAATAATGATAAATGAAACACTGTATGATATCATAACTATTTTCAACTTGTATTAAAACTTTTTCACACTCTATTGTATTGAAGAAAAATATACATATTAAAAAGATATGAGCATGAATCGCAATCAGTAGTCGAGAATTTCCACGTGCTTAATCACAATGACAAAGAAAAAAAGGTGAACTGAATACTTAGACTAACAATAATAATGTATCCGTATATTTTATGAGAATACATTTGGGTGTGATTCTGTCGATAATGTTCCTTTTTTTATGTCATAAGTGCCAACGAACAGGTGGGTCACCTGCTGTTAAGTGATCACCACCGTCCATGGACACTAACAACACCAGAGGAGTCGCAAGTGCGTTGCCACCCTTTGGGGGAAGGGATTAGGGGAGGGAGAGCGAGAGGAGATACAATATTGTGCCCGATGCTATTTTTTATAAATAAAATAAGTATGTTCGAACCATGTTAAGATAGCTGTAATTTTAATATTATGTTATTTAGACATAAAAGAGGGTAGATTTAAAATAATATGTATAGAATAACTTAGCTATAGCTATAGTTTAGCGTAAAACTGGTTGTATAAAGGTAGCGATAGTTGTAGAAGCGCCTGTTATAAACGCATGTATTCAAGATGGCATCAGTCCCGAGTCATATGTCTACAATTATCGTTGTTTTCATTGTTTACGGTGAAATCTCAATATCATAATGGTTAATAAAATAAAATATGTTCTTTGCAATGGAAAAAATAAAATGGTTTGAAAGGAATTATTTTGTACTAAGGTGTCGCAAAAAGTCTAGTTACATTTACTACAAATTGTTATCTTTCGTTATTATGGAGAACCCCTTGCGTTTTATGGGACAAAAAGTATCCTAGATGTAACCTTGTAATATTAGTTATCACTCTGTCAAGTTTCGTCAAAATTGGTTCAGTACTTTTAGAGTGATACGTGTTCACAGGGGCAGACAGACAGACATACAAAAATCGTTAAAGGCTTCTATATCGATAACAAAGTCTACTCCGATAAAAATTGACAAAAAAAATTGTATGTACCGATTTGGAATTGTTAGTTTTATTATAGTATAGAATCGATATAGATAGATTTATCACAGTTACTTTTCAAAGCATTACTTTGAATGCTCCAGAAAAGTTTTATGCACTGCAATTAAATGTACCTCGATCTTTGGTATTGTTGAAAATCTTTAAAATGTAAAATAATGTTGGAAGTTGCCGAAAATTTTCAAAAACTGATATCACAAAAAACTTCTGATTTTATTCTATTCTTACAATTAAAACAATATACAAACTTGTAAGCATATGAGAAGAAGAAAAGATTATATGAAACCATAAATAATCCGCATCACGATAATGCTCTCCCGCCGAGCCTGGTGCGGCTACTCGTGCCGCGCTGCAATACATAAGAACTTCATCTGATGAAACTTGTGAATGGCTTCGAGAAGCTTCCGCGCACGTTACCGCGTTACCACGCCCGCTGCGATTTATATTATCAAGTTTTGAATGCACTCACGGTGCATCTTATACGAACATATCTTCAAAACTATTAAACGGGTAGAATTATTATATTGAATTTAACAATAAACTTCATTATATTATCCGTTTATTAGCTCCAATTCTTTATTACAATTCGACAACGACTATTTCTGGACTTAAAATAAACTTAAACTAAAAATATGTTATATCTGTAACAAAAGCACATATTTTTAATAGCAAAGGTTATAATATAAATTTAGAGAGGCTTTTCGTGTTCAGGTACAGTTGCTGGAACAGTTAAACTTGCCACAATAGTAACCTATAGTGTGTATACGCAACAACTTCTTCGTTAAGCTCATTCCAGTGTTGGAATCATGATTATTGAGCTCACTAGCAATTATCTGTTATCGCTTAGATTCCGATTAGTAATAAGTGATACTAAGTATATTCAAAAGAGGAGTACTTGTAAAAAACTTCGTTTAGTCCGAAATAGAAACATATTAGGAATATTGTTTTCTTTCGCGATGCTTATTGGAGAGGAAATAACCGAGATTCACACAATCAGGCGGAAGGAGGGAGCGGGTAGAAGAGGGAAACACCACGCGTCTGTACATAGCCTCGTCGCGCTACAGATCGTGCACTCTGTGCAATTTTTGTAGTGATTTCATTTAAAAGTACTGGTGTGTTTAAAGATTTACCTGATATAAATCTCAATTTACAGTATACAATAACATGCTACATAGCGAAAATTACTAACCTGCATATTTCGGGAGCTGTACTTGAAAGGCAAATACTGTTAGTTTATTACCAATTTTGAACATGTCAACAATTAATGTCAAGTGTCATTATGAGCAAAACCTAAATACAAATCTTGTAACATGAGATAGCCTCTAGTTAGTTACATCTTTAATACTGACTGACAGAAAACGCACTGCTTAAAACAGTGGAATTGGGAAGAAGATATATTGCACAGGAGATCGTTACATTATCTAGAGGGCACTAAGAAAAGATTTGCAATAATGAACTCTTCAGAATAATACATTAAGTATTCTGCTGAGATGTGAATTGTGTTGAACGCGGCGGGTAATGCAGTGGCGCTCGGCTCGGCTCAGTTGGCAGCAAGCCAGTATGTCGCGCGCGGAATGCGCTCGCACCACGCGCTCCATTGGCCCTTCCTAATCAACTCTCTCACTGCAATATCAATTTGAACTTTGACTACTGCATACATGACTTCTGCCTTTGCTTTACTGAGTTTTAATAAACATTACAATGTTCCTAATAACTTTTTACTGAAAAACTTAAGATTAATATGATATCGTAATGACTTAAAGAGTAATCAGGGTCATTACTTTATTTCAAACTGTAAATTTGATGTTTAGACATTGGACAAGAATCTAAAAATCGCTTCAGAGATATCTAGTATAACAATTGCCACAGCTACAAGTAGCTTGTCAATAATTAACTAAATGAAGTATCTGGAAAACAAGAAAATACCTTAAATTATTTTAGCACTAGCAGATAAATAGTGAAATATAATCACCAAGATCGTGTTCACTAGTAATATTCAATTTACAACGACGTTCGAAGTTAGTAGAATGCTGTACAATACTGTTTCCCGAACACCTACTTGCGTAAAGTTCTAAGTCGACGAGCAATGCGTTGCGCGTACTGCAGTTAATTCCCGAGGCAAGTACACTCAAGATAACGTTTTGGTTGCTCTATTCTCTAATGTCTGAGGCAAGGAGTACGTTTCTTCTTAAAAAACTCAACACAAAACGCTTAAATTGGAAAGTCTAGGTAACACAGTACTGGATTATTAACTATACTATAAAACAAGATAAACGATAAAATTACTCAAGTTCTTTCTTGACATTTTTCAAGGACTAGAACAATCCCTGAACTTGTATTTTCTTGATATTAATTTAATTATTTTATTGTTTTTTTTATCTTGTTTGAAATAAATGCGCACTTAAAACGTATGTAACACATTTTTACACGAATATGTGAATTTACATTGAAATAATAATGTAACGAAAGTTTCTAAAAAACATATTAAACGTGATATAAACTTATGTACTACACTCACCGGCCAATTTATCCAAAGTGCGTTAGCGGCAGGTTTCGAGCACTCTCCACGAAGGACGCAGCGTCTGTAATGATCTACAGAAGATCTACCATACAAAATACAATATCACTGCATGTAATAATACATATACGCAATACATTTATAGATCATCTTTATCACTTTGATTATACATAGATTCAGAACAAAAAACCTATAAGAAATTCTTCGACGAAATAGTAAATAATTATATGAAACTTGATAAGAAAATAAATGTTCCCATAGAATAGGCATTAAGGTACTATGTATACACTAGAAGCTTTGAGACAATATTTTCAGTCGGAGTTTGTTTGCAAAACAAACACCGGCTAGTACTCGACGCTGCGACTCACTACTAAAGACATGTATACTCGTATATATATTAAAAGTATCTATACTTTATAATTATGTTTATTGTAAGGATTGATATATTTAACAAAGTATTTATTTATTACAATTAATGAGCTTTTATAATGATTTCCACGGCGTACACAACATGTCTTGTCTTAAAGTATTCTATCGGCTACTCTATGGAGAATGTGCACAAGATCTGCACCAAGTAATTCCACCGTCTCCGTTTCATCTTAGGACTACCAGACGCCGTATGGGGCTCCACTCATTCGCGGTTGACATACCATTCATCCGGACGAAGTGCTTTGCATCGTCATTTATTATGAGAACTGCGAAGGAGTGGAACACGCTGCCTGCGTCTGTTTTTCCTGAAGTGTGTGATGAAGTAATCTACAAAAGAAGAGCGAATGTGCATTTACTGGGTGAACGCGTTACATCCTAGGCCTCGTCCTCACTTTCCATCGAGTGTAATAGAGGTCAAACGTCACACAGTCTATTATAAAAAAAAATGGGCACGGAGTGGCCGCCGATTGCACCTTAACGTTTATTTATTTACTCTTATATGTGTGCTGGAGCTGAGGCTGAGGACGCAGTTATAAAGGTATGACGTGAATCATAGATGAAACAAATAGGTGCTTAATATTTGACCTAATTATCTTGAGAAACGCAAAACTGATACACACTCATCATCAGGTGATTTACGCAAAAACGAACTGGTGTAATAAATACGGAAACGAATCAATCACGCCCTGCCGCCCAGTCCGGCCCGCGTCCCGCCTCTCAATCCGCGCCCCGTTACCCTTTGTTCAACCATGCAACGTTTCTATGATAGGCATTTATATCATAATTAACCCTGAAAATCGCCCCTTTAAAATTGTTCATTGAATCTAGGCGTGATTTTTTTAAGGTTAAGTTTATCGTTCCCATAATCTTAAAAGTTTTAGCACAAACTTTAACTAATGCTCTCTTTGTTGTTTATTAGTATTTGTTTTGCTAATATTATTTTATATGTTAAATGTGACCATGTGTATACAAATATAGACCAGGTGAATTTTGAAAGGTTAACACCCTTCATTCCAATATATATATTATAGTATGCGTAGGTATTAGTGATATTTTTTATGACTTATCAATTGCTGATTAATAAATCGATCAAGCGGGTTTTAGTTAAATCTAGACATACAATGTGTAAACAAACATACAGATAAGTTTTTAAAAATAAAGATCCATATTAATGGCATTCATAATATATCTCAGTAATAAATTAAAATATATATATACAGTGGTGGTCGTATAATTAGAAACACTACCAACGGTCCTTACATTATGTAATATACTTCACCGCAATCGTTTTTATTTTGAAATTAAACAATAAATAGGACAACAATATGTTCAACGATTTATCATTTATTAGAAAAATAATATAAATCCCACAACACAAGTGCAGTTTCAATATTACATTACGGACAAACATTTACATCAGTTTCAAGGTATGAACAATAATGATCAACTAATTAGAAACAACAACACAAAAGTATAAAAAACATTTTTTTAAGTATTAGTAATTAGTATTGTTATTTACGAAATAGCCTACTATCCACAACCTACCAATAGTTATAATTAATTTAGTGGCGTATCCCTTTTTTTTTTTTTTCGAACTGACTACGCTATTGACCAAGCAAGGTCTTAACAGCTTCACCGGACTACGGGCGTATCCCTTATTTTCAATAACAGCACTGCAACGACGTGGCGTTGATTCAATCAATTTCATAAATTTTTCTAGGGGGATTTAATTCCAAGCTTCAACTAATTCTTCATATAGTGCGTTTTGACCAGTGTTACGTTTGTCTGAGCCTTTCTTTTTTAACAATATAGCAGAGATTTTCTATTGGGTTTGAATCCGGACTATTTGCTGGCCAGTCTAAAATATACGCTGATATACGCTGTTCGCTAAGGAAACATATGACGCTATTAGCCGTGTGTTGCAAGAGATTCTTCCAAACAATTTAGCTTCCACTAATCTTCGGCGTATTAGTCTTGACGAGATGTTTATTGTCACTATTTCACCACATTTGGCTAATATATTTAACCAGTGTGTAGCAAAAGGAACTTTTCCCAATTTAATGAAATTAAGCAAAGTAGTTCCTTTGTTTAAATCAGGCTGCAGAAGTAGTTTTTTCTCGAACTGACTACGCTATTGACCTGGCAAGGTCTTCACAGCTTCACCGGACTACAAATTGGTTTCACGAAATTGAAATCTACTACTGACGCGGGTGCAACGCTTATAATTTATATATTGAGGGCCTGGGAGGATTCTCATGATGCAATTGGTGTCTTCTGCGATCTGTCTAAGGCCTTTGATTACGTTGACCATAGTACGCTTATTCTAAAATTAAAACATTATGGTATTTGTGGATCTTCTCTCTACTTTCTAGTCTCTTATTTAAAAGATCGTTGTCAGAAAGTTAGCATACAAGGGGTAACCTCTGCAGGATCCTTTGCGCAAATTGGCGTTCCACAGGTCTCTATTCTAGTTTGGGAGTCAGCTGAGGTAGACACCATATTTGTATTACAAAAAACGGGCAGTTTGAGCAATTTACAATATGAAACCTCTCCAGTCCTTGAAGACCAAGTTCAAGGAATACGGTATCTTAACTTTGCCTTCCGAATACATTCTTGACAATATAACGTATGTCAGTAAGAACCTTGAAAAGCTAGATTTCGTAAAAAAAACCGGCACAATCGAAATACTAGAAACTATAACAAACTGGTGGTCTCACGTTTTAGACTTAGTAAAACCAGTAACAGTTCTTTGGGATTGCGAATTTAAGCGCCATGTCAAGCAGGTTTTGGTGTCAGAAAGCTATTATAGAGTGGATCAATATGCGAACGATGTTGATGTCGGGAATTAACTAACCTCTCTGCATTCATTAAAAACGTTTATGACATTTACCTAATATCTTCTATCTATATTATAATAAAACTGTAGCAGGGTCAAATCTGTACATTAAATATTTTTTGAAAATTTTGATGGGGGTAGGCTTTGTTGTCGATATAGAAGCCAAAAATAACCCTTTTAAAATTTTTGTCTGTCTGTCTGTCTGTCTGTCTGTCCCTGTGAACGCGCATCACTCTGAAAGTACTGAACCGATTTTGACGAAACTTGGCACAGTGATAACTAATGTTACGAGATTACATTTAGGATATTTTTTTTCTCATAAAACGCAAGGGATTCTCCAGGATCTGCCTGTTTGTCTGTCCCTTTAAACACGTATTACTCTGAAAGTACTGAACCAATTTAGACGAAATTTGGCACAGTAATAACCAATATTACAAGGTTACATTTACATTTAGTACACATTTACTTTTTATCTCATAAAACACAAGGGATTCTCCAGGATAACGAACGAAAGTAAAAAAAATGTAGTTCATGATATTCTTGACGAATTTTGGTAAATTTTCTTTGTGCTATATATAGCAGACAGATTAGCTAAAAAATTAAGCTATATTTCCATATGCTACTTCAAAAAAAAAAACCAAAAAAAACGACCACCGTGATTCGAACCGTCGGCTCCGTCGAAACATATAAAGCCCCGTACGTTACAACTGAGCTACGCCTACATGACATTTCTGTACGTAATTATCGACCACGTATGAAACATTTATGTAGACGAAACTGTCACTTATGTTGTTACATTTATTTCATTGTATAAAAAAATGTTTGCTAAACAAAGGTGACAAGATTTATTTATTTATCTATACTATAATAAAACTGTAACAAAGCCAAATCTGTACATTACAAGGTTACATTTAGGATACTTTTTGACCCATAAAACGCAAGGGGTTCTCCAGGATAACGAAAGAAAAGAAATTAGTTAATGTAACTAGACTTTTTTGCGACACCTTAGTATAAGAGCCAGCAACGTTGGAAGAACGAGAATTTGAGAAAAGTTGGTTCTTTAATATGAAGATATATTATGCCCTTCCAAACACGATTCAGGATACCTGGTAGCCGGTTAACGTTGTATTTTTTAATGCGAATTACACCTTTACAGATCAACATTTTGATTTATAAATAATTTAAGGAACATTTTTTGTCAGTAACTTTTATAAGTTTAACGTTTATACGTTATTAAAAACATGAATTTTTCACTGCCAGACAATTTTGTTATTGACAATAATGTGCCTGGTGATATTCTTTATAAACAAAATAATTCATTTCAAACCATTTTATTTTTTCCCTTGCAAAGAACATATTTCATTTTGTTAACCAGGCTCTTCCACAATTATGGCTATCTTTATTATACAGCCAGTGTTGCGCTAAGCTAGAGTTATAACTAAGTTATTCTATACATAGGTTTTGGTAGGGGGTAGAGCCACGCTGAAGCTATTACTGGTTTCAGGATGAATGGGTCGGCTCGCCCGGGGTAGTACCACCCTCTAACAAAAAGCCGACGGGAAGTAACAATGCTTGCATTAGTGCGTTTCGTTCGATTAGTGAGAGCACCGGAGAGGCCCACCTCTCTTCCCCTTCCTCCTCTCCCCTTCCGCTTCCTCCCCCTCCAACACAGGTTGGCAAGGCACTTACGACTCTCCTGGTGTTGCAAGTGTCTATGGACGGTAGTTATTACTTAACACCAGGTGACCCACCTGTCCGTTTGCCTCCTATGACATAAAAAAATACATTATATTTTTAATTTACCCTTTTTTATGTTGAAATAAAATAATATTAAAAAAAAGTGTGTGTGTGTACTTATGTACACGCATTAGAAGTTATACTTCTTTGGCGTAACAAGTAAAAATCTTTTCAAAAATTTTATCTTGCGCCTTATTCTACGTTTGTAGAAAAAACGACACTAACAATAAAAAAAAGGTATTTAATACAATGAAAGTTTTAATATAAAGAAATACAAACAACAAATACAAAGAAACAAAATGTTGACTATAGCTAACTTCAGGGTGTCGGTTTTTCGTGACGGTGTGTGCGCGCAACGTAAAAATTTACTCTCATCATTTTTTTGTTACGGTGTGCGCGTTCATCGTAAAAATTTACTCTCATCATTTTTCCCTAACGCGCCAAAAGAAATATAACTTCAATAAAATTACAGATATCTTAACATGGTTTGAACATACTTCTTTATTTACAAAAAATTGCATCGGGCACATTATTGTTAATATCAAAAATGTCTGGCAATAATAAATTCACGTTTTAGTAGCGTTTAAAAGTTAGTGAAAAACAAAACATTCTAAAATTATATAAAGTTCAATATTTTTGCCTGTAAAGGTTTACCGGCAGCCAATTCGCTGTCGAAACCGTTGCCTAGCTCTTAGACAAATAGTCACAGGCAAGTGACAGATGACACATGTTGCTCATATCTTTTTAATATTTATGTTTTTCTTTAATACAATGTAGTGTGAAAAAGTTTTAATACAAGTTGAAAATAGTTATGATGTCATTCAGTGTTTAATTTATCATTATTTATTTTATGAATATATTTTAACGTTTAAATTACAATTTAACTCTATCAACTTGATATTTTATAATGTAAACTATACTGACTGTATAGTAAACGCCTACAAAAAAGGGAAAGGAACTACGTTTCAACTGGAGGTCCATGGAGGTCGAAGTCCAAGTCCAAGTCAAGCTTTTTTTACATTACCGCCAATATACGTAGGTTAGTTTTTATTTTACTTGAACCCGGTAGATGATGTTACGAACGGGTTGTAGGCTTATTGGGACAGAAGGTACTGGGACAACGTACTGGGAAGACATTTATCGGCAATATATGTAGATTATTTGTTATCTTAATTGGACCTGGTAGGTGATGGGCAAGAAACTCGATCTGGTTTATCTTTTTAACAAATATATATAATACTAGCTGACCCGTGCGACTTCGTCTGCACCAAATCGGTTATTACCGGTTTCGATTGTACTTTTAAACGCGAAAAATCTAAATAAATCTCAAAACCCGATTGCAGCGATACCTACTGTTTCAAATTGCTGATTTTAATGAAAAATTTAAAGTTATTCCCGATAATATGCTTTACTGTTTTGTTGCTGAGTGTTTATTGTGAACCCAGTACTGTACAGTGTTGATACAGACAGACATTTCTAAACATGATTGAAATGTATTCTATGACTTTTTCCTAGGCACCTGCAACAATTTTTTCTAGAACTTCGAAAAAGTACAGAGTTAAGTTATTATATCTCGGGTAATCAGGTGAAAAATCTTCATTTTTAATCTTTAATTAGGTATTTTTAGCAACACGAACGATTAGCGTATCTTCCCTGGTGGAGGTTTTTCTTCGCCGAGCCTTTCTAAGAACATTTTCAACAGTTCAATGTGTTTTATAATGATCAATTGTATTAAAAACTTTCTTAACAGAAGAATTTAAATGCTCAGCTCTTCTTCTGTACGCTCACTTATGATCTATATGTAAATTAACAATTATTTGCCTAGTTGACACGTCACAACTTTTATTTTTGCGCATTTTAAACAAAATAAGATTCAGTTTAAATTTTGAATTGCCGCCAAAATAATAGAAAAAGCCAAGAAAGAAATGTTAATCTTCAATCTAAAAAAAAGAACGAGCTATGGATGCTTTTTTAAAATGTCTCTAATTAGGCGTCCAAGCGGCCAGTAACAGAAAATAAACTCCTACATGTGTAAGACTCATTTTGTAATTAAAAGTAAGATATGTTTTATATTTTATGAGTTTTTTATTTGGGTGGCTATATTATTGCATGATTATTAATAATTGAATGTGTATATTTTTTACAAACATTTGTACGTTGAAGTTATATTTTCTTTATTCATAAGAAGTGTTTCTAATTATATGACCACCACTGTATATATACATAATTATATACGAGTATACTTTAAATATATATTATTTTAAGTTTTTATATTATTATAAAACACTGCGTATAACTATAATTAAATACATTCATTAATGAATAACCCGAACACATGTGAATATAATGGCGCATACTATATATACTATACTATATATAGGTCTTTACCTATGAAATTGCCGTTCTGCAGTACTGCCATTTCAAATCAAAATAATTTTTGTTTGGCTAACAATTCTAATTTCAAATTAATTTTACTTTAAAAACATGGAATTCTTTTTCCAAAAGTAGGCATTTGTTTATTGATTAGTGTTACATTTTCATCGCATTTCAATCTTTTTTGTCATCATGGATACGTTAAAAATTCGAGTAATTATGGAATATGAGTACCGTCGTGACAGCAACGCGGCACA
Organism: Antheraea pernyi; assembly: GCA_015888305.1. Taxonomy (NCBI): domain Eukaryota; kingdom Metazoa; phylum Arthropoda; class Insecta; order Lepidoptera; family Saturniidae; genus Antheraea; species Antheraea pernyi. The sequence continues at coordinate 2,026,414 of MU158703.1, forward strand.
AGCGGCACGCAACATCAACGACGTTTACGGAGCTAACACTACAAACCAACGCACCACCTGTTATTGGTTTGCTCGCTTCCGTTCTGGGAATTTCGACCTGAAAAATGAACCTCGCGGTCGTCCGAAGACTTTGGTTGACAATGACGAATTAAAGGCGATTGTGGAAGCTGATGATACACAATCTACGGCTGAATTAGCAGCAGCTTTCGACGTTAGCGTCAAAACAATATTGGTCCATTTGCGTCAAATTGGCAAGGTAAAAAAGCTTGACAAATGGGTGCCCCACGAACTCAATGATCGCCAGCGCGAAGTACGCGTCGAGACGCGCCTTGCACTGCTCAACAGACACACAAATGAAGGAATTTTGTACCGCATTGTTACCTGCGATGAAAAATGGATTCTGTTTGATAACCGCAAGCGCTCAGCAAGTTGGTTGGATCCTGGTTAAGCACCTAACAATGCCCTAAACGAAAACTTACCCCTAGAAAAGTGATGGTCAGTGTTTGGTGGTCTAGCGCCGGTATGATTCATCACAGCTTCTTACCAAACGGGGTGAGCATTACTGCAGATGTATACTGTGAAGAACTGAACACAATGATGGAGGAGCTGGCACATCTCCAACTAGCATTGGTCAATCGCTCGTCTCCGCTGCTCCTGCACGACAACGCGCGACCTCATACTGCACAGCAGATGGTCTCCAAGTTGCAAGAACTGGGGTTGGAAGTTTTCCGTCATCCCTACTCACCAGATCTAGCGCCTAAAGACTACTACTTTTTCCAGAATTTGGATAACTCCTTGGTGGAAAAAAATTCAATACCCGAGAGGCAGTACAAAAGGCCTTTGAAGAATTCGTTGCCTCCCGTCCAGCTGATTTCTTTAAGAAGGGTATCAATAAACTGCCACTGCGTTGGCAAAGATGCAATGATTGCATGGGTGATTACTTGGATTAATACAAATAAAAAATACATGAAAAAAATTCGTTTAAATTTTTTCATACAAAACGGCAATTTCATAGGTAAAGACCTAATATCATGTACTTTTAAAAAGTAATTTAATAGATAACAAACAAAAATTAAGTAATACCTATTAATCTATTTATGTATAACAAAAAATGAGGAATTACAACAAACTACTTTATTCATCATTGAGTCTATTAAAAAAAAGGATTTACTTTACACTTATAAGTACATTTTAGCTAATTTCAATTATATATTTATACGCTATTTTAATAGACAGTGTTGTCAAAATCAGTTCAGTAACTTTTGTGTGAAAGAGTAACGAACATCACTACACTCCACAAACTTTCTCGTTTATAATATTAATAGGTGTTTTTTTTGTCATAGTAAGTGTGTAGCCTCACCTTGCGTCGAGAGACAAACACCCTCCGACCTTAGCAACGCTCTTATGCGTATGTCTACTTATACACGTATTATCACATGTATTTAAACAAACCAGCTCATCTGACACTTTATACTTACACATTACTAAATTCATATTCTGATTATTATTATTATGCATTACTTTATAGGTTTTAGCGTTTGACCACATTCTCATCTGATGTTAAATGGCGATGTGCTCTTAGATGGTAAGCATGCCAAACCTAGAAAGGGCTGGATCTCAAGTGCAACAAGTGCTCGGTGACAGATTTTCAACTTGAAGGTGGTAGTTAGCGGGCGGCGGACTTAGAAAAAACCACCATGCTATGATTTCATAACGATGTTTCCCTTCACCGGAAGCTTCGGCTCTGTTGCAAGGTTTCGAACCTACGTCCATCGACGCTGTGTACGCTATCAACTAAACCATCACCAAAAAGCACAAAAACAAATTTCTATTATAGTTGAGGATTTGAGTGAAATGTGGATTAAATTAGTTGAAACAGCGCGCGCAGGCAGACATCCCTTTCGCTTCTGAATGGGATATACGATTAATTAAATCCTAAACTCCAGGTAGTGAGAAGGGGCCGCGCTCTCGCACACTAGAGGTGGGAACATTAATAAATTAACGTCTATTACTTAACTGTACATTACAAACATCCTACGCATAAAACCACCTCAGAGGTCTAGCTGCTGAAACCGCAGCGAGATAGGCTTCTGTTACATTCGACAACGTTTCAGGAGATTCAAATAAAAATTCGATGAGAGTTCAAATTGAAGTTGATGTTTTGAATATAAAGAATAAGATCTAAAAAACCGTTTAACCGTTTTGAAAACATTAACTAGAAAAATAATTCGTGTTTCCATATCGTACCGCAAATTTGTGCAACCATACCTTGACCAGAGTATAACTTCGTCCTTGTGAGATTCAGTACTTCAACTGTAACATAAAGAAACAGTTTTGAAGCCATGATATCTCAGTGGCAGCGTGTTCGGACTCTTCGTCAATCGACGTTGGTTTGAATCTTGTATTAATTTTTTTATGAATTTTACTTGTTGGTGGAAGAAAGTATTGCGACTAAACTCTAGAATAATAATAAAGTGTTCTCTATCACATATCTGCTCAACTAATAAACTCAAGTACAACATCTGTCACCAAATGCATGAAGGTGTGTTCCAACAGGTAAGTCGCTTAGGTTTGCTGTATTACCTTTGTAAGTCAAGTTGTGTTTTCTGTATCCTAACTATTAATAAATGTAATAGATGCGCGTATTTGTTTATTGATAAATTTTATTTTATTCATGTACATTCATATATATCCAGATATTGTTTCGAAACTTAATTCTTATATAAAAAATATCGACATCGCAGTACATGACATCGCCGTGTTTCGATCATCTCTATGAAGCTTAAACACAACGCAGAGTCGGTGGTTAGATAATACGAATCGCGTCGTACATCAAGAGCTGAATATCTTAAGCTATTCGATTTGGGTTGCGTAACAGGATGTGTTGACTTGACTTCACACTCGTGCCTCGTTTGAACTGTTAGCAATAACTAAACAACTGTCGTAAATACTTTCCATCGTACTGGAATGAACGTACACTTGTCATATGATATCAAATGATGTGTTGCCTCCATATGACTATAAAATACGTGAACACGTACTGTATATATATTTGTGTCAAAAACTGAGATAAATAGATTAGTCTTCAGATCCTTGTCATTTAATCGAGCAGTCAGTCAAGACCAATGAAAGTATTGATAATAAAAGCGTTTACTAAGTAAACAGCAGATACAGTAATACACTATTTAATAGATATGTATTAACTTCAGAGATGTGAACGTGAAATGAACCTCGCTTAATTTTCGCTACGCCTATCATAGGTTTGCTTCGTATTAGAGGGTCCCACGTAATATTTATGTCAGTATGTAACGCCCTCCCCTCTCTACTTCATACTATATATATTTAGTTTAACCAAAAATACTGTTACATTTAAAAATAAACAAAATATTACATTTGAAATTTTTATATTATTATTCATTGTGTTTTCTCATTTTGGCACAAATACATTGTACAATATTTTGCGATATTAAAATGGAGTGGGGTGATAAAGAGAACCGATCGCTGTGATTGCATTACACAAAGTACGTATGGAGTTAAATGCAATATTTAAAACTCTCCATACGCTTGGTATTAGTAAAATGTTTGTGTACCGGGCTATTAATAGGTATAAAGAGACCTCCTCTGTTTGTGACAGAAAAAGATCTGGCCGTCCACGTAGTGTTCGTACGAAAAAGGTGGTCAAAGCAGTAAGGGACAGAATTCGAAGAAATCCTGTCCGAAAGCAAAAGATTTTATCTCAGAAGATGAAGATAGCACCTAGAACCATGTGGCGTATTTTAAAAAATGACTTAGGACTTGCAGCCTATAAGAGACGTACTGGTCATTTCTTAACTGATAATTTTAAAAAGAGTAGGGTGGTAAAATCTAAACTACTACTGAAGCGGTACGCAAAGGGAGATCACAGACAATTTTATTTACGGATGAGGTATTTTTTTTACAATTGAGCATCATTTTAAGAAACAAAAAAGCTCAAAACTCTAAGAAAGCTTCGCAATTAGTCGACATAGTGCAACGTGGGCACTATCCGACTTCAGTGATGGTTTGCTGGGGTATTAGCTATGAAGGAGCGACTGAGCCATACTTTTGTGAGAAAGGTATCAAAACATCGGCACAAGTGTATCAAGATACCATTCTTGAGAAGGTAGTAAAGCCCCTTAACAACACCATGTTCAATAACCAAGAATGGTCCTTCCAGCAAGACTCGGCGTCGGTTCATAAAGCTTAGTCTACGCAGTCTTGGTTAGAAACGAACGTTTCGGACTTCACCAGAGCTGAAGACTGGCCGCCGTCTAGTCGCGATCTTAATCCGCTGGATTATGATTGATGGTCAGTTTTAGAGATTACAGCTTGCTCTAAACACCATGATAATTTGGAGTCCCTAAAACAATCCGTACGATTGGCAGTGAACAATTTTCCCATGAAAAGAGTGCGTGCTTCTATTGATAACTGGCCTGAACGTTTAAAGGACCGTATTGCAGCCAATGGAGACCACTTCGAATAAGCTCTTTATATTTTTAATTGTTTTATATTTATGTATTAAACTAACACACTGTAAAAGTAATAAATGTTATTTGCAATAGAATTTTTTTTTCTTTGTTTCAGTATTTATGGCAAGACTAGGTATATAAAGACAAGTCTCTTCAAGCGCTACCGAACCACATATCTCCTTTACCTTCAATACCTATATCCAACCAGAGATACATATCCTGGTTACAAGGATTTTTTTTTTTTATATTTTATTATTATTATTATTCCAATGGCCATTTAGAAGCTAGGACCCTTTACGTTGTGAATTGAAACAAAGATGTAATACGCAAGTTTTTTTAATCAGGTACCCAGAAAACATTGCATAGATCAGCTCTAGTATAATTAGAAGTTTAGGAAACACATAACAACAAATATTAAATGTAATCAATCAAAATCAAATAAATATAAAGTTAATCCTTATATGTAACACTATAGACATAATATGTTAAATTTAATTTCAAAATACATTCTAATAATATTCATCAAAGTATATAGCTATCTGTATTAAACATGTGACTGTGTATGTCGAGTGTTTAAATGGTTTTTCCCCTGAAGGGAGCGAGGCCCCACCTTCCTCAAGTCCGCCTCTTGGTAGCACTACAGCATTAACAGTGAAACCAAACAATCAACCACCACCAACAATGCTAGGGTTAAGGGTGAGAGGCATGAATATGAGGAATCTGGGAACCAGTCTCCAAATAAAATAATGAAATGTATTAGTCAATCTAATAGGTATCTAATAGTCAATCTAATAGCTGACGAAATATAAAACGTACTATAATTCTCATGGACTTTTAGACTAGCTACGCCCTAAAAAATAGTATGGTGTGAAGGACTCATAGCAGCCTGTATAGTAAATCTGCTAATACACCCATCAGATTAATATTACCTTTTAAATGATAGATATAACCAATAATTGAATTATATATCACACTAGTTCCAGAAGGATAGCGTATAAGGTTTTTGGTTTCAAAATGTGCAGAACCTTAATCAGCACCAAAATTTGTACTACAAAACAGTATTGTAGTTATTAAGTCCCCTTTTTCCCCGGACATTATCCGAGACTTTATATATTTATTTATGACTATTGCTATCGAACTTTTTTTTTTCAACTTCCGTTTTCCTTTTCTATCTATTTCTTTTTTTTTGCTATTTCTATCACGTGTTCCATGAACGTCAGCAGTGGCTCTCTACTGTCTTCATCCTCCATTATTTTATGTAGTACCCCTTCCGTGAGTTCGATGCCTATCTGGGATTGGAGGTCACACCTGGACTAGTCAAACCGGGGACAGTGAAGGAGAAGGTGAATCACCGTCTCCTCGGTATCCGGGTCGTATACACAAGCGGGACTGTCTTTGATCTTGAAGCGGTGAAGGTACGCCGCAAAGCCCCCATGTCCTGTAAGGACTTGCACATGGGTCGGTGACAGCCGTGTCTTCTTCACTACCCGGTGGGCATTGCCCACCTTCGGGAAGAAGACGCGCGTCAACGCCCCTGTGGCTGAGGCCTCGTAGCGCTCCTGCCACCGCTCCACAGTTTGTTCTCGTATAATTCGCTTGACGTACGACACCGGATACTGGTCGTAGTCTGGAGCGGTCCTCTTGTGAGTGGTCCGTTTGGCAAGGTAGTCTGCTCGCTCGTTGCCTAAGGTCCCTATATGGGCCCGCACCCAGTGCAGGCGGACTGAGCCCCCCTCTGTCCGTATTCCCCTCAGAGTCTGCTGTGCTTCCAGAGACAGGCGGTACGGTGGTGTCTGGTTTGCCAGCATCTCCAGTGACAATTTAGAGTCACTGAAGATGCTGACCTCCCGCACCTTCGATTTGGCAACCACCTGTATCACTCTGTGTATCGCAAGCAGCTCGGCCTGGAACACTGTACAGTAGGGCTCAAGGCGGAACGTCTGGAACCTTGTTTCCCGGCCCTCCTCCCACCAAGTCAGGGCGGCTTCGACATCCCCGTCGATTTTTGAACCGTCAGTATAGATGCCAGAGCCGCCCGACTCAGGAGGAGACTCCAGACTCTCATACGTCTCGCCCTCACACCTCGCTGGGTGCGGATAGGCGTCGTAGCGTACGGACTGCTCCAAGTCACCTCCGACCACGATCTCGTCCAGCTGTTTGCCCCTTTTTATACGGTATAGCATTTGAGCCTCCCGGAAGCGGAGGTCCAACGGAAGCAGATAATTTAGATTGGTGGTTGTTGAACATCTGATTGGTTCCAATATATTTGCAATATATTTATCTAACTTTATACAATAATATACAACAAATTTAGTGAAATCCAGTTACTGTTAGGTATATGATTGAGGTATTAAAATATTCATACATACTAGTGACTCTTGAAATATATATAGACACTTAACTGCAGGTTATAGAATTCAAACTTTCTTAATAAATATTTAATAATTTAAATATTTGATGTGACAGTTTTTGATATTAGTTAAAATGTGTGTAAAGTAATGTAGTGTGAGGTGGTAACAAAGAAGATTATCATTCTCAGTGGAATCTAGTTCACATTCTTTAGAATTATATATACAATACAACTCACGCCAACAACTACGGGGATGCACTATACTAAACTCTGAACTTACTAAACTGTGAACTTGACTCACATCAGTTTCAGTCATAGATTTACCCAAGTCAAATAGTCCTTCATTCTGATAGAACCAGAACTACAGATTTCACTTTTCAGATTAGAACTCTCTAGATATTCTAATTAACTATTAATTCAACAAAACTTTGTATTTCTTTGTTCAAAAGGAGAACTAAAATTACGACCTCTAAAACGCACTAAGTCTCGGGAAAAAGTTCCTCGGAGTTCAGTTGTGTACTATAAAATAATTAAAGGAACACACAGACAAACATGTATAGTGAAACATTTATCGATATATGTATTTACAAAAATCATTAATACGGATATGACCTTTTATTAATCAATTGTATTTTGTACTATAATGATAGTTATATTTTTGTAAAGTTTAAGCAAGTATTCAAGCATAGTGTCACGTGTAAGCGCAGCTTGGTTGAGTGTCGCTAGTGTAGTGTAGTGTAGTGTAGGGTCGGCGTGGCGTCTCGGTGCCGCCAACGTGCGTGCGCTCCGCAATGCGCAGCGCACGGTGGCACTGAGGGCAATCCGGGCGTACCGGACGGTGTCCTCGGCGGCGGCCTTCACGCTCGCCGGCTCCCTGCCCTGGGAGCTGGAGGCAGGAGTTCTCGCCGCCGTGTACGAGTTCACGGCGGCGAGGAAACGAAGGGGGGAGCCTCCGGCTCCCAGGGAGGTAGAGGCGGAGAGACGGCGTCTCAGGGGGGACGCCGTCGAAAGGTGGCAGCAGGACCTGGCGGACGAGCGATTCGGGCGGTTCACAGTGGACGCCGTCCGCCCGGTCCTGCGGGAGTGGACTGCCAGGGAGTGGGGCTCCCTGACGTTCCGACTGGTGCAGGTACTCACCGGACACGGTTGTTTCGGGTGGTACCTGGCGGCGCTGAGGAAGATACCGCACAGCACACGCTGTCTGAGTGTGCTGCGTGGAGGGAGCAGCGCCGCATCCTGGCGGCGGCCGTGGGAACGGACTTATCGCTGCCGAGCGTGGTTTCGGCCATGCTCGGCAGCGAACAGGCTTGGCGAGCGATGGCCTCCTTCTGCAAGGAGGTCATCTCGCAGAAGGAGGAGGCGGAGAGGGCCCGCGAGGCAGACCCTCAAAGTGGCCGTCTCCGCCAAAGGAGGACAGGCAGGAGGAGAAGGCGCTTCGCCCAACTCCTCCTGCCACCGTAGCCGGACCTGAGGGGATGGGCCGGGGGGCCCATCTCCTCATTGCACAGGTCCGGCGGACGAGGGGGGACAGCCGGTGTGTACCCGGTCTGTCCCTCTATAGGTAGGAGCCCGGCGGTCACCTTCCGCCGGGCGGACCGTGGGGGCGGCTCTACAAGGTTGATTAGCTCGAACGATCCCTTGCCGCCCCCACAAAACGGTCTGTCGGTACACCGTGGGGTTTTAGTCCGTGCGACTCGGACATAACCCACCCTCTACCCCGGGAGGGTGGCGTATCCATAAGGGATTAAGATAGGTCGCAAAAAAAAAAAAAAAAAAAAAAAAGGGTCGGCGTGGCGCAGTACTGGCTCGGGGCCAAACGGTCGCACTATGTATTCATGGGCGAATATTTTACTACCGTCGACATAATCGAATATCACCACCGTACTGTACATTTGTTCTGCATCATTAATAACCGGCGAAGACCGCACGCGCTTCCCGCAAGATATTCTCTTCGCCATTTTATTTTACATTATGCTTTCCTCGATATATTGGAGTTGGAGAATTGCATTCACTCGCCTATATTGACTCACTAAGCACTAGTTCATTCCTTGAAAACTTGTAGTTTATACTACAATTTAAGTCTAAATAAACTTGTAGTGTGTGTGTGTGTGTGTAATGTGTAGCTTAAACTAAATTTCGATAAAGTATAAGGAGCTTAGCCTTAGCTAAAATGAAATTTTAAATAAAATTAAACAGTTTTAAATTGTTGAAAGGTATTATTGCTAAAATCCACTACATGACATTCCAAGATCCCGCCAAAACTTTACGTACATTTTTTTAGATAAATATATACATTTAGTAACGACAAGGAATCTTGAACCATCGGAAATCAAGCACAGTATCTGTGAGTTACCATCACAACCTGTAATTAAATTACATTTATTCGCCTCTGTTAATGAGAACGGTTGCAACACAGTCCGACTAGATACCGTGAAGAGCCTGTGTACGTAATTTAAAACGCAATAAATCGTACTGAGACGCTCCTAATTGCACAATTAAACAACAAGCGCCCTCTGTCGCGGATGTACCGCTCTTAAAAATAATACGTAATAGTTTGTCTTTAACATTTACGCTTAATATAACAGTAACAGTTTTTGTTATTCACTTTGTATTAAAATAAAATACAAGAAATTGTGTAGAGACGGATGGGTGGTTGTTACTCTTTCATGTAAAAACTATTGAATAGCGATGTCACAGGCTTCTGCTAGTCTGTTATATAAAAATGTTTTCGTTGTCCGGTGAAGCTGTGAAGACCCTTCCAGGTCAATAGCGTAGTCAGTTCGAGAAAAAAAATGTTTATTAGATATTAATCAGGAAAGTCTTCTATTTACCAGTAAAAATCTTCTTAAAACACTTCTACCGTTTCGGAATTTACCCCAGACAAACAAGAAACCTTTGTTTATATGTATAGAAATATTGTTACACTAAAATGAAGGTAGAATTTTTTATTTACATTATGCTCTGTACAGGTTCACTGCGACTTGGATACACTTAATTTTGACGTGTTGTAGCCCAAATGTCAGGTTCATAAGTGAGACACAAATATCTCAAAAGAGCATGAAGCAAAAGGGCCTTCTAACGCATTTAATACATGTAAAACCAATAAGTAGAGAAAAGCACAAGAGCATCATAAAGCATAGGAGAAAATGATTTACGTCCGGTTATTGAGCCTCGTATCATATTTTATAACAATGTGGAATCGGGTTTATTTAGGTAACACAATGGTCTGTGTCTGGTATAGTTACCGTATATGGTAAACATTTCATTGATACATTTCGAAAATTGAAGTGTCTGTTATATGTCCTCACTGACCCGGTTTTATCGTGACTGTTACATGTAAACAGAGGACTCTGCAGATTATTATTCAGAATATCACTGATCATTGTGTTTATCCGTATTGATTAGGCAGCAATGATAAAAAATAGAAAGGTTAATTAAAAAACGGTAAAAGAAATTTAAATACAGTCACAAAATAAAATGTATTCAATTAAAACACGCAAACAATTGTCAAGAAATCGAAGTCGCAGGCATCAGCTAGTTTCTATAATACATTTGCAAATAGGAATCGATTTTAAGCATCCTGAATCTAATTCTGTAGGAAACACTGCCGATTAGGAAGTGTTAACGTGTAAAAGCCTGTTCGTAAGTGCATCCGAGCGGAAGCACCCATTTGAATATCCGGGGTCTGGCCGCGGCGAACGCGACGCGTTGCTAGCGCCTCACAACTCAACAATTTGGTCGAAACGCGTTACTGCAACTTCAGGAACTGCTTCTCGCTGATTACGTTTTGCACTGAATGCGAATACGAAAACTTAGTACACGTAACTTGTTCGATGCAAGCTCGGAGCGGAACACGTTTACTGCGACTATACTTTACGGAAAATATAATTACAATTGAAACTGATCAGCAATATAGGTACTCACCGTTGTGTGTTATAAAAGAGAACGTCACTATTTCTGTCTGTGTTAGTGTTAGCAATCGCTTAGTGTTCTTATATTAGATCCAAAACGATAGGGCCGATTTACATAATCTTTGTTTTAGATTATAAATATATTCTCTGACTGTGTTTAGTTATAATGATCAAAGTAATGGGATCGAAATTATATTAAGTGAACAAAAAAAATACAAGAGATAGGAATTTCCATTTTTGTATTTTTCTTTTAGATATTGTTTTTTATCGATACCTATCCAGTCTATATAGAAAATGTATTATTAGATGAAAAATATGAAGGTGTGTTATTTTATGAAGAAAGATAGTGTAGTGTATATGATGTGCGTGGCGGGTCTATACTGGTTGTGCGACTGGGACGCGCTCCGTCCAACACTCAATGAGAGTTGATTGCGAACCACCGCGGCCGTACAACTCGATTATCGAACCCGATGTGTGCGATTAGCTCGTATTCTGTAGGTTTGTACAACTCTTCCACTCTCAATGCTCTGCACTACGCTACCGTTGCACCATTGCGCCGCCATATGATTTAGTTAGCTCATATGAAAATTTGTACATAGTTCCATATAATTCAGAAGTTTTAAATAACACCCATATGAAAATTAATGCTTCAAAATTCCTGAAAACAAGAATTATTGCCGCCATTTTTTATTAAGTCGTCTTCGAACCAAGGAACCGTGACGTAAAGTGTAATCTACAATTAATACTTTAAGTTATTTTTCTCAACACGTACATTCAATTAAGTAACTTTGTGTTAAAAACACGGAAGCAAAGTGGGTATTCTATTAAACGCAATTTGTCTCTTAAATTAACTATATTACAAAGGAAAACGATAAGCGAAATTACCAAATGAGTCGTTACATTTTAAAATAAACTAAATTCAATTTTAATCGTTTATATAACGTGTTTAATTTTTTTAAGATATCCAATTTTTATACACCGACAACGAATTTCAAATTTTGCCGTTCATAAGGTTTTTAGTTTTTTTATGATCTTCATATTTGACGAAAAATAAGGTAAAATATTAGGAACGGCTGTTTCTGCAATTACTTTGCCCTTGTCAAATACGTAATGAAGGTGCCGTCGGCCAGTAATTAAACACACATCACTTTAGACATCGATATGTATCTAGTGTTGACCCGGCTGTGGCCAATGTCGTCTCTTCTCAAGTCATCAACTGTCACATCACTAATATAGCTCCAAATACCTTCACATAAGGCTCGCTGTATACCGACTGCTATTTATGAACGCCAATTATTTGTGTATTTGTCTATCAATTAACTTTTACTCTATTTTCATTTATCAAATTAAATTGGGAAGACAACTGGGCCTGTAAAAACCGATGGTATTATTCATATTATAACGTTATTTACTAACATTTACATTTACTATGATTTACGACGAACATGTTAATTTCAGCGATTCGCAATTAACACAACCTCGTAGTGAACCTTCTAATTTCTAATATTGTAATTAAAGCAAATTATACAATATTACCCATTAAACAACGAAAACGAGTAAAGGTTAAGCATTAGCGACACAACACGACACGAGAGCTGAGCAATGTGCACATACGTGAATGTGGTCACCCTAATTCGTAATGTTTGGCTTGCCGCTAACAAACAATATAATTGGTCACAAAGCACCTCAGGCGCGGTGTGCGATGTGCGGTGTGCGGTGCGCGGTGCGGCGCGACCTTGTGGGAGACACTCAGCTGTTTGCACAAACCATAATGTATTACTAAACTTGATATATCCTATGATTTGTTTATACACAGTTGCATTTAGAACTTATACTGTCTTAATGTATAACACAAAAGAGCAATTCAACAGTTATTTCGACGCTTGTAACCTGAAGTAGTGTAAAGAAAGTCAGTGAGTCGTATTAACATTTTTTCTGTAGTTGTCTCACGTACTATTTTTAATTACATCACTAATACAATATGTTTTTAATTGAATTGTCTTTATTTTAATATACCGAAATCGAAATATTCTTAATTAAGCTCTTGTATTGAGTAGAAACCGCGACAACCAATCAGTGCAGCGCGTACCTCGTCCCGCGCCGCCCCGCACCGCCTGGTACACTCGCGCCGATCATTCCGTCGCGTCGCTCGGGGATATAACCAGCACACTTTACTATTTAAAATGCAATTACCGACAAAACGAGTGCTAATTAAAAAGAGATATTCGATAATGTTCTCGCATGTGAGACACCGACCGCCACCAGCATCATACAAACAATCTATAAAAGTTATTACATTGTTATTTACAATCAACTGATTAAAATAAATTATTTTGTTCGTGCTTACAAGATGTTATATACTTTATACTATTAAAGAAACGGCAAAAGAAAGGAATCGTTTTTAAGTGAAAACATTTTATTGTTGCATTTTTTTTCAAACGTTTCTTTGTCACAACATAATTTAAAATTCAAATATCAATGTTACTTTACACGTCCTTATTAATGTACCTAGTAAATGTGAATTTGATTCTATTTGTTACGCTTCCACGCCGTAACAACTGAACCAATCATCATGACATTTTCCATTTACGTTGTCAGAAGTACAGAAAACAATAGCATACCTTTCGTCCCTAAAAAACTGTTTCCGACTCTACTTTAACGCAAGCGAAACGTCGTGGACATAAACCAAAAACTTAGTCTAGCCATAAATACTGTTACAATTAAAAATAAACAAAATATTACATTTGACTTTGGAATCTGTCATTTTTATATATTATGATTATTCGTTGAGTTTTCATATTTTGGCGCCAATTCATTGCACAATATTTTGCGATATTAAAATGGAGTGGGGTGATAAAGAGAACCAAATCGCTGTAATTGCATTACAAAAAGTAGGTATGGAGCCAATTGCAATATTTAAAACTCTCCATACGCTTGGTATTAGTAAAATGTTTGTGTACCGGGCTATTAATAGGTACGAAGAGGCCTCCTCTGTTTGTGACAGAAAAAAATCTGGCCGTCCACGTAGTGTTCGTACGAAAAAGGTGGTCAAAGCAGTAAGGGAAAGAATTCGAAGAAATCCTGCCTTTTTGAAAAAGATTTTATCTCGGGAGATGAAGATAGAACCTAGAACCATGTCGCGTATTTTAAAAGATGACTTAGGACTTGCAGCATATAAGAGACGTATTGGTAATTTCTTAACTGATAATTTAAAAAATAATAGGATGGTAAAATCGAAACAACTACTGAAGCGGTACGCAAAGGGAGGTCACAGAAAAAAATTGTCTGCGGATGAGATTTTTTTTACAATTAAGCAACATTTTAACAAAAAACATGACCGTATCTATGCTCAAAGCTCTAAGGAAGCTTTTATTACACTAATCACGTATAGTGTCGATGCAGTCAGGAATGGCAATAAATACTTCGTAGATCCTGTCACTATTTATTTGGCCAGAGCTTCGCCTTACAATACTTGGTACATATTAAGTGCCTAGATATCACTAACATCTTGCCTTTTTAAAGGCCCATCTATATAAGTCAAAGCGATTACTATTTATACATAATTTCGCAAAATAATTTAAGTAACACAAAAATAATAAAGTATGAACAAATTAATGTTATTTAAGGTATACAACAATTTTTATATAGATTTTCATAAGACTTCAATAAGAATATAATTATATAGAATTGAATCATTAGTTTGATCATTATGAATAATAGTATATTCTTTGACTTCATAGTTCGGCCATGAAAGGCAAGATGTCGCTGATCTACATGTCGAAACAGAATAGTGAACACATTAGAGATACATAAATAAGGATAATTATATAAAATTGTTGTATAGCTTAAATAACATTAATTTGTTCATACTTTATGGTGGCGCTAATATCAATGTTCCGGTTGTGTTGTAGTCTCGTCTCTTGAATGTGATGCAGTGGCACCGGCGGTAGGTGATAACACTTTCCAATTTATCGACAGAGTGCATCGTGGGCACTATCCGACTACAGTGATAGTTTGGTGGGGAAGCTTATGCTTATTATTTAGCTATGAAGGAATGATTGAGCGATACTTTTGTGAGAAAGGTATCAAAACAAGTGTATCAAGATACCATTCTTGAAAAGGTAGTAAAGACCCTTAGTACTCATGCAATCGATTTCGCACAGTTTGAGGACTTATATCAACCCCACTTGAAATTTGTAGCCTCAATCTTATCTCTCGAGCGGTTAACATCGGCTGGCGTCTTGCAGTCAGTTGTATGTACCGGTCTTTCCGAGTGGTTGTACTCTTTTTTCGGCCTGGATGCTGTTCAGCGGGTTCTCCTGTATTATTGTAGCGCTGTCAAAGACGACAAATAACACTTCTATGAATGCCAAAATGTCGAGATACCTGAGATTGATTACTTCCCGCTTGCAACATCCCTACAGCTCT
>MU158703.1:2041603-2059982 GCA_015888305.1 Antheraea pernyi
TACGTGTGTATGTCACTGAACTCCTCCTAAACGGCTGGAACGATTTTGATGAAATTTTGTTGTGCGTGTTCCAGTGGATCCGAGAATGGTCTAGATTTACAATTGCGCCCGGTTTTTAGATTTTTTTTTATTATCAAGGCTGGACAGCGTCCCCACGGCCCGCTAGTATATTATATAAATATTCATATATTTTATATCTACACTCATCAAAAAAGTCTAAGCAAAATGTGCTAATTTAAATTTTAGGATGGTTCTTCACATTCTAACGTTGTATTTTATTTTTAAAATAATATCTTTAGGGTTCTATGATGTAAAAATAACAGGTGTTGTCTTTATAAGTTCTTTTAATAACAGAAATGAACAATATTAGAATATACTGTAGAAACTAAGATACATAAGAAACTAAACTTTTTTCTTACAAAATGAAATTTCTAAAGAAAATGTATTTATTGTGAAAGAATAGAACAATTTAATACAAAGTATGGTCTCCTCTGCTATTCAGAACTTGTTGGCAACGATTATTCATTGAATTAATGAGACTGTTTATGTCATCTTGCGGTATTCGCTCCCAATGGAATTGTAGCAAATCCTTCAGCTGTTGGGTTGTTGTCGCTCCGTCCAAGTCCTTCAAAACACGTCTCTGGAGCATGTCCCATGCGTGCTCGATGGGGTTCATATCTGGCGATTGTGCAGGCCAGGGCAATACCCGGATGTTCTCCGTTGCAAAGTATTCACTGGTTCGCCGAGCTGTATGTGAACGCGCATTGTCATGCATTAACCTAAAATCGGAGCCAAAGGTTTGTGCAAATGGGTAGACATAAGGTCTGAGAATATCCTCAATGTCATTTTCAGCATTCATGTTTCCATTTACAAAAACGAGCTCAGTTCGCCTGTTCTTCATAATGGATGAACTTCCTGAACGCACCTGAGCCTTTCAGTATTTCCGGGCTGACGATACACTCGCACCCTTCTTGTATCAGGCTTATACCCGAATCGCGACTCATCGGAAAACATAATTTTATCCCATTGTTCCTGAGTCCATGTTGTTATGCGTTCTCTACACCATTCATATCGACGAGCGCGATTCCCGTGTCGTATCGGTGGGCACCTGATTGGGCGTCGAGCTCGTAGGCCGTACTCATTCAGTCGATTTCGCACAGTTTGAGGACTTACATCAACACCACTTGAAATTTGTAGCCTCAAACTTGTCTCTCGAGCGGTTAACATCGGCTGGCGTCTTGCAGTCAGTTGTATGTACCGGTCTTACCGAGTGGTTGTACTCCTTTTACGGCCTGGATGCTGTTCAGCGGGTTCTCCTGTATTATTGTAGTGCTGTCAAAGACGACAAATAACACTTCTATGAATGCCAAAATGTCGAGATACCTGAGATTGATTACTTCCCGCTTGCAACATCCCTACAGCTCTTTGCATTTCATCTGCCATCAAATGACGTCGCTTCATGACGTAAAGAATATCTAACAATTCAATTTTGTCGCTAACTTTATTTAAATGGTTGGTAAAATTATAAAATCAAGACTAAACGTAGCAATTAAAACGCACTTAAATTCAAACAAATTTGCAGACATTTGAATTTTATGAAAAAACAATCATAATCACATTTTTTTTACAACCAGCCAGTATGGCATCAATAACAAAAAAGTTTACTTACCTTCGCACTTTGTTTGAGTAAATACTTAGAAATTAATTAATATAAATGGTAAAAATTGTAATATCACGCATGTTGCTTAGACTTTTTTGATGTGTGTATATAACATAACACCTGAATGAAACATAATTCATGTAACTACAGTGATTTATGATGAGGTTATGTACAAAAATGCGGGCTTTCAGTTTTAGTCTACTTTTTATGAATTCTGAGAAAAAGTTTAATAAGATTATGCAAAGCTCCCATAAACTTAAAAGATAATATCGTAGAAGAGGTACACGGGCGCGACCTCATATCCTCGTAAGTAATCGATGCAAGTACGGCCGCACGGAAACTTGCCTTCCAACCCGCTCTCTATAACATATTGGTATTACTCGTCGACTCAGTGCATTCTCTGTATGATGAGTCTATTCAATGTTCTAGTATTTCCTTTAAATTCCAATCGCTAATTTATTGTAAACGTTTCAGAACCATTCTTTCAATCAATAATCACCAGCAATGCAGGAATTTGAACCCTTTTCATAGTACACACCTACATTATATACGGAATCATTTTGCAAAACTCGTGCTTCTAGAATCATCAATAGTAGCAGTCAGAGATAGGAAGTTTTATTAAGTAAATTCTCCGAAGATGGTCTAGCAAAGTAATTTCAAATGTAATAAACATTTTTTGTGAATTTAAAAGGCTCAATAGAATCGAAAAGCTTTTTCAAGCAAGTGCACCTGGTAACCCATTCATATAACCCAGATCTGGATGTTTACAGGAGGTGATCGCTTAGGTTAATAAGCGGCGCTTTTGGCGCTCCGCCAACGCACCAGCCGCACCAAAGTTATGAACACTGCACAACAGCGCAGTCGACCGTGATTAAGTTCATTTCTTACTGCTGCTGCCTCCAGGAACTACGTTTCTAACGGCTGCCCACTGCCTCTACGACATAATAAAGATATATTGCCTTCTGATAATAATTGAAATCTACTGAACTAATCTACTGTACAAAATTTATATTGTGCTTTTCATAGTGCATTAGTTTTAATTATTTGACCAAACACCACTGACTAATTCTAATAAATTCATCTAATTATTAGTTACTTTACGCTATTGCTTTATTTTTACACGTGACACGTTTCTCTCTATGCAGACTTCCAACTTCAGACTTCAGATATTCCAACCTCTATTATTTTGTAATCCTACTCGAATCTCCTATTTTATGAGATCTGATATAATATCTAATACCATTACTTATTGTAAACTACATGCATTTCTAATATAAACGTAATCTTATATTATAGTAAATATAACAGATCTATGTTTATCTATAGACAAACACGTTATTATATTACAGTTCGTGAGTTCCGTTTTCA
This sequence comes from Antheraea pernyi, assembly GCA_015888305.1. Lineage (NCBI taxonomy): Eukaryota > Metazoa > Arthropoda > Insecta > Lepidoptera > Saturniidae > Antheraea > Antheraea pernyi. The sequence goes on from MU158703.1 coordinate 2,044,632, forward strand.
CTTCGCGACATAAATCGAGAAACGTTGAAAAAAGCCGTCACATAAAAGCGTACCGAGAAGGGAATACAGAATACAGAGGGCATTAGAACATACATCGTGGCTGGAACGTGCCTCACACGCGGAATGCACTCGCTCCGTAATCTGAAGCTAAACAAGACTTATATTATCTTACCTTTATTTGAAAAAAAATCATATTAAGGCGATTTTTTTTATTTCACAACTGGTTCACTCATTTGGAGTGTAACATTGCTTTAGCTTTTCGAATGATATCACAAACACTTGAGCCAGCCTCCTCTCTCTGTATGCATTTCCGAGTAAGAAACTCATAAATCGGCAGCGGAATGTTGGGTTCTGTTACTGTTGTTAATTGGTATTTTATAGAAAATTATGGATTTAAATGTATAAAAATAATATTAAAACATATGTAAGTTGAGATTATGTATTTCCAAAGGTTCCCAACTCCGAGGCCGCGGCGTACAACACTCGTACAAAGGATTTATGATGCGCACGTGAACATTGTTTCGATGAAAAATGGTATTACAGCCGGCTTCGTAACGAACAGGCCGCGGCGCGACGCGACACCTAATCCTTACATTATTGGCCGCTCTGACAAATACCCTGATGCACTACATAATATATTCTTGCAAAAGCAGTACTGAACGCAACATTTTCTTGTAATAGTTCGGAATAAGACGCGTCGTATGACACGATTATCGTAATATGTTTTGTTCAATAAAGCTCACTAACACAACCAGAGTTCAGTTTTATACCGTTTTTAAGAACTATCCAAATTAGCTCTTAGTGTTGCCCAAAATCTCTTGGAGTCTTGCAGTCTTGGTCTTGTTCTTGCGTTTTTGCAAGACCAATACCAAAACCAAGACCGACAAATTTTAGCAAGACCAATACCAAGACTTAACCCTGCAAGACTAACGCAAGACGAGGCTGGGCCTGCAAGACTCTTCCGGTCTTGCAATTAAGTCGAATTTGAACCTTATTAACAATATAGATACACACGTTCTCTAGTATCGGTATACGATTCTTTCTAACAAACAAACAATTTTAACCAATAAATTTAAATAAATAACATAAATATAAAAACTATACAAACATTGTCTAAGTATCGACTTTATCGTAAATACATTATGTAGCTAGTAGATACATAAATACAGCGGCAGCATAGATCAGTTTAATTCAATAACTAACATAGATTAACTTCATCAAAAAAGGAACGTAATACAAAGACGTATGTAGATACATTTTATTATTAAGCAAGAAAGTACAATGTAGCTGGTGACATTTCTGTTTTTTAATCTTTAGAAGAATCACTACGTTTATCAATGAATGCTCATCACCTTTTTTTTACTCATCTTTCGGCATGTACACATAATTAGGAGTTTTATATTTCAACTAGCTGTGCACGCGACTCTGTCCGCATGGAACCTAATGTAAAAAAAGTGACTAATAAGATCGTCTGAATATAAATAGGTCTTTACCTATGCAATTGCCGTTCTGCAGTACTGGCCATTTCAAATCAAAATAATTTTTGTTTGGCTAAGAATCCTAATTTCAAATTAATTTTATTTTAAAAACATGGAATTCTTTTTCCAAAAGTAGTCATTTGTTTATTGATTAGTGTTACATTTTCATCGCATTTCAATCTTCTTAGTCATCATGGATACGTTAAAAATTCGAGTAATTATGGAATATGAGTACCCTCGTGGCAGCAACGCGGCACAAGCGGCACGCAACATCAACGACGTTTACGGAGCTAACACTACAAACCAACGCACCACCTGTTATGGGAACGCTTCCGTTCTGGGAATTTCGACCTGAAAAATGAACCTCGCGGTCGTCCGAAGACTTTGGTCGACAATGACAAATTAAAGGCGATTTTGGAAGCTGATGATACACAATCTACGGCTGAATTAGCAGCAGCTTTCGACGTTAGCGTCAAAACAATATTGGTCCATTTGCGTCAAATTGGCAAGTTAAAAAAGCTTGACAAAAGGGTGCCCCACGAACTCAATGATCGCCAGCGCGAAGTACGGCTCAACAGACACACAAATGAAGAAATTTTGAACCGCATTGTTACCTGCCATGAAAAATTGAATCTGTTTGATAACCGCAAGCGCTCAGCAAGTTGGTTGGATCCTGGTTCAGCACCTAAACAATGCCCTAAACGAAAACTTACCCCTAGAAAAGTGATGGTCACTGTTTGGTGGTCTAGCGCCGGTGTGATTCATCACAGCTTCTTACCAAACGGGGTGAGCATTACTGCAGATGTGTACTGTGAAGAACTGAACACAATGATGGAGAAGCTGGCACATCTCCAACCAGCATTGGTCAATCGCTCGTCTCCGCTGCTCCTGCACGACAACGCGCGACCTCATACTGCACAGCAGACGGTCTCCAAGTTGCAAGAACTGGGGTTGGAAGTTCTCCGTCATCCGCCCTACTCACCAGACCTTGCGCCTACAGACTACTACTTTTTCCAGAATTTGGATAACTCCTTGGCGGGAAAAAAATTCAATACCCGGGGGGCAGTACAAAATGCCTTTGAAGAATTTGTTGCCTCCCGTCCAGCTGATTTCTTTAAGAAGGACATCAATAAACTGCCACTGCGTTGGCAAAGATGCATTGATTGCATAGGTGATTACTTCGATTAATACAAATAAAAATACATGAAAAAAAATCGTTCCAATGTTTTCATATAAAACGACAATTCCATAGGTAAAGACCTAATAAAACAACGTGGTGACTCATAGATACGTAGAGCATTCCTCTTCCTTTAAATGTTGTCGGTATCATAAATCAAACTTAAATTGCTTTCTAGTTTCTAAATATATCGACTCCTCGTTTTGTTACATACTAACTGATACCCGCCACTTCAATTGCAACTGAAATGAATATTTCTTACCTTCATAGTACCTTTTATGTACAGTTGATGGAGAAAATACAACAAAATTTAAAGTAAAAATCTACTTTGGTCACAATATACTCGTACATTATTTTATAGAGCTTACAAAAATCGTAATTTCTTAAAACTTGAATGACTTTATATTAAACTAGCCGACCCGTGCCCACTTCGTTAATACGTAAGCGTGGAATGGTTATTTTGCGCTAACACGCAGCGGAAGCTCTGAAAAGGAAAAAAATACCCCGATTTTGCAACATTCTTCATTGCTGCTCCGCTCCTATGGGTCTTAGCGTGATGATATTTAGCCTATAACCTTCCCTGATAAATGAGCTATATAACACTGAAAGAATTTTCCAAATCGGACCAGTAGTTCCCGAGATTACCTCTTACAACGTTACAATGTCACAAACTCTAGCTCTTTATAATATTAGTACAGATTATTAGTATAGATTATAGATAATATAATTAGTTAATAGCTTCTGCCCGTGACTTCGTACGCGTGGAATGGTTATTTTGCGCTAAAACGCAGCGGAAGCTTTGAAAAGAAAAAAAATACCCCAATTTTGCAACATTCTTCATTACTGCTCCGCTCCTATGAGTCTTAGCGTGATGATATATAGCCTATAACCTTCCCTGATAAATGAGCTATATAACACTGAAATAATTTTCCAAATCGGACCAGTAGTTCCTGAGATTACCCCTTACAACGTCACAAACTCACAAACTCTACCTCTTTATAATATTAGTATAGATTACAATATCGTAACATTTTTTTTAGATAAAGACCAACCGTTTTATTACAAAAACAAAAATGAAGACGGGTTTAAAACGAATTTTGCTACGCAGCGCCTAAACGTTTGAACGTAGTTGAACATATATTTGAAATACTTCATTACAAAAGCCTGTGTAAGGTCCCTAGCTAAACATTTGGTTTAAGATTTTTATGCAAGTAACTCTGAATAGCATTCCTTTAATTCAATCCGTCATTCATTACATACATATATTTTGCGAACAATTTCAATTCATTAATAATATTTTTGGTCAGATCTTCGTTTAAGAAAATTGACTTATTTTAAGTTAAATTGGTTATCATTATTGTGACATTTTATAAGATTTATAAGAATTTATAAGATTAATATAATACGTCAAAGTGCGTGAGGGAGAATAACAGTATAATGTCAGATCAATAAATTGTCAAATGTCAATAGTGTCATATAGTAGTAGTTATGGTTTACTTGTAAATCTCTTAAATTGTGAATTGTGTGTTTCGCCGGTAAATAGAAAGTCAATAAAATCACAACAATAACATAAGAACTGTCAACTTAGACGCCTGTTAGAGAATATTCAAATTTAAATAATGTACACCTGTAAACAGACAACGGGTAAGATACTCTTTTGTGATTAAACTTTTTTTAACTAAGAGTTCAATGCGTATTTAACTTTCTTGTAATAACACGGCAAGTGTTTAAGAAACAAATCTAAAAAATTTAACCAAAATCAGTCTGGTCATTTATACGGGATGTGCGCACAACGACAGACCCTATCATTTTATTTATTTACATATAAGCGAGCCACGATACCATCTAAGTCAAATCTATCTTGGACGTCGAAGTAGCTCCACTTTTGGTTTTGGTGTATGAATTACTCTCTTATACTAAAAATGCATTTTTATAAAACAATATTTTGTATTAGAAACATGTCTCCTACACCCAGTGGTTGGCAAACCGCTTCACTGCAGCTCTTTCAAAAACTAATTAGTGTAGACACGGTATACTTTTTATTAACAAGCCTTGTAACAAATCATTTGTTTTTGAATCGCAAGCTTACAGGAAAAAAGCACATTTTTAGGGGAGTTCCGATCGGACCATCGACGCGAATGGTCGTGCATTCTGCTGCGCTCTGCGCTCGATCTCGATACTCGTGCGTTAGTGACGTTCGTTATTACTTCGGGAGTGTTCGGTTTTCGCTGTGAAGTTCCGATTCGGCTGACTTAGCTCACACGTGCATTGCAGGTGGCATTCTCGATTCCTGGAATTGAGTGAGACCTTTCTATTTATTTATTGCTTCTCTTGTTACATTTATTGTTCACCCATTTATTTGTCTAAATATTTAAGTAGTTCTTTATTCCTTTAGTCGTTATTTCTTTATACATTTATTTATTTTTCAATTATTTATTTATATAGGTACCTATTTATCTATTTATTGTTTAATTACGTATTTTATTTTTACTTGCTTGTCTCGCTCACGTATTTCTTGCATTGTTTTTTTTTTCTTATATTTGTTTTTAAATAGCTCTCTTGGTCCCGACTTGGGATAGACCCTTAATCTTCGTGTGGCGTGCCCCCCTGCCCTTAAGGCAGGGAGGTTGGTTCGCGTAACATCGTCCCTCCCCCTCAATCCACGGAATGGATAACTTGCAAGAAGTATTGGATAGATTTCGCGTCCGTCTCCTTGCGCAGGGACTTGACGAAGGGTCAGTTAATTCCGCGTTTGTGACTCTTCTGTCCCAGTCCTCCGAGGAAAGTCAATATGTGTCCCGCGTGGCAACCTCCAATTCCTTCGCGTCTCTCTCGCCACAATGTACCTTAAATGTGGCCGATAAGGGCTTATTAGAAGCTCCCATACCGAGTTCCAGCTCGGAGACCGGCTCCGATATGGAGCTCGACGTGGCGGCGTCCGACGAGCTGCCCGCGACCGCGACCTCCGAAATAATCGCGACCCCCGCGCCCTCAGCGCACTCCGCGCCTTCTGCGCACGTAGACGACGGTTTTAAAACCGTCACCTATCAAAAACGCCGCGGATCGCGTTCTTCAGACTCCGACCAGGGCTCCGCACGCCCGGTCGAGAAATGCGCCAATATAGATGGCGTTCGGGTGCCGGCTATACCGGCAAACGTAAGACCGCGGGCGAGCAAGCCCAATTCCTCCTCTGCCTCGCTCTCTCAGACAGACGCATCGGGTTCCGTAGCGGCTAAGAAGCCCCGCCCACCTCCCCCTGTAACGATTCAAGATAAGTCCCAGTGGACCTCTATCTCTAACAAACTCAAGTTTTTGAAAATCAATTATACGCCCGCCCCCAGCCCTCCGGCGGGCATTCAAGTCAAGTGTCCCGCCATAAGCGACCACCGTGCGCTAACTAAGTTCCTTAGGGAATCGAAATTAGCTTTTTTCACTTTCGCATTAGAGGAGGAACGACTCCTTCGCGTAGTACTTCGTCGCGTCCCGGCTGAGATCTCAGTCGACGACGTCAACGCCTCCCTTAAGGAGAAAAATCTGCCGATTCGGGAGGTACATAGGATGTACCACCCACGCACCCGCGCCCCTTACAACATGGTTCTAGTCCTCCTTGACCGTACCTTAGAGGGTAAGGCTATCTTTAGCCTCACCTCAGTCTGTGGTCTCAGCGGCATCACCGCGGAGCCGCCAAGAAAAACTCATACCCCGTCGCAGTGTCATAACTGCCAAAGTTATGGCCACTCGGCGAGGAATTGCCATCTCCGCCCCAGGTGCGTTAAGTGCCTAGGGGATCATGCCACTAAGGAGTGCGTGCGCACTCCCGACACCCCAGAACCTCCCAGCTGCGTGTTGTGCGGTAACGCGGGCCACCCCGCGAACTATCGCGGCTGTCCCCGCGCACCGCGAACACAACGCCCTCGCCAGGCGCGACAGGCGCCTAGGGCACCTGTGCGCGCCGCCCGCCCTCCGCCTCCGCCTCTCATGTCCGTGGAGGCCTTCCCTAGCCTGCCGGGTGCCTCTCGCCCCCCGGTAGCGCCCGCGTCCACTCCGCGCGCGCCACCCTCTGTGCCGCGCGCACCAAAACCCGGGCGGGCCCCTCTGGCCCCCTGGGCTCCCCGGCCTCAGGCTCCTAAGCCTCAGGCTCCTATCCCGCAGGCACGGCCGACACGCGCCGCGCCCGCCTTCTCTATGGGGCTCACCGGAGAGAGCTGGCTTTTCCAGCTATTCCGGGAGCACGATCTACAAGAAGTTTTAAACTTCAACGCGGCCCTCCAGGCCGAGGAGGATTTGGGCAAGCTCAACGTGCTCGCGCAATACCCGAGTATTGCTGCGAGCTTACACCGTATCGTTCGTTCCCAGAATTTAAACTCAATTAATTAAAATTCACGGCTATGAATAGGATAAAACCGCGCGGTCTATCTCTTTCGTTTTTTAACGCGAGATCTCTTAGGACACAGCGCGATTTAGTAGCTGCCTTTTTACGCGATAGACAGATTGACGTTCTCCTCGTCCAGGAGACGCTTTTAAAACCGAAAATGCGCAATCCCAGAATCGCGAACTACAACATAGTTAGAAATGACCGTGTCACCCGCGGGGGCGGCACCTTAATTTACTATAGGCGTTCGTTATATTGCATGCCGATAGATCCGCCCGTTCTAACCAATATGGAAGTATCAGTATGTACGTTAGGTATGACCGGTCATCCGTCCATTGTATTAGTGTCCGCGTACCTCTCGCCGAACAAAGAGTTGTTACAAACAGATTTACGAGCGCTGCTCAACTTAGGAGATTCAGTTATTATAGCGGGGGACCTCAACTGCGGGAACGTTATCTGGAATAGTCCGAGAACCTCTCGTAACGGGAGGATACTCGACAAACTAGGTAGGGTCCTCGCATTTGACGTCATAGCCCCTCCGGAACCCACACACTATCAAGACAACTGTCGCCCGTCAGTCTTAGACATAGCTCTCTTAAAAAATATCACGCTTCGGGTACGACTCATACAAGTCGTACACGAACTTGATTCAGATCACCGCCCGGTCGTATTACAGTTAGGTTTCAATTCAGATTTCACCCCTCCGTCGGTCAGGGTGGCTGATTATGTTAGTTTAGCTCGTTATTTTAAAGAAAATCCATCGTCTGACATTTTAGACGGGATCCCAGACGTGTTGACGTCTAGAGCCGACGCGGATTCGGCTATCAATTCCCTGGTCGACTATCTTCAGACCGCCGTCAGAGTCCGTTAGTGGTATCCGCCGTAAAATACGAACCCGTACCAAACGCTGCGCGTAGTAAAAGACGTCCGCGACATATTTTTACCGACCCTCCCGATGAAATAACGGCAGTGAACGATCAGTACCAGCCTGTCTCTCTAAACAGAGCGTGCTCACGCCCACGCCCGCGTAACCACAGATCACGCCGCCGTGGTCTGGGGGTAAATTTCGCTCCCGCACACCAGACTAGGCCCCCCTCGACAGCAGCTCAAGCCTAGGTCCGTTCCCTCGGCGTGGAGCCCTTAAGTACGCTGCTCGCGCGATACAGTGACACAAAAGCTTATATCACTGCGACAACATTACTCATGTCACCTCCACACACGTGCACGCATACACGCTTACACATGCAAGTGGAAGAGTTTTATTTTTTCCCTTATCAAACTGAAATAGTTTAGAATATTATCCGATACGAAATATATATAAGAGTTGTTGAAGCATGTATGCTTGGTACACGTATATGTTTCAATAACTCATATATGTATGAATAGTTAGCTTAGCTTAGCTCAGATAGGTCGCGAATTGCATGTATCAGGCAACAGCCAAAGCAGAGGTGTGCTGCGCACCCTTGAGCTAGTTGTCAAAGTAAAATCGGCTGAGTGCCTTAAGCGCTCGCCTCAGTAGTCCGGTGAAGCTGTTAAGACCTCGTTTGAAAGAAAAACCAGTTTGAAAAAAAAAAAAAAAAAAAAAAAAAAAGCACATTTTTAGAAAGGGACAAGAGCAGGGATAGTCCCTTACATAAAAATACATATTTAGCAAATGCAAACTCGGGAGTGTAATTTTAATCTTGATTATTTTCATAAAAATATATCTACGAAAGCTAAGCTTAAGTTTAAAAAACGGCTCTTTGTATAAACTTCATTTTTGTATTGTTTATATTTGTCCTAGACCAATAAAAATGGGTTTCTTTACATAGCCCCTAACAATGTTGAACATGTTTTTTAGTTAAGTGTTTATACATAACACACAAGAAGTTAATGTAATGTACTTGTTCATTAATGTAGAAGCAAAACCGCAGTAATAAACCTGTAATGCAGACCGTTGCGTCGCGTCGGACAGTAAACAACATTGTTTACGTATCGACATCTCAGCAGCTGCGTCCCTCCAGCGCGACGCCACCATTCACATTAATTATCGAGTAGCATCCTTGGAACAAAGCTTCCGTATTACTAGCTCACTGGGTACTCGGGTTATATATATACCATCCCCATTCGATGAATTTGTAAACTCCAATAACACATATCCATAAACTTCGCCCAAAACAATACTTTGCTTCAGACAAACTAAAGCCGACTGTAATACGATGCCATAAGAAACATATACTTAGGTATAATAACCAAGGGAATATAATTTTTTATAATACTGGATAAACACTCTGAATACCATACATCTATTTAATGTAATTCTTATTGTTCTTATACCGGTAAATGTAAAAGCATGGAATTTAGCAAGAATTACTTGCATAACGGAGATCAGAACTAAGGATTTTTGAAAATCATCACCTGAAGAGATAAATAGGGATTTAAAATAAGATGATTCCCATCGAGCATACGACCACTAGCAACATAGTTGTGTAAGTTTGCCAAGTGTTATATAAATATTGTTAAATTAAGTTAAATATTGTTTTTATCAACATTTGGTCATAGAAATTTTGTAGGGTAGAAATATCAAGCGGTTCGTTCGGCTCAATAGTTCATGAGTAATATTTTATTCTTTATTAAACCACTATAACTTTTAAACAAAATCATTTATACAAAGATCTATGGCAGGTAAGAGTATCTCGCAGAGCCACCGAGTTGGGAACAGGCGACGCGCGTCACGTTCCGGTGCGGTGCGACTGTTTTGTTTTCAAATTCATATATTCAGTTTAACCTCGTTACAAGCCCTTAATGAACACTGCCTCGTTGAATAATTTATATTCTCTTGCGTACAACATCTCGTACTTGGTAATCCTACGAATTATTCAGTCCAATCTATTACTAACTTGATATTACACGGCATTCGTGTCAGTAGATAAAGGTCTCACGACTAAATGTTGTTGTCATTTCCGTGTATAAATAATAATCACTTTAATTTTGAAGAAAATACGAATTCATTTTACACTTTACAGTTATATAGCAAATAATCCAGTGGATTGCTTGAACTCGCCGCATACTTTTCAGTCCAAAGGATATCGGTTCCGTATAGCCTGATGGGCTCAAGGTTATTACTACGTCGTAAAGGATCGAAAAGTATCGCGGCGCTCTTATTAGGATTAACTTCTATGCGTCATCGACGAAACCATTTACCGAGTGTGCAAACGGCCTTTTCGTTGCGCTTCCTAAGAAAGTCCGTTCGCCAGCCAGAATCGTAAATAACGGTATCGTCAGCATAACAAACTTTTTTTTCTAACGTGGAGAGCTGACATGACCGCCAACTGCGTACTAAGATGCAGCTTCCGGTGCCATTCGGCGACTTTAACCGACTTAAACTCCACGACAACCTAGACCGCACTGTAGGTATGTCTCGGGGTTGCGTCAGCAAGCTCTGCTACACCCCCGGCGGCAGGCGTTTCCCACGCCACACCCGACTAAGGCAGCCCGGTTGAAAGACTGCCTCCCAGCCCGCCGAACTCGTGCAATAGGAGGTCGTATCGTAAAAGACGATTAAAGGAGTGTGAGATAGTACTGACCTCTTGTACTTTCTCACTGTGATACCGTACCATCTGTCTGAGTCCTTCTGCAGTCGTAACGGTCCCCGTTCCACTAGGTCCAGAAGAACAAGGACGAGTATGTGCACCTATGTCTTGCGGGTACACTCGTGCACCTTAATATATCCTGCGCATATGACCTCTTCTACTACAGGACTCCGAGTCCGCAAAAGTCCTGTGGCGATGGGTAAAGGTAGGGAGGTCTAGCCTACCATATACGCGTGGAGATGACATATAATTATGAGAACGGCGTACTCACGTGGCCTCAATGTGCACGAAGTTATGCCGCGAAGATAGGCTACATAAGCCATCTTCGAGCGCACCAGCGCCATTTCTAAGTTTAGGTGTCAAAGTGGTCGCCATGGCCGAAACCGGTCGGAACAATCACTATTCAGCCTCTACAAAAAGAGAATATAAAGAAGAATAAAAAGCTAACACGGTTTATAAAAATCTCTAGACCGCGCTGCAGCCAAGGGGCCGTGACTTTGTTGAATTGATACTAAGCTGTATTACGTATTTGAATTAAAATTTGATACTCTATTTAATTTACATTGGTGTTTATTGTTTCCTAGCCTTCTTTTAATGTATCGTCATCTAAGTCAATTGTCTAGAGCGCCGTAGACATAGGCCACACGCGTCCCGTAGCGACGTTGCGCTGCCTACTGTTATCTACTACCCTAGCTATATCTACTATACCCTATATCTATACCCTGCTATTTATATGATTAAATTAAAAAAAAGGAGTCAAACTTTGCAATAAACGTAACGTGTTTGCTAGCGGGATCTTTGTTAATTGATTACAAATATTTTTCATGTTGTTTTTAGAATGCGTTCTGGCATTTTCATATCCCTATAGGTAGATCGTGATATCGGCCTGTAATCTCTTTACAACGGCCAGTTTTTGTGTTAACTTACAGCGGTACTGATCGCTGACGAATTTATTTTTTTGTGTGTGTGTGGTTTTGGCCTTTCAATTAAACAATAAACATTTCTGTAATAACTGTATGTATGTGTACGTGACGATGTACGATAAGAACGAGCTGCAACAGCCAGGTTAGTGGCTTGTCTTGTATTAGGGGTATGGAAATACTGGATGGAGGGTCGAATCAGGCTATCCCGGGTCTCTTTATATATTCTTGATAATAGAAGGCATATTAGAATATGAGTCGTGTATATGTTGTTCCAGGAGGAACTACGAGACAACATGACTGTGAGCGTGATGAGCTTCGTGCCCACGCTGGACGACGATGGGAAACCGATCACATGTCGAGCTGAGAACCCCAATGTGACCACACTCACTATGGAGACCTCGTGGACCATCAACGTCGTCTGTGAGTCTATACTTAATTATTCAACTCCTCACGTCGATTCAATCTAAAGCATATGGATGATGTAATTTTTGTACTAAATTAACATAGTCTTTGGTAATAGCATCTATGCAACAAAATTTGTTTCTGTCCAAGGCACCAGAGCCCCTCATCTAGTTCAATCTTCGATTCAATAACTTCTAATAATTTTTCATATAATTTTCCGATATCTTCTGTTTATTTGCATTTGTCACTTTATGTTTAAAGATTCCAAATTGTTACGGATTCTCATTTACTTTGAAAATTAATAATTTATAAATAATGTTTATCCACAATCTTAACAGATATTAAATGACGATGTGATCTTAGACATAAACACGTTAAACCTAGAGGAGAACTAGTTGTCAAGTGCAACTGACACATCTATAGGTACTCCATAACAGATTTCTAATTTTGAGAGTGGTAGTTAGCCTGACAGGCATTAGAAAAAGCTCTACCACCAATGCTATTATTTTATCGCGATGTTTTAGTTTACGGAAAACTTCAGATTATTGTAGAATTTCAACTTGCGCTACGACTGAGCTATTATTTATCTTTAAATAAATAGTTGGTGCGTCATAAAAATATGAGATTTTGTATTAACACAGTTCCTCCAGTGGTAAGATTACGGCTGGGCAGTTCGTTAGCTGCAGGCGACATTAAGGAGGGCGACGATGTTTACTTCGAGTGCCATGTTCGTGCAAATCCTCCTGCCAGGAAACTCTCCTGGTTACATGACGTAAGTACCAACAATATATTTCCTTTAATTCAATAGGAGACCGTACAATCTCCGACAAATTTACAGAGACAATTGTATCAAAATTATGTTTGGTTTCTTTATGATATATTTCTTCAAAAATACAAAATTTACCGGTCGAATTTGTGAATTACACTTAACCACGTTATTGAAACTAAATGCAAATTTATTATTTTAAAAATAATTATGCACATGTAGTGTACGAAGTAAGTAAGATAGGATGCTCAACAGAGCAGAACAAGAAATTACTTGTAAATAAAACCAGAACTCACTATATTTAAAGCAATATTCAATGCAGACTGTTTACATCATATTGTACCACAGTAAGTGTCTGGGTTATTGTTGTAAGATTAAGTTTTCTCAAAATTACAAACATATTAAATTTTAACTAACTCATATATCACACTTATATAATGTATGATACTTAAAATCATCTGCATCTGCGTCGCATCATGCGAACGTACTGCTGAAATCTCAGAGCTTAAAAATAAACATTCTATAAAATTTATCATGGAAACGAAGTAAACTGCTCAAATTAGTATTGCGTATTTCTTGTACAATGAGTGTTAAATACAGTGTACAATGAATGGTAATAAATATTTGAAAAACTTTGATAAATAGATTCTAATTTCAGACCCATTACAAATAAATTCGATTGTATTTCGCATGTATTGTAGTATTTATGTAAATTAAGAAGTGAGATTTATTCATTGATATTGACGAGAGGCGCGGGAATATTGCATCGGAATACTATCGGCCGATAACTTTCAATTCGAAAAGCGATATGCCTATTAATATGCAAACTGGACTCCGGTTTTTAGTGAAATTTATTTTTGGCGGCGGCGCGCGGCTCCATTGTTGTCATACACTAAAAAGAAATTGGCGAGTCAATCACGAATATTTCCAACGATATATTTTGGTGAACTTCAAGCGTGAATAACTGCACGCCACGTTTGACTTGCATAAAAATTCAATGTTTTCTTTGTAATCTCTTTCATTTTTATGTTCGCAGCTTATATCATTCATTCTAATATTTAATCCCAAAGATTTAGAACTTCACTGACTGTTTTAAAGTTCTTCAACAGTAAAATTACAAATTAAATGTCATTTCAATCGTTGCCAATAATCGTTGACAAAATAATAATAATTTGGATCTAGAAATCAGGGAAATTCTTGTTCATCTATCAGCCAAACATAAATGCTAAGCAATTAGTAAACTAGCGAGACCGCCCTCAGCGTCATATTTTAAGTTCATAAAATGGTTGTTCGATTTCATTATTTACTCACTTGTGTGTTAAATAATGATATCTATTATTATCTATACTATAATAAAATTGTAACAAAGCCAAATCTGTACATTAAATATTTTTTGAAAGTACACGTATCAATCACTCTGAAAGTACTGAACCAATTTTGACGAAACTTGACATAGTAATAACTAACTAGTGGGCGCCCAGTGGTCGACATTCGACCATAGTTCATTGATTTTTTGTCAACTTACTTCTATAATCAAAGGTTTTCATCAAGTCCACTTAGTTATTTGCCACTTTTTTTTTAATTATATAAACATGAAAAAAATCTATGTCTAAATGAAATAATAATTATAAATTTGAAACAAAAGACAGGAGGTTATATAAGGTGGTAATATTTTCAAATTCTAAGTAAATATAACTTTACGAAAATACAGAATTTTATCGCAACTTACGATACAATTTGCAATTAATTTTACACGACACCATGAATGGTGGCATTTCTGAGTGATATTGAATTAAATGAAGTCTGTACATTATGAGGAATAGTTATATACCCAGTAACATCGCTTGGAAAAGTAATGGATACATAATAGAATCAAATGATGAATCTAAAACAAAGATATTTTTAATACTACCAATAACTTTTGAAAAGAATTCATTTTTGTTCAAAATTCATCATCAACTGTACCAAATATAATTGCTACATCAGATTGAACTGCATCATTGTAACCGCGGATATCTAAGCCATGGATTACTTTCATGAGCAAACAAATTTTGTTATTTTGAATTTACAAAGTATTTTTTGGCTCTTTTTATTGAATCATCATTTAAAGTGAGTTTACCAAAAAAATACTAAATATTAAAAGACATTGACTTTGGTAATATTGCTCTACTCTTATGACAACATGAAGCAAAATGGAAGCAGTCCTGTCACCTAAAAAATTTGACATTCAATAACACCAAAGAGAATTATAATTATTTCAGTGGTCCCATAAATTATGTATCAATTGATTTTTAATGTATGTTATGAATTTACCATATTTATATTATTATACAATTAACTTACAATTTGACCAGTTGATTTCAAAGGGCATTCAACGTCAGTCATGTTAAAAATATTGAAAAAGGTAATTGGATCGTAAGAGTAAAATGACGGATGACTTAGTCAACATTTACATGTGTGTATATGTTGTGTAAAATTGAAGCATTAGTGTGAGTAATGTATATTTTAATTAATTTAATATACTTGTAATGCATTTTATATAAAAAAAATAGCTTTCTGCACTTCTCCTCCATATAAACTTTAACTATGCCAAATTTCACGTTCATCCTTTCGCGCATTTCTGTCAAAAAGGGGTACAAAGTTTTGGCTTCACGTATTAAT
>MU158703.1:2060305-2083265 GCA_015888305.1 Antheraea pernyi
GAGGAATAATGTATTTATACACCCGTACCGCATAATTGTACGAGGAATAATGTATTTATACACCCGTACCGCATAATTGTACGAGGAATAATGTATTTATACACCCGTACCGCATAATTGTACGAGGAATAATGTATTTATACACCCGTACCGCATAATTGTACGAGGAATAATGTATTTATACACCCGTACCGCATAATTGTACGAGGAATAATGTATTTATACACCCGTACCGCATAATTGTACGAGGAATAATGTATTTATTCCGCTAGACTACCATTCTTTAACAAAATCTCTACTGCCATTTCGAAGAGTTTGCCGAAAATGTGGCTTAAGCATTTTACGAGCTCCATAATGTAAGCGACATACTACGAGTATATTCTTTAATTTACATCAAATAACATGTCAGTAATAACTACACAATTGACTGGAATAAACTTAATTAATTACTAACATACGTTAATTTGAATAACGATGGTTATAGTTAAGATAATAATACTTTTAGGTAATAGTGTTAGGTTTCACAACAAAGTCCCAAAGCATATTACCGATATTCCTGAGTGTAAGTTTAAGCGCCATGTCAAATGTGTTTTGGTGTGAAAAAGTTATTATAGAGTGGATCAATATGTGGAGGTCAAACGATGGTGATATCTGGAGTTGTTGTGAAATGTTATTAGTTAGGTACCATATTGTAATTCTAAAGTTTTGTGCAGTAAAGCAGAGATAAATCCCAGATGGGTGATTTTTTTCCAATTTACTACTCGTTATACTGTGTTCAATTTAATTAATATCTTTATAATATATTACTGCCAAGTTTGATCAATATCAATTGAATAATTTTTGCGTGAAAGAGTAAAAGCATCATCCTCATAAACTTTTCAGTTTGTAATATAAATAATATTGTGCGAATAGTCTGAAGTACCTGTATCTTTATAATTGAAATCTAGTTTTTGTTTGTCATGTATATCATTATCATTAAGGAAAATTTTAATTTCGATTAAAACTAATCAGATAATTGTATGTAATTTTAGAATTCTATCTCTATTTTCGATTACATTTTAGTAATAAACAAGGTAAAAAACCTTTACTATTTAGTGTTGATCAATTACCAAACTAAATCAGGAACCTATTGATTTTTCATATTATCATGAATAATATAATATTATTTTACTTGTTTCTTAATGACATTAACACAACGTTCTTTAATTTCAAACTAAAAATAACTTGTACTACAAGTACTAAAACGATTTTGACGAAAATTGGCACAGTGATAACTGATATTACAAGATTACATCTAGGATACTTTTTATGTCTCATAACAAGCAAGGGATTCTCCGGGATAACGGACGAAAGTCAATAATTTGTAGTTAATGAAATTCTTAACGGATGTTATTTTTTTTGTTTGCTATATATAGCAGACAGATTAGCTAAAAGTTTAAGCTATATTTCCCTAAGCTACTTTTAAAAACAATACCAAAATAATATTGTTTAGTTCCGAACCGACGCCTTCGTCGGCCCGTGTAGTGTCTAGTACATTGTAACTGAGCTACGGATAAATGACGTTTAAATACGTAATTATCAACCACATATGAAAAATATGTGTAAACAAAACAGTTACTTATATGTTGTTACATTTATTTTATTTATTTAAAACACAAACCTATATAATATTTAGTTACATTGCATTGTAGAAGATGAATCTCAATTAGAGTTTTGTCAGTACGTGTGTTGTTTCGATATTTGATAAAATTAGTTTTTTAAATATTGTTGAGTTTGGAGGTAGATGGGTTCAGGTTTAGGTAAATAATTAGTTTAGGTGTTTGCAGTTACTATACTATGTTATATTTGTACTAATATTATAAAGAAAGGTAAAGTATTGTTTTCGAGTATCCTTGGTACTACTAATCCGATTTTGAAAATTCTTTCACTGTTAGAAAGGTATATTATCCTAAGTTAATGTCTCAGCCAAAAAGGTGGTTTATGTCAAAAGTAAAACAAATTTGACATGATTAAGTTTGGTTGCAGATTTCACATATACTTTACAAATTCTTATAAAACAAACAAGTAAATTAATGGTGGTAGAGCTACGCTGAAACTATTACTGGTTTCAGCATGAATGGGTCGGCTCGCCTCTCCTACCCTCTCATAGAAAACCGACGTGAAGTAACAGTGCTTGCATTGTTGCGTTTCGTTCGGTCAGTGAGAGCGCCGGAGGCCCACAGCCCCTCCGCTCTTCTCCTCTACCTCTCCCACCCCTAATTCATTCCCCTAAAGGGTGGTAACGCACTTGCGACTCCTCTGGTGTTGTTAGTGTCCATGGACGGTGGTGATCACTTAATAGCAGGTGACCCACCTGTTCGTTTGCCACTTATGACATTAAAAAAAATATTAAATGGAAATTTAATATAGATAAAGTTTGAAAGTTTTACTGTATGTTAAGTGATGTTACATGGGGTACTGGGAACACATTTATCGGTAATATATGTAGGTTAGTTTTTATCTTAATTGGATCCGGTAGGTGATGTACCGAACGGGTTCTAGGCTTATTTTAAAAGATTTTCACATACCACCTGAGTATATGTTTGAATGAGTCCCTGGATACATTGGATTCATAATTGGAAGCGGGAGATGTCGCTGCAATCAGATTTTAGGTTTTTTTTAAATATATTTTGCGTTTAATAATACATACAATTGAAACCGGTAACAACCGATTTGGTGCAGACGAAGTTGCACGGGTCAGCTAGTCAGTCATAAACCTACATATTATTGTCGATATTTGTTGAACACTGAATTGTCAATAAAATATCAGGAATTATAATTTTATTACAAAACACAAAAATAATAGGCTCGGGCTTTTTACATTCGAATACATTTCCACAGACAATGGAATGAGTCGGTTTTAACATGCGTAAGCAGCGGAGGCGCGTGCGGTCGCGTAGATGCCAGCGGAGCAATAGGCGACAGTCGCACGGTCCGATAATCGCTTTGTGTACACCATTTTAATCAGCGGTATACAGACGGGACATTTTTTTGTCGTGCCACCCTTTCAGGGGTAATCAGTCGCGCATCGTTACATGGATCGCAACACGCGCCGCCCCCGCTCCCGCCCCCCCAAGCGCTCTGTTCTCTATTGTTTTCACCTTTTTCTCACATTGTTGTCAGCGTTTCAAATAGGATTGTTTGTGACATTGTGTTTATATGAAGGACGTAGACACGCGGCGAATGCGTTCTCGCTTGCCTCTGTATTAGCGTTGCTCGCTCGGTTCACGAGGATTTTACTCTGTACTCGGTTGTCGGCTGTTTTTGTGTATTATATACTCTTTTAATATGCATTATATTATTAATATGTACCTTACAAGCACGGGTTTTATATTTGAATTTAATTAGTTATCGAGACGCCAGAGGGTTCCCAATTGTTTACTTTACAAAATAGCGAGCTACGGGGTTTTCCTGGATAAGGTATCTCGGAACAAAATGGCAGGAGGGAATGGTGTCGCAAAACCGAGTGGTACTCGTTGACGCTTTTCATAATGACATGCACTAGTCGACGGGCGTCTACTTAGCGTGTCCGAGCAACCACTTACATCAGCCTATTATGTCGATCCTTTTCAACCGGGCGCCGACGACGAGCATGTTAATGTTGAATGATTAGCAGTCCCGACGGACGCACTATCACTCTCTCGCCAAACAGTTTCAACGTATGAATTATGTTGGGAAATTACGTCTCTTTCGCTGATTACTTTCCGCAGTATGTTATTCATCATTATAAACTAAAAGGTAAACTGGTTCATAGTCGTAAACTAAAAAATCTTCGTCTCTAAGCTGCACCCGTCGGCTGAGCACCTCTGCAACGCTCAGTGATCTATACAGTGTAGGCAAAATTAGGGTGTTTTATTATTCATACATAAAACAGATTCAGTATACAATGAAATGAAAATAATTTTAATCAATGTTATGAAAGCATTCAGTTGTATGAAATTCATATTTTTCTGAACTATATTATGTATGAAATAAGTGGTTATATCAAAAGATGTCGCATGTATTATGGAGTAAAACATTTCTTCGCCTAGAACTGCCACCGCAAAGCTACGTGCCACGAGCCGCTGGGAAATCTGCGAACACCGTTGCAAACAATTTCTTTTACGCATAACGCGGTATCATATTCTTTCTTCGCATGTGTATACGGTATTACTATGTATAATACATTAAAAAAAATGAAGAATACAAAATTATATACAAGGAATGTTTGATCAGCTTTAAAAAAAATTAAACGTAATATGGTATACTAGCTGTTACCCGCGGCTCCACACGCTTATTCTTGAAGTTCAGTAAAGCGCACGTCTCACGCGCTTGTTTACAATAAAAAACATATTTTTGATAAATTTCACACGGACGAATGGACAGGAAAGTTTCAACAAATAAAATGGAATATGTCACCCGCTATAATTTCGGATATCTGCCAGTAAAATTCCCGTTAAAATAAGTCTAGCCGTTTGGGACATTACCCGGAACAAACAAACAAACAGCAGACAAAATAATATAAAATACAGACAATATGAAAAAAAAAATTTTGTTTTTTGTAGCCATATACGCATTCAACAAAAAGTTGTTATTTTAATTTTACATACACACCCTTTATTTTTATAATACGTAATAGATTACAAATAAAAAATTGGAAACAAAACAAACGTAGAATAAACATTTTGAATAGAAACATAAAATACATTCTAAAAATGTTTGCGATAGAAAGTTACCACGTTACCATGGCAACGCTATAATACTATCGCTAACAGGCAGCTAAAAGGAAAAAACAGCCCGATTTTGAAACATTCTTCATTGGCGCTCCACTCCTATTGGTCTTAGCGTGATGATATATAGCCAATCCTCGATATTGAGCTATCCAACACTGAAAGAATTTCAGCACCTTAATACAGGGCCCCGACAGGTTCCCTGACTTCCTGACGGTGTCGAAAATATTCGACACCTTGAGCCCCGCCAGCGTCTTCAATGTGAAGACGTCCATGTCCTCCACATCCATGAGCTCTGCCTCCGAGCTCGCCACTGACCCGCCTTTGAGCCGGCCTTGGAGCCGGCCTTGGAGCCGGCTTTGGCGCCAACTGCCGAGGCAACCACTGAGCCGGTGTCGGAACCCGCCTCCGACTCCGCCGCACTCAGGCTGCCGGCCAAGGCCCGGTCAAACGACCCGTCAGCCTCCCCCATCAATCCGCGACCACCCACGTTGCGGCTGATCCGCCTCGTGGTCCCCCTGTGAGATGTACTCACCTTAGGAGCCGCCCGCTCCTCCGCCTCCGTATCGGAGTCCATCGCTGCGCTTACGCGCTTCTTGGTTATCCTTTTGGCACTCATGGCCTACCGGTGACCCAGGGTCACCGGCAAACCTAGAGGCAAAAGGGCACAGTCCGTTCAACACGCCAGGTATGTCAGTAAGCAAGAAAACAGTCCAAGAGAAACAATCCAAATCAAAAAGAAGTAATACGTCGAAAAGCCAAAAAAACAAGCAAAGTCGGGTGTAAAAGCAGGTCCGTAGTCCGTAAGCACGCCAAGGTCAAAAGAGAATCCACAAAACACCCACGAAAAGCACCCATAAACAACGCAGAAGTAAGCTAACCTCCAATTCGCGATCTCGAGATTAACGCGTTCAACCATACAAACAAACAAACTCTTCAGCTTTATATTTGCGTCGATGTCAGGCAGGCGGCCGATCGTAAAAATTAAGCCAAATCATATACCACAACATGACAAACATGTTGTACCGACCCTACTTATGTGGGATAAGGATAGCAAGAAGAAGAAGTCTTATAGCCAAGATATTAAAATAATTTTACATTTCAATGCAATGATATAAGATTGGCGTCTAGCGTCTCTTTTATTCTTAAGAAGTGAAATAGTTACATTACTTCTATTATATTATATAACTTTGTTACAGATGATTCCGTTTAATTTGTTTATATTATGGAGAGATATAGATACACAGCATGGATACACAATAGAGTGTGAAGTGAAATCATTACATAGTATAAAATGAAGTCCCCTACCGCGTCTGTCTGTCTGTCTGTTCGCGATAAACTCAAAAACTACTAAACGGATTTTCATGCGTTCATTTTCATCAATGGATAAAGTGATTCATGAGGAACGTTTTGGTATATAATTTGTCAAATATTTATTTTTAATCAGGGCGGGACAACGTCTGCCGTGCCCGCTAGTTATATATTGAAAAATATGTTGTTTTGTTCATAGCATCGCCATTGTAAATATATATTGCAAAAACAATATTTATAAAGAAATGCCAAGTTTCGCTTACAGCAAGCGAGCTTTCAGGGTCGCGGTACAATACCTACGATATTCAATTAAATTTCGTTTTTCTAACTTTAGTATGTTGCTATTTATTATTTTACTGTTAGAAATAATTCAGACAAACAGTGATCTTTGACAAGTGAATCCTTTTAATCCATTTAAATTTCCCGTGAACCGATCGCAAAACAAAACCGCACAATATCGGGAGACTGACGCTGCACTAGCGCCACCTGCTAAAACATTCTCTCTTCTGATATTAAGAACAAGTAAATAAAAATTATACTTTATCCCTTACCTCTGTTAAGCTTAAATAGATAATATTTGTAATTTTTCTATGGTATTGACCGTTAGGTGGGGGGAGACTGCTACACCTATATCTATATACTATTATAAAACTGTAACAAAGCCAAATTTGTACATTAATTTTTTTTTTAACTATTATCGGGGTAGACTTTGTTATTGATATATAATCCAAAAATAATTCTTTTAGAATGTTTGTCTGTCTGTCTGTCCCTGTGAACACGCATCACTCTGAAAGTACCGAACCGATTTTGACGAAACTTGTCACAGTGATAACTTACATTACAAAATTACATCTAGGATACTTTTTGTCCCATAAAACGCAAGGGGTTCTCCAGAATAACGGACGAAAGTCAAAAATTTTTAGTTAGCGAACTTTTTGACAATCTTGCCGGATTTTGGTACATTTTCTATGTGCTATATATAGCAGACAGATTAGCTATAAATTTAAGCTATATTGGAACGAAGTTCCTTATTGCGCGTTACACGCTTTGAGCGGATGGGAGCTAGACTGAAAAAAGTGTAACAAGACCTTTTTGCGGCACTTTAGTACAAGAGTCAGCAACGTTGGAAGAACAAAATCTTTCTTTACGAGTATGCTCTTCCAAAAAAGGTTCAGGATACCAGGTTGCCGGTAAAAGTTCTGTTTATTAATGCGCATCAAACCTTTACTGGTGAAAATATTGAATTTAAATAAATTTTAGGAAACTTTTTTTTCAGTAAAACTTTCTTTTTAAACGTTATTAAAAACATGAATTTATTACTACCAGGCAATTTTGTTGTTAACAATAATGTGCCTGATCATATTCTTTATAAATAAAAATAATCCATTTCAAACTATTTTATTTTTTCCATTGCAAAGAACATATTTCATTTTATTAACCACTATGATATTAAGATTTCACCGTAAATAATAAAAAACAATTATAAACGTAAAAATATAACTTGAGACTGACGCCATCTTGAATACATGCGTCTATAACAGGCACTGCCATAATTATCGTTATCTTTATCATACAGACTGTGTTGTGCTAAACTATAGCTATAGCTAAGTTATTCTATACATATTATTTCTAATTTACCCTCTTTATGTCTAAATAAAATAATATTAAAATTACAGCTATATTAATATGGTTTGAACATACTTTTTTTATTTACATAAATAATAAAATAATTGTTAATAATAAAAATGTCTGGCAATAATAATTTCATGTTTTAGTAGCGTTTCAAAGTTAGTGAAAAACAAAACATTCGGAAATATTAATAATTTTGCCTGTAAAGGTGCGATATGCACTAATAAACGCAACGTTTACCGGCAGCCACGTAGTTTGGAAGAACATAGAGATATATAAAAAACTGACTTATTAAAATTCGGTCTCGAAACCGTTGCTAGCTCTTAGACGAATAGTTGCAGGCAAGTGACAGTTGACGCGTCGACGCGATGCTCATATATTTTTCTTCAATACAATGGAGTGTGAAATTTCTTTAATACAAGTTGAAGATAGTTATGATAAAGTGGTGAAAATGATTATTAAATTCTATTTTTACGTCTTGTTCATAGTCTATGTGCAGTAGGTTATGTGTCGTGACAGAGAAAAAGAGATAGAGAGATTTTTGATTTCAATATCAAACCAACTCAAGGATTACCTATTGATGTATTAACTTGATTGTCCCAGATCATTCGGTGTTTAATTTATCATTATTTATTTTATAAATATACTTTGTCGTTTAATTTACAATTTAACTCTATCAACTTGAAATTTTATAATGTAAATTATACTGACTCTACAGTAAACGTCTACAAAAAAAGGGGGAAAGAAACTTCGATCCAACCTGGGGACAATAGACTCCTCAGGCTTTTTTTTTCATTATTGCCAATATATGTAGGCTAATTTTCATCTTAATTGATCCCAGTAGATAATGCTACGAACGGGTTCTAGGCTTATTTTAAAAGATTTCTCACATACCAACTGTGGAGACGCCAGCAGCCTAATACTGGCGAATAATCGTCGTCACAATGACGAGTGGAAAATAGCGAAGGGAAGGAAGAGGGAAGTCGTGCACTGACCTGATGTTCTCCTGAACGTAATCCAGCATCCACGACCGCGTACAGCCGCCCAGAGTCACTCCAGCAGCTCACTGGGTTCACCTTCACTAGGGTCACTTAGTCTGGTATATGTAACTATCGTCTTCACGGTGCGGACGCGAAGCGAATATAGTATAGGATTTCACCTATAACGGCGCGATAATATCCCCTGGATTCTTCAATAGAATCAGGAGCGCGGGATGCGAAACAAAAACGAAAATATGTAGGTCACGTCGGCGCGATAGACGTTGCAAGAAGGGAAAAAAGGTGGCGACCATTCATGCACGACAGGAAAGGAATGGGATGTTAGGAGTTGTTGCGAGTTATAAACTAGATGGCGTTACCAATCTGGGTATATGTTTGAGTGAGTCTCTTGATAGCTTGGATTCACAATTGGAAATGGTAGGTGTGGCTGCAATCGTGATTTAGGTTTATTAAAAATTTTCGCGTTTAAAAATACAATTCAAACCGGTGATAACCGATTTAGTGCAGACGAAGTTGCACGGGTCAGCTAGTTCATAATAGAATAATAGCATATTATCGTAAAAGCTTAGAAACAACAATAAATTAACTCACGTAAACAGTGTGTATGTTTACGCTTCCCTTCAGATACATATTTTAAGAGCAGATTTATTTATTGTCTGCGCTCGCGCTTCACAGCCCACAAAACCTCCTCTTAATTACTGTCATTAATTAGTTCTAATAGCAAACATCGGGTCGCCGGCCCCACCCTCCCGCAGTCCCTCCGACTCTGAGCTACCCTTGCGTAGAACGCGGCGCGAATCCGTCCATCAACAACCCCACAATGAGCTGCCAAAATAATAAGACGCCACATAAATTTCAAATCTTAAGCTATCATAAATTCAATGGAAATATATATATTATAATCTGTACAATTAGTCAGGGCTGCGTCTGAGGCACTGAGGCACTGAGGTCTGAGCCGATGAGTTATGCGAGGCCGCAGCTGCCGGCCGTTGTTAAGCGCCATCATATTTAATCACGGCTGATACTCGAACGGGATTACTTCGTTCTGATTATTAAATTAATATCTGGTCTCGCCCGCACCGAAATTTCATATTTCCAGATAGTTCCACTTGACGACTTATTGTCCGCCATATTTATTACCAGAACAGGAAAGATACATACTACAAAAATCATTTTTGTACTCTTTTATATATCATGTATCGATTTGTATTTGAATGTATTCTATTCTCAAAATAAAAATCAAAATTTTGTTTTGAATTTAGGGTCTAAGAATGTTCTTATCAACATAAACCAAAATTGTCCGTCTGAAATTCGTTCACATTTATCTCTTTTTCTGTATTCTTTTTTACACTACATTATTCACTACAATAATACAACACAACTTGTATCGTAAATTAAAATATTCATGATGTCTTTTGAAATATTTTTAATTGTCCATTAATAACATCAGACAGATAGAATGCTTATTGAATAATATTAATCTGAATTGTGGAGAGTTCTGTCGAAGAAGCTTCATTAACTATGTGAATTACTCTATAACTGGGATTCCCTTTAATATATTTTATACGGGCGCATTTCTTTATATTTGATTGCATAACGCTATTATACACATCATTAAATAATGTTGTATGTACAGCTTACATTAACTATATTTTGTTTACAGGTTTATTTATATTATCTAAGTAATTACATAAGGCTGAAAGCACTCTACGCAATCAGTTCTGACATAGTTACTACCAAAGAAACTCCTTTTCGTGACTATAAACAACAATAGATAGTTTGCAACAGTACATCTCTAGGTAGCACACATATTTATGTTTTATTTTTGATAAACTATTTATGTTCCGCTTTTTAGTGCCTTATGGGTTTTTGATTGATATTGAAGTCGGTTAATACTTTTTTTTGAATATTTACTTTATTTAGATAAGCTGTCTGCTATATATAGCACAAAGAAAATTTACCAAAATTCGTCAAGAATATCATGAACTACATTTTTTTTACTTTCGTCCGTTATTCTGGAGAATCCCTTGCGTTTTATGAAATAAAAAGTATCCTAGATGTAACCTTGTAATATTAGTTATCACTGTGCCAAATTTCGTCTAAATTGGTTTAGTACTTTCAGAGAGATACGTGTTTAAAGGTACAGACAGACAGACAGACAGAAAGACAGACAGACAGACAGACAAAAATTTTAAAAGGGTTATTTTTGGCTTCTATATCGACAACAAAGCCTACCCCTATCAAAATTTTCAAAAAATATTTAATGTACAGATTTGGCCCTGCTACAGTTTTATTATAATATAGATAGATATTATGTTTTATACCCATCGATTTCGACTACAATTTACAATTGAGAATTAACCAAAACTTTATATTTTTTTATTATTATTAGACCCGTATGAAATCACCGGATAAGGTTAAATCTTATAAGGTTAAAAGGATTAAATCTAGTTTTTATAGTCATGAAATGGCTATGTTTTAGTCAGGAATTATAGCTGTCAACATTTTATTAAAGTTGAAGTTAAATCAAATGTTTGGAGTGGAAGGGAAGAATGAGGGTAAATCAAATGAATGAAGGTCGAGCGTTGGAGCGAAGTAAGCTGATTCGTGGACTACAAAATAGCATACTGAACATTGTGCATAATCCTAAAAAACTAAAACTAGTCAAATAAGTTTATATAAGAATAACAGCACAATATCTGATTTCCAGTAACTAAAGAAATCTCACTAGTAATATCAATTCTGTGTGAATGAAGGTGATTCAATCACGCCGGTCCATTAGGAGATGCAGGGGTCCAGTGCTGATGAGGGCTGCTCGCCCACGAGTCCCCATTCCCGGGGAAATGACAGACATTTGCGAATAAAGGGAAATCTCCCACCTGATAGCGCCGCTTATCTTAAATAATTTTCACAATATTGAGAGTTCCTATTACCGTTATTTTATGCTCGGTATATATGATGTAACATGTAGTTACAATATCAATACTATTTGTTTTATTTTTCTATTTATAGCCTTCAAATTTGAACCCATAGAATAAAGTTAGTTTAGTTTAAATTTATTCACTTTTTTTATAAAGTAGTTTATTAAACCGTGTCGCACTCAGCAGCGTTCATTTTCACCCAAATCATCAGTAGAATCAGCGCTTTACAAAAAAGCAAAGTGTAACAAATGGCGAAAATAAGTTAAATAATTTATTGAATATTTCGGTTGTGAATCTTAATATAGAACGTAATGTTAAATACGTATTAAATATAAGCAAATGCCTGTTTGTGTATATGAAGGGAAACTATACGTAACATTGTAAATTCTGCGTAATGTAATCACAAGTAGGTAAGGTAGATGTTGGAGAAGTAATTGCTACATTATCTGTTCACACAAACCACAATATTAATATGAAGGAGTATATTGAAATAGCTAGTTAACCTGTTCAACAAGTATAATGCATTACTGTTCTGATCGTAATGAGTTGTTCTCCGTAAGGAAACAAATCTAGTATTTTTAGTGTTGATAATATGGCTTTGTGTTGAGTTTTGAACACAATCACATCTGTTTTGTAGTATTAATTATATTAGTATATTAATTAATATATGTATTAATGTTACTAACCCTTAAAAAGAGTGATTAACAAATACTTCTATCTACCAAAACATACCGTCATGTGCTTTAAGGCAGACAACGACGGAGGTAGTGTTAGTGTCACGGTGTTTTACGTCGTTAAGTACTTAATGTAACGTTATAAAATAAATCGGTGAACGCAACATAATATTATGATGTGTCGAGTTTATTCGTATTAGCGGCTGTTTGTTTAGCAAGTTGATGGATGATGTGTATCCGGGCCGGGGCGGACGGGCCAGCGCCTCGCAACAAACAACTTGATGTATCGGGAGGAGGAACGGACTCGCACTACAGCACACATACCTCCTGATTTACATATCGAATATACCTTGCGTTTATAAGAAGTTCTAAAGTTTACTTCGATTGTTGCTCCCAATCACGTTCTTCCAACCATCAAGCATGAGTCGTCGAGTAACTAAGTTACCTTTAGTTTTGGAAACGAAGTTGCTTAACGCGGCTTGTGGTGAGAGTCGACTGGTCGAAGTCGCCACGTAAGGAAAAAGCGTTATGTCGCTGCATATGACTATCTCTCATTCTATCATTATATTGTATTGTATTTATATGTATTATTATATTTAATTAAATTTGTTTTTTTTTTTTAATGTGAAACATCTATAGACGAGAGGAAACCTGATATTTGGCGCGACACGACGTGGCGACGCAAAACACGAACTATGCACTATTAGCGAAATACTCAAAATTATTTGCAACCCTATCTGTATAATCATAAGCTTCATATTGTTGTGTCGGGCACTCGTTCTACTAGTGTTACTTTGATAAATGCTGCCAAACACACCGCGCTTGTGCCTAGCGGTAATTTCTTTGCTTCTATTGCATTAGGCAATTGACTTTCGCGGATTAAACTACGTAGTTTTTTTAGTACTGGTAATTTACGAAACAAATTTAAAATGAACAATAACAATTGAGCCGTCACGGGATGCCAGGCAGATGAGAAACATCAAAATTGTTTTGTATAAATTATATGCATAAAAGAACAGACTACGACAGGAATCAGCTATATGCGAGGGTAAACCTGACTGTCGGCATGGCGAGACGTAGCGACGCGATGCCATGCGCAAGCGACTGTGCGCAATCTCTCTTGCCGCACTGAGCTCGCATACCTATAGTGTATACAGTGTTGTTTACTACGTTACACATGTGTTTCACATCTACCAGACGTCCCGTGACGGATCAATTTTTTTTAAACAGTTGACAATTCACTTTTTATATTGACTTTTTAATAAATTATTACCATATTCTTCTTAAAATTTTAATCTACCTGTTACGTACCGTAACAGTTCTTTTTTCTTAAATATTTTATTATTGTTTAAATTTTACATTTGCCTCCGGTATATATTGTACTGTGATAAACACCGGAGCATAATCTGTACATAGTTCGTAAAAAGGAATGTGGTTGGCGGACCTTGCTGCACGCCCATTGGTGCACGCGCACGAACACCCGCGCCACAACGTCCAGTATTCGAAATCTGATACAACAGCTCTCTGTGTCTGTTCGGTCCTACGCGAAAGTTACGATTTTCTCCTGGCGGTTTTACGAGCCCCAAAAGACCAATATTCGCGACAAACCCTTTCGTGCAATCGTGCTGTACTGTACACGGAACAAACAAAAACCAGCGCCTTGGAAACCCAGTATCCAGAACATTGCGGCTCGACTCCTCGACAAAGCAGGTACGTCACCACAATATTCCTACGATACACTACCTTAAGGAATTTCGTTTCTGGCGAAAGTCCGGGTGCCCTCATCTGTTATTTATTTTCATGATACACTGATAAAACATAATGTTTGCTGTAAATTACGATTATTTTTTACCTTACATCATTTAATATTTGTCCTTCATACAGTTTTTTGTAATTTATTATATCTTTATGGAATAATATCGCGCATAAAATTTTATCGTCGTTGTTTGTTGAAAACAGAACAGTTAGTTTGAACGGTACTTGCAGCACTCGGCGGGAGCGCGACGTCTCTCTCACCTGTAGGCAGTTCTGCTCAGATTGATGGATGCCGAGCGCCGCACCTCGCTCATAATCTTATACTGACGCTTGTTTACACGAATATTTTTGAGGAATGAATCAGAATCTAATCAAGCAAATATAGCGTTGTAGGAATTATCCAATATATTTAGATAATTCAAATCTCAATAATAAATTTAAATGTTACTGTTTTAAAGTAAAAAAATATTATTAATATTAGTCACTGCGAATTGAAAGGTGTAGTAAGTTTGTGTCAAGAGTCGCATGCGATTACTTATAAGATATTAGATTCTGTAGTCCCGTGGAGGTAGTCCGGTGAAGTTTGTAGTCAGTTCGAAAAAAATAATAACATATATTTTTTTAAGTTTTCAGTATAGGTACGTCTCAAATCGATCTCGTCGTTTTACTTTTGGCAGGACCTCAAAGTAGGCGGTACAACAGCTATCTTTTGTTTTGGAGTCGATTCCATAGCAGTTTTGAATACTTATTAAATTAGTTCAATCTTGAAGCGAATAATTAATAAAGTACTAATATTATTATTAAAATCATCATCTTCTTACCCTTATCCCACCTAAGTAGGGTCGGCACAACATGTTTTCCTTTTCCACGCTCGCCTATCAGATGTCATCTCAGTCGTCACACCTTTTACACACATATCATTTTTCACACAATCCATCCATCCTTTTTTCGGTCTTCCTCTACTCTTATATCCATCGACCGTCATACTCAAAGCTTTTCTAGTTACATGGTCTTCATCTCTCCTCATAACATGCCCATACCATGCTAACCTATTACTCCTTAACTTGTCTGTTACTGGTGCTATTTTCAAACTTCCTCTGATATATTCATTCCTAATCTTATCCATTCTAGTTACACCACACATCCACCTTAACATTCGCATCTCTGCCACATGTAGTTTTCTCTCATCCGTCTCTCTCGTCGCCCAGCACTCAGATGCGTACAACATTACTGGTCTTATAATAGTTTTATACACCTTCCCTTTGAGTTTTAAGGGCATTCGTGGGTCACAAGCTACACCAGACACCTTTCGCCATTTCATCCACCCTGCATTTATCCTATTCCTAACGTCCTTGTCTATGCAACCATCGTTTTGGATCAGAGAACCGAGATACCGGAAATCATTATTAAAATGTATTATGTAAATTATAAATAGTTAATTAGCCTAGTGGTATTCTGGTTCACATCGAGTATTTAATGAGTGAACAAGCAAGGTAATAAATACCATAAGTAGAATTATATTATGTTCGGAATGATGATAATATGAATGATATAGATAACTATATTAAAAAATAAGGTAAACATACGTGGTAATAAATACCTGTCTAACAATTTCACTACTGTATGTAAAATCTTTGTAGTAACACTTCAGTCGACTAGTATATTTATTGAACGATCACAAGCCACAATCTGAATTAGATGAAGCTGTTCCATCCCGGGGAGCGATGTCGCTCCCGGAGGGCACGAGTCCCAGCGTTGTGAATACAAAGTAATCCGAGGGCGCGCTAAATTTAATTTTTTCTAATGAAGTTGAGGAGTGAGAGACGCTCGAACATGAACAGATTATTTGCTCGCGATAACTTAACTGCTTCAGAAACAAAAAAATTAAATAAAAATAGTAGGGCATGTCAGAACTAAAGATAGTTTTGCATACATATAACAGGTGTTTGACTTAAAATTATGTTAACGTTTGCATGTCTTCATATAATATATATATATAGTATATATAGTGTAGTAGTATATAAGTGCAGCTCGGCTTGACGAGTTATTTCAAAGATTATTTTGAAATTTTATTGTATTTCTCATAGTAGTCTCACATTAACATATCAATATCATTTTAAAATTTTCACTTGTTAATGTAACAAGTGAAAATTCCCAGTAAATGTTACTGGGATGATTTATACAAATATCTCCAAACAAAATCTCACTCACTCAGTCCACTTTCTTCTCACACTACTTGCATAGTGCGGAGGAACCATACCAGAATTATGTCCTATTGTGGTGTCTTCGATCGCCGCGCCTATCTAAGGGCGTATCTGGTTGGATGTAAGCATCCTCTGGTCGTCAGTGGCGCGATCGTTAGCCCGCTCTTGAGGCGGTCCGGTGTTCGCGCCAATGTATTAATGATGGTGGTGGTTTGAACGGGTCTTTTGGGCCACCAGAATGCTACATGGCGAACCTAGTCACTGGGGAGTAGGATCTTCTCTAGGAACTCTATGCAGGCCTTGTCGCTTTCAGTTCCGGACTGTCCCTGCTTGATCGCGCCATCTTTAGTTTACCCGATGAATTTCTCGGCCAGCCGTCGTTGCTGCCGTATTACGCTCGCCGACCGTGAGGGCTTCTTTTTCTTCGGCTTCTGGGCTGCTTTCCCTCGTAAATGCGGGTCGTTGGCAGGGGCCATTAGGCTACCCGCAACCGACTCCTCAACCATCACTGGTGCCGTGGTGCTATCCGTCTTGTGCCCGGAAGCACTGTCGCTAAATGCTGACGTTTTAGGGTTCCGTTGTCGGGTGTCCTCCTTCGGAGGTAGTTCTGTAGCTATAGATGGCGCGGTAATCGCCTCGTAAGAAGGTTGATTACTCCGGCTCGAGGTAGTCGGGTGCGCTTCTGGTGTCGATTCTTTTGTGGCAGTGTGTATCAAAAGTTCGGGCACACTGAGCTTCTCGATGAGATTCTCGCTTCCGGCGTAGGGCTTACCCAAAGAACCTCGTAGACAGCCAGGGCTTCAGGATCTCAGGTGGTCAGAGCATTCCGTGCGCAGCCAGCTCCAAGGCGGCTGCATCTTGGTTAGAGGGCTTCTTTTTCTCGGCCTCAAACTCCTGGATGCGCAAATACAGTGTCATTCACCGAATCTTCCCCTCCGACAGGTCCTCGGTTCCAATGAACCGGTTGAGAGTATGCAAATCACTCTCGTACAACCCGGTCGGGGAGGAAACACGGGGAGAGGCAGTACCCGCGCATCGAGGGGCAAAAGGACGGAACAATTGAAGATCCTGTTGAATTTGGTGTTCTTGCCGTGCTGCGGTCGCCTTCGAACGAGACTCGGCGGATTCCGTAGGCAGGCAATGTTCGTCTCCATGTGTGGCGGCTTCTGGTTGGCCCTGAGACGAGGTCGTTTTTATTTTTTCCACGCGTCGTCGCCGGTGTGGGAAGGGTTACGCTTGTGAGGCGCATCGTCGCACAAGTCGACGGCAGATCGTCGTCGCGCGCGTGTGACGATGGAGTAATCCAAATAAATCTTGACCATTTTATGGAGTTTATTAGCAAACACTACTGTCATATACATATAATAATAAGCACATAGACACATAATGGCCCAAACTTATTAGTAATCAAAAATAATATCTTTTAACAAAAAAAAATTAATGAAACGAGCATCATTGTTCTTAATATACCTAAGATACGTTCGTTGTCCACAAGAGTGCAACCATTTTATTTTTCCGGCATGTTACCGTGAAAACGTATACATTCTAACAGAAATAATCTTCCTTTTTAACAAGAATATTTGCCTCGTAACGCAGGGTAATTCCCATCTGCCCATTATATTCCAAGGGACGGTATTAATGAAGGGCGCGAAGTCTGTGTCTGCACCTCGTTCACCCTAAGAGCTGTTTTAAGGGGTAATGGTTATGTAGCGGCGCGGTGATTATGTTGCCACCTCCGTTAACCTTGGAGTCGACATTATAAGAAATGTGCCAATTGTGACTTTATACAGTACAGTTACCTTAGATAGTACATAAATTTATAGATGCATTCGAATATAGAGTATTCACGAGTCCGACAGACTTTGTTTTGAGGACCGATGTATTTATATCAGATTTTTTTAAACATCTAGCACACCATATAAGAGTTTTTTTTGTATCATAGGAAGCAAACGAACTGGTCGGTCACCTGATGTTAAGTGATCACCACCGTCTATAGACACTTGCAACATCAGGGGAGTCGCAAGCGCGTTGCTAGCCAGCGTTTGGGAGGAGGGGAGAGGGGGGAAGGGAAGTGGGCCTCCGGCGCTCTAACTGACCGAACGAAACTCAACAATGCAAGCACTGTTACTTCACGTCGGTGTTTCTGTGTGTCGAGTGGTAGTACCCCGGGCGAGCCGGCCCATTCATGCTGAAACCAGTAATAGCTTCAGCGTAGCTCCTACCACCTACAATATCTCATTTGATATAAGACAACATAAGATGTTGTATAATTTAAGATTGTTATGTATAAGATATACATAGTAAATAAGGCTCTTATGATGTATGGTTTTCTGATGCGAAATTGTGTGTCCTTTAGAAGACCTGAATCATATATTCTACTCCACACTTAATTAATTAGATCTCAAGTAGAATATGCTATTCCATTTGGAACCCGTTGTATAATAAATATAAAAATCAATTTCTTTTCAAAACTGTATTTCATGTTTAATCTTACTAGCTAACTACCATTCGTTTTGATTTTATTTACTGCCCTAAAGTTATCTATATATAAGTACTTACTCCGTGGGCGGCGGAGCAGATTGTTCTCTAAGAACTATGTTGTATTTTTATGGAATATTGCTTACATGTATTTCTGAGTACAATTGTTTGTTGCCCTTAATAAATAAATAAAAATGCACTATCTTCTGATTATATAACATGACGTAAATTTCCAAATGCTAGCACACTTATGCAATCCATATTGTTTTGTGCGTAAAGGTGCTGGTTCAAAGGGGGGTGTTTGCGAAATAAGGGATGCGGACTCACCGGTGTTGATTATGCTTTTTGTTTTTTTTCAACGTGGGGAAATCCCTTGTGGATACGCCACTCTCCCGGGGGAGAGGGTGGATTATGTCCGAGTCGCACGGACTAAAACCCCACGGTGTACCGACAGACCGTTTTGTGGGGCGGCAAGGGATCGAACAAGCTAATCAACCTTGTAGAGCCGCCCCCATGGTCCGCCCGGCGGAAGGTGACCGCCGGGCTCCTACCTATAGAGGGACAGACCGGGTACGCACCGGCTGCCCCCCCTCGTCCGCCGGACCTGTGCAATAAGGAGACGGGCCCCCCGGCCCATCCCCTCAAGTCCAGCTACGGTGGCGGGAGGAGCTGGGCGAAGTCCGTTCCCACCGTCACCGCCAGAATGCGAGGTTGCACCCCCCACGCAGCACACTCAGACAGAGTGTGCTGCGCGGTATCTTCGATAGCGCCACACTCGTGGCAGGCGGCGGTCGGCTCCCTGCGTGCGATCCGGTGCAGGTACCACCCGAAACAACCATGTCCGGTGAGTACCTGCACCAGTCGGAACGTCAGGGAGCCCCACTCCCTGGTCATCCACTCCCGCAGGACCGGGCGGACGGCGTCTATGGTAAACCGTCCGAACCGCTCGTCCGCCAGGTCCTGCTGCCACCTTTCGACGGCGTCTCCTCTGAGACGCCGTCTCTCCGCCTCTACCTCCCTGGGAGCCGGGGGCTCCCCCCTTCGTTTCCTCACCGCTGTGAACTCGTACACGGCGGCAAGAACTCCTGCCTCCAGCTCCCAGGGCAGGGGGCAGGGAGCCGGCGAGCACAAAGGCCGCCGCTGAGGACACCGTCTGGTACGCCCGGATCGCCCTCAGTGCCACCGTGCGCTGCGCTCTACGTAGCGCGCGCACGTTGGCGGCGCCGAGGGCGTCGGCCCAGACCGGTGCCCCGTAGGCGGCCATCGCTCGCACCGGTGTTGATTATGCTGGTTTCACTTCACTTCACTCGCGGCGATATATATTATGCACTATATATTTGGTTTAGTGTCTATGCGCTTTTTATAAAATGTTTTATAATAGTAGTGATGGGTGACTACCAATTCTTGCGTATGAAGAGACATAGTACATGAGGCGTAAGTGACAGAGTGATTGCAAGGAAGGAAGACAGAAGGGACTCTTGTGCGTTCGGAAACCTGAATACATATAATGCGCGCCAACATATAATATGTTAACTGAAAATATCAAATATAGGCAATTTTTACAGTGACGAATTTGCGAAGTACGCAGTTTTTTTTTCTTGAACTGACTACGCTATTGACCTGGCAAGGTCTTTACAGCCTCACCGGACTACCTACGCAGATTTATGTCTTTCACTCTTTTTAAATTTTGGACGTAATCTTAGCCACTTATCACGTACTACAATTACAAAAAGTCTCAAACCTGATTTTCAATTCGGTATGTACATCCAAAATGAGCTTGGAATGATTCTCGAAGAACATAGATATTTAAGTAGAGTTATAATATAGAAGTTTGTAGCGAAATACTGTCACGCCCAGCATCAAGAGGCCAAATTAATGTATAATTTAGTGGAAGTCGGTATAAGGGCAAGAAAGTGATTGTAATTCTGTAAATTCTGTTTTTAATTTATTTTTCTGCGATTCTTTTCTTTTGTAAGATGTTTCTTTGATTGTTTTTTTATTATAAGGATGTGGGAAGCGTGTACTTTTTGAACAAACTCTCGATGAAAATAAAGAGAGAGAAAACGAGCTTAAAATAATTATATCATAAAATACGTTACAATTTGAAAAAAAAAGAGATTTATGATATTTTTTGTTTAGGATCGACCGCTGGCGCACAACGCGAGCGCCAAGGTGTTCCACAGCAACCAGAGCTTGGTACTGCAGAAGGTGACGCGGTATAGCAGTGGCCGGTACGCTTGCTCAGCTCTCAACGCCGAGGGTGAGACTGTCTCTAACGAACTTCATTTTCGGGTCAAATGTAAGTATAACTTTTATCTAACTTCCTAACGCCATACTATTTATTGGTCACACATTTTGTAGGTGGTAGAGCCAGGCTGAAGCCATTACTGGTTTCGGCATGAATGGGTCGGCTCGTCCGGGGTTGTACCACCCTCTCACAGACCACCGACGTGAAGTAACAGTGCTTGCATTGTTGCGTTTCGTTCGGTCAATGAGAGTGCCGGAGGCCCATCTCCCTTCCCCCTCCCCTCTCCCCTCCCCTCTACTTCCAAACACAGGCCGGCAACGCAGTTGCGACTCCCCTGGTGTTGTTGGTGTCTATGGACGGCGGTGATCACTTACCATCAGATGACCCGCCTGTTCGTTTGCCACCTATAATATAATAAAATAAAATAAAAATAAATAAATACTTTTATATTTTAAAGAGTGTACGTCACTATCAAACATTAGGGCCAGTTGCATGTCGGTAAATGGAATAATTCTAACTATTAAAAATATATTTGATGTCCTCACTAAGATCAAACCTTCGTGGTATCTCTTAAAATATTTACTTTAACATCATGTTGCATATCAATAATTTTTCAACAAAGATATATTTTCCAAGTTCTAATGTGGTAAAATAAATGTAGGACACTATTGCAAGAAACACACTCGTTGATTTAAGGGCGTGTCGCACTGTACTACACCTAGGTGATACGGTTCACTCGATTTATATGTCTGAGGAGCTCGCGATACAATAAAGTACAAATATTCTAAAGTTACGCTACGCAATACAATAATAATCGTGATATTGATAATGATGCTAGAGTATGTCTCCTATCAATATAGGTATTGAAGCCAAATCATTACATAGTATAAAACAAAGTCCCTTACCGCGTCTGTCTGTTCGCGATAAACTCAAAAACTACCGAATGGATTTTGAAGCGGTTTTCACCAGTGGATAACGTGATTCATGCGGAATAATTAGTCAAGGATTTTTTTATAATCAGGTCGGGACAACGTCTGCAGGACCCGCTAGTACTCAATAATATTGAAATCTGAGTGAGAGGCTGACCAGTCTTGTCTTAATCAATTCTTGCAAGGATCAGTCTTGGTCAATGATGGAAGATCAAAACTGAGACTAATTTTTGGCAACACTAGATGTACTCGATTCAACGCCGACTCACTTTCTAATGACTAATCTCAATGATGATGCTTTCGGTTCAACTGTTAGTAATAAATTCTCATATCGATATGTCCATGAGATATTCACGCCCCATTACTAACGATGTCAAACAAAACTGTGCAAGAACGAAACAATTTAAATCCATTGGGATTTGAGAATGAGTTTCCGGACGAACGCACGCCCTTCATTGATTCTCCACGGAATAAGCATTATGCCTCAGCGGGATAGTGTGATAGATAGATAAATAGATGTGTCGCAAACGAACAAATGAACACGATCGAAAAACACGCGTCAAGGCCCACTAGAGTGTATATGTCTATGCTTCCATGAGTTACGTTCAACATTCTTGGGCCCGTGTTTATTTGTATTTGCATATGCAATTGCAGCGTTTGAGTCGATCTAATCACGTAACACTGTGCTTCAAAAATGCTGCGGTGCTATTCCAGCTTAATCTAAACGCGGAAATTGTGAACTTGTCGAGGCGGGTTCATTACGATTCTTGTGGAAGCTCATTGCAGACAAACGGCTCGGGATCTGAAACAATGCGAACTGCCGAGAGGCGAGCGTTGAGTGCCGCCTACCCGCACTCAAATTGCTTAGAATTAATTAATCACGTCGTCGTGGCAGTGGCATTGTGTTCGCGGGTAACACCGCACAAATTAAGAAACATCGCACCGGCCCGTGTTTCCTCCGAATTGTCAATCCCATCACTAGGGAAAGTTTCTCTTTGTTCTTTTTGCCTTGACATCTCTTATATACACGACGCTGAAACTTTCTTTGGGGCCGGTTTTACTTTA